>JAKTYD010000011.1:0-373464 GCA_030564645.1 Insectozyma morakotiae
AAAAATGGGGGTTAAAAATTCAAAGGAAAAAAAAAAAACAAAAAAAAAAAAAAAAAAAAAAAAAAAAAAAAAAAAAAAAAAAGATTTTTCAACCAATTGATGGAAATTTCAATGTAATAATAAAGTAATTGATTGATAACATACGACTAGTAGACATTTGAATAGATGAATGGTTATATTAACATAATATGAATTGTGAAATGGATTGAATAGGTTGTAGTGTGTGAAAAATGTGTTGGTGTATATAGTTGTAGAAATTAATGAGAATTTTTTCAAAGATGAAAATGAAAGAATATATTATATGAGTTAAACTTTTTCTATTTTAATAAGAAGAAGTTAATTTTTAGTTTATTATACATGTATCTTTATTACTTTGTTATAATTGATAGCAAACGGGTGACTACGGAACAGACACACATATACTACTCTAGTTTATTTTTCAGACATTTTCTTATGCATTTGGGTCTATATTTTTATGTAGACACTGATTCTATTACCTAATTAGAAATGATTCCAAGTCATCTTCAACATCTAAAGTATCGTACCATTTCTTATCAACCATGTTTTAATGTATTTAGTCTAGGGTTTTGGAACTAACCACTCCGCACTAGTACTATCATCTACATGAATCAGTTCTACTTTGTTTCTTAGTTTATTTGAAAATTATGAAACGATTTATTATAATCTGACAATTGAATATAATATAGATGTAAATCGCTTTTACGCGCAGATTTCAAATTTTAATCTAAATAGTTTAATTGTAAAAATACTTTCAACCGATTAATTAAATATAAATTTTAATTTTGTAATTGCATTGTCAAATTTTGTCAGAAAGGAAACATTTTTTTATACCCGAGTTAGTTCTGATATGATTTGAAAAAAACATCTCAAATTGAATTTTATCAGTTGTTGTTGTTGTTATCTTATCTATCAATTCGACGATTGCCATTTGTTTGCTATTTAAAGAATTAAGGGGAAAGGAAAGGTTAAATCAAAGTACAGTTTGACTTTGAAGCCGTAGATTGCTTAAAGCAAATATTCCATATATTCAATATTTTTTATTCTTATGTATATTATATTAAACACAAGATATTATAATAAAGTATAACTTCTTGTTATTCAGTTGACATTTGAAAATTGTAAACGGAAATTGACAAGCGAGGATCAAAACTTCTTTTTTTTTACTGTCGGACAAATTCAATTTTGTGTTATCCATGGCTATAATTATTTTTCACATCTATAAAGAAAGAAAATATCATGAATATAACCAATTGATAGTTGGTCATTATCATATTGATAGTATGGTTAATCTCCCTTCTTCAATATCTTAAGAGTGGATCATCGATTATGTTGCTTAGTTTTCTGTTCTTTTCTTTTCTACAGGAATCTATATCCGAACGGAAGGGAGTTTGAAATTGAGTGCATTTGATTCTGTGTATTTTTATGGAAATTTTTTCTTTATGCATCTTGAAGATCAATCCGGGGTTTTATAAATTTTTCTTAGTATATTGACTTTATTATAGCAAAAGCTTATTTCGTATATTCTGATGTCATATAACAGTAGACAAAATGTAAGAACATAAAGAAAATGGTATTGTCGTGAATAGGAGACTCAAGTACGGATTCGAAATCCATCATTTATTTTAAACCTGTTATTAATCATTTCTGATGATGTATTTTTTTTTTTTTTGGATTGTTTCTGAAAATATTTTAAACTACGCGTAATTGATGTTTGTATTCATGTAAGCGGGATGATTCAAAATTTGAGACGTTCCAGATCATTTTTTAAACGATATGACACTTGGTTTCTTTTTTCATCAACCTCTTTACGTGATCAAAAAAGGATTCAAGATAATTAACTTAAATAATAAATTTGTAAATGACAAAATCCGATTGGTGTTTTTTCTATCTTTATTGCCATCTCGTTTCTTTTCATTCTAAATCAAACTATGACATTTGAAGTCACGAACTATACTTGAAGTCACGAACTATACTTGAAGTCACGAACTATACTTGAAGTCATGAACTATACTTGGAATCATTTAGTTGGAAATTTATTTTAGAATTGTATTAAATCTATCTGAATGATTCAAGGGCAGTAACACAAAAGGATATGCGATCGATTTTAATCGTCTTAAATCTCATTCAAATTTTGTTAAAACATTTACGTTTAATGTCTTGTGATGATATGGAAAAAATCAAAGAAGCTTATAAGTTTTCTATTAGATAAGTCAGCTTGTGTTTCTTTTGTAAAAGCTACGACCTAATCAAGAAATAAAAATCAAAGAATAGTTTTTAGTAATTTCGAATTTCTCTTTTATTAGTTTAACTTATATATTCAGCAGGATGATGAAGATTGTTGACTGAAAGTAAAAATGACTCCCTTCCTTTTTAAAAGGATGTAATAAACATGGTTCTTTAGAGGTAATGATGTTACAAACATGGTTATTCAGAGATAAGGATAGTTAAATCTAATTTATTAATGCATGTTGGAACTAATCGACTAAGAATGGTATGATTCAGACTAAAGAAACTACAAAGCAAGATGAGACGTTTAATATATGTAAGCTTTTCTGACTTTTTGACGTTTAATATATTGCTAATGTTGTTATTATTGCAACACTCTGTTGATGCTATTTTTAGATTGCAAATTGTAAGTTGGTAGCATATCAAGAAAAGAGGCAAATTGAAAACCAAAAATTTATTTTTTCTTAATCAATCTCCACATTTATTTATTACCTATCATAATTTATCAATTCATCAATTCATCAATTCATCTTATACCATTCACAATTTCATTATCAAATTAACAATAACATTGTAAGATTAGTCTGGCAGGTATCCACAACTAGAGTTTCGGACTAATGTTTTCGGCTCATAGTTAATCGGAGTGAACCCTACAACTTAAATCATTGAAGTTCAAAGACAATCTTGCAATAAGTTTCTCACATCAAATCATTATCAATTTATATAGATTATTCAATGATAGCTACCTCGGAATACCTTCTCGTTCATATATATGTATCATATATTCTTGAACATTCGGAGAGATTTTGAGAAAGTTTATCGAAATCATCAACAAAATAAAAAGTATAAATAAATTTGTAAAATGGACCTAATGGCTCATGCTACAAATACTTTATCTTTTTCATTTTATTGAGTTGATTTTGATTTATAATTTTTATATATTTTCACATTAAGATTATATTGATTTTTAAGGGCTTCTTTCATGCCTATTGTTTTTCATATTTTTCAATTCCACCCTTTTTCACTATCATTTTGACACTCACATGTTTAATAAAATCTTTTACTACTATTATTTTCAATGATATATAAGTCCTAGGTTTGAATTCATAGTCAGTAATCAGAATGATTGTGAAAGACATTAGTAGGTATGGTTAAACAATTTCGTCTTTTGAACTGAAGTCAAGAGATGATTGTTTGATTAGATTTAATAGTGTCCAGTCATCATCAGACTAAACTTGATCAAAAGTCTAGATTGATTTTGATTGGAACTATTGTCAAATAATAAGAAATTGATTAGACACTGAAAGTTACAATTGTTAAAGGTATTGCACAAACAATTGTTGATGGTAATGGACCAGATGTTTCTGTAATCATGGAATTATTTGAATCCAAGTTAGTGCATTGACTGCAGCTTGGAATAGGATTTGGAGAAAAGAATGGAATGAAATTGACAAGTTAAATATCTTTATTATAAGAAGATAATCTCCAACCTCAGCACTTCAAATGGTCTGAATAACAAAATGAGTTTTGAAGATTGTCTACATTTTCTTTGTCTTTTCAATGGTTGATAATGATGATGATTTGAAGTTCCTAATTTTGATCTTGTATTTGATAGTTATCCACTATAAACAGATCCAGATCTAGATCCAAATCAATTAGTATTAGAATATGTTGAACGAGCAACTAATGCTGAAGTTTCATTCGATAAAATATTTGATAATGATATCTATAATTTGATAATGTATTTGGTAGTATACTTCCAGACCTTGAAATTTGATAAATAATTGTCAATTAGTTTTAAGTTTAAATACCAATTGAATGAACATTAGCCGAAAAATCGTGTTCATAGTAATCAAATGATTTTTTCTTATCAATAATCTGAGTCGAATATAATCTATATAAGCATTTGTGTAGATTTGTAGAGAATTTCCATTTCGTCTAAACTGTAATATGGTAGCGTCTTTACATAATTGAAACAATCTAAATTAAATTTATTAATTAAATTAATTAATTGAATCTATTTCATTATCATCAATTTTACTTCCTTAATTATGCGTACAATTAACTGTTTACCACGAGAGATACTTCATCATGTTTTCAATCATGTTCCAATTGATAAATTACCTTTATTTTTTTATGATTCATATTTACGTGAATTTGCAATCAGATCGTATCTTATCAATGTTGATATAACGATAGAAAACTACCCAATCTATCACGTACAAAGTTCATCAATGATCTGGAAAAAAAATCAATTTCATCAAAAAGAACCTGACTTCGTTAATTTAGAAATCTTAAAATTAGTTACATTATTGAAAAATCCATTCAAAATTAGAATTAAAAACTTACAATTGGATGACTTAACACTTCTTGCAATCCTGATTAGTTATGAATTTATTTTTGATTATGTTGATACAATTATATTACACCATAGTAAACTGATAGGAGTTGAATTTTCATTTCCAACAAATAAAAACTTTAGCTTGATCTTGTACGAAGAAATTCAGGATTTTCAATTAATTAATAAATTGCCTTCCAATCTACAATTATTGGAAATAAATGATTATGGAAGTGATATCGAATTTGCTACAAGATTTACAAATATAAAACATTTGTTAATCACTTTTAGTGATTTTTCTTGGTCACATCTCCCAACTACATTAGAATCATTCTTATGCAATATATCAAGAGGCTCAAACACACCAAAAATATTACCATTTTTAAAGAGATTAAAAATTTTTAATTGGGATTTTAATGAAGAATTTGATTTGACTGAGTTTAAAAATTTACAAATGATTGAAATGGCCGGATTGTTGGAGTTTATCAAATTACCAAAATCAATTGAAGTTTTGATTATGATCGAAAACAACATTCCAGTTTCGCCAAGTTTTCATTCATTTAATTATCTTAAAGTAATTTGTTTGAAATCAGATTTAAGGTTGATATCTTCCTTAATGATTCAACTGAAACTACCAGTTACATTACAAGAATTATCATTGATTGAATTTGAAAATTATTCAAGTCCAAAGGATGCAAAATTTGGTATTGATTTAGAAGATAGATATAAAGATAAAAAAGTATTCAATCCACCAAGTGCTTTAAAAAGTTTGGAAATTATCTTTAGTCAAACTGTGTATATCAAGAAATGTATCTTACCAGAGTTACAAGCTTTGATATTAGTCAATTGTGATTTTGGAATCATTCAAACAAACGAATTGACTTTTAGTTTCAATGATATTAGAAGAAATATAGATTTGAGATGGTCGTTACCGAATTCTATTACAATTTTGAGATTAGTCAATCATTCATTCATCCCACAATTGATTATACCACAAAATGTACGTGTTTTAGAATTGAATAACTGTGAATTGAGTGAATTTAATCAAGTTTTGAACAATTTGGAAGAATTGAATTTATCAAATAATGACTTCAAGGCAATTACATTGAAGTCATATCCTGATTTAGTAAAAATTGATTTATCAAACTCAACAAGTATTTTATCTAAACAAGTCAAATTCTCATCAACTTGTGAGATTTTGAATTTATATTCCATTCAACCTATTAGTTTTATACATTCCCATTACAACTTCCCTACTTATTTGAAACAACTAAAAATTAGTTTAAATTCACATTTGATTACAAATTTAATCGATTTGTTGAATGAAAATATTGAAGTATTGATTATTGAAGGAAAAGATGAAAGATTAGTTGATGCTGATTTAGATTTAAGTTTAGCATTCTTATTAAGATTGAAAAAACTCCAAATTGGTTTGAATCCATTTATAAATTTAACTTTAAAACAAATACCAAAATTGAAAATATTGAATTTAAAAAATTGTCAATTTTCAACTGATATATCAGAGATTGAATTAAAAGAATTTCATGCTAGTAATGTAACATTTAAAATCGATGGTCAAGATAAGGTAGGTTGCAGATTGAATGAATCGGTAGTTAGGTATAGTCTTGATGATTGTCCTAATTTGAAATTGCTTCATGAAGCTTATGGTGCTGAAGAAGATATATATAGAGAGATAAAATTAGATATGTGAATATTTAAATCTATCTATACTGGTAATAATACTGAGTCAAATCATCTCTAACAAATGTGTTTCCCACAATGCTTTATAAACCTAAAAGACAATCTCTTTGATTTCTTCCAACATATCAATTATAAACATTATCATTCTTCCATTCTGAAAAGGATCAATTATTAATAATATTTTGCAACCATATTTTGCTGCAAAACGGAGAAAAAACCGCAAAAAAAAAATAAAATAATTTCAAATTTGGTTAAACAATTTTGTCTTTTGAATTGATATCAAGAGATGATTGTTTGATTAGTTTTAATAGTGTTCAGTCAATTTCAGACTAAACTTGATTATAAGTCTAGATTGATTTTGATTGGAACTAGAAAGAAAATGTTAAAATTCAAAATTAAAATCAACCGTACACGAAATCTTGAGAAATTAAATACATCATTTAAAAGAAGAAACGATTTTTCAATTTTAGTTCATCAAAGGGAATAAATAATACTATGAGTGATGAATAATACCTACAAGATCTTTTTATTTTCAATAATTGATAATAATGATGATTTTAAATTCCCTAATGTTGGCCTTAAATTCGATAGTAATATCCAATCCACTATAACCAAATCCAGATCGAGATCGATTAGTATTTGAATATGTTGAATAACCAATTAATCTTGAAGTTTTATTTGATGAAACATTTGATAATGATCAATTTGATAATGAATTTGATAATGAAATTGTCAATATGTTTTCAGATCTTGAAAAAAGAAGGTGATTCGTTACCTTTTGAAGATCCAATTGTTAAATTGAAATGAGAACCAAACCAAATCAAATCAATTGCTTTAACTGGTGGTGGTACAGGTACTTTTCCTTTATATCAATTGTTATTAGGAAAAATTACTTCAAATCCTGATGATTTAACAAATAAAATTATGACAGTGAAGTTGGTTTTATTTCAAAAGAATTTTTACGAAAAGAGATAGATAAACCAAGTCGAGATCTAAAAGTTAGCTAAATAATTTACAACTAGTTTTGAATTCGAATACCAATCGTCAAATTTAATGAAGATTTAATGTTTATAGTAAACAAATATCTTCTTGCTCATCAATAGTACTAGTCGAATGAAACCTGTATGAGCATTTGAGAGGATATGTGGAGAAATTCCATTTCGTCTAAACTGTAATATGGTAGCGTCTCTTATTAATTTGAAACAATTTAAACATAATTTATTAAAAAAATCGATCAATTAAATCTATCTCACTATCATCAACTTATCTCCTTACTTATGCTTACAATCAATTGTCTACCACGAGAAATTCTACATCATGTTTTCAATCATGTTCCAATTGATAAATTACCATTATTTTTTTATGATTCATATTTACGTGAATTTGCAATCAGATCGTATCTTACCAATGTCGATATTACAGTAGAAAACTATCCAATTGATCAAATCTCAGAGCCTAATCTATCAATGATATGGGAAAAGAATCAATTTCATCAAAAACAACCTGACTTCGTATATTTGAATATCTCCAAATTAGTTTCATTATTAATTAATCCATTCAAAATTAGAATCAAAAATTTACGATTAGATGATGCAACATTTCATTTAATCATGATTAGATTTGAATATATTTTTGATCATGTTGATACAATCATATTGCATGATGGTAAACATAGAAATATTAATGATCGATTTCCAACAAAGAAAAATCTCAATTTCGTATCAAATATAGAACATATAGGTTTTCATATCATTGATAAATTGCCTTCGGATCTAGAGCTATTGGATTTAAATGCCTATAGAAGAGATATCGAGTTTACTACCCAATTTACAAATTTAAAACATTTGTTAATAGCTAATAGTCATTTTTCCTGGTCATTATTGCCAAATTGTTTAAGAACATTGAGCTGTACTATTGGAAGAGGCTCTACAAAACCAAATGTATTACCATTTTTACAAAGATTAAAAGTGTATAATATGGGATATAATGAAGAATTCGATTTGACTGAATTTAATAATTTACAAATGATTGAAATTAATGGATTATTAGAGTTTATCAAGTTACCTAAATCAATTGAAGTTTTGATTATGAATGAATTTTATATTTTGGTTTCACCAAGTTTTCAATCATTTGATTGTCTCAAAGTAATTTGTTTGAAATCAGATTTAAAGTCGATTTCTTCATTAATGATTCAACTGAAACTACCAATTACATTACAAGAATTATCATTGATTGAAACTGGACATTATTCAGCTTCAAAAGATTCAAAAGTTGGTATTGATTTAGATGATAGATTTAAGGGGAAAAAAGTTTTCAATCCACCTAATAATTTAAAATGTTTGGAATTAATCTTTAGCCAACCTGTTCATATTAAAAAATGTATTTTACCAGAATTACAATTATTGAAATTAGTCAATTGTGAATTTGGGATTATTCAAACCAATGAGGAAGTTTATAATTTCAATGATATTAGAAGAAATCTGGAAATAAAGTGGTCATTACCAAATTCTATTACAATTTTGAAATTAGTCAATCATTTATTCATTCCACAATTGATTATACCACAAAATGTACGTGTTTTAGTATTGAATAACTGTGAATTAAATGAATTCGACCAAGTTTTGAACAATCTAGAAGATTTGACTTTATCAAATAATAATTTCAAGTCAATTACCTTAAAACCATATCCTGATTTAGTAAAAATTGACTTATCAAACTCAACAAATATTTTATCTAAACAAGTCAAATTCTCATCAACTTGTGAGATTTTAAATTTATATTCAGTTCAACCTATTAGTTTCATACATTCTCACTATAACTTTCCAACTTATTTGAAACAGTTAAAAATTTGTTTAAATTCACATTTGATTACAAATTTAATTGATTTATTGAATGAGAATATCGAAGTATTGATTATTGAAGGAAAGGATGAAAGATTAGTGGATGCTGATTTAGGATTAAGTTTAGCATTTTTGTTAAGATTAAAAAAATTTCAAATTGGTTTGAATCCATTTATAAATTTAAGTTTGAGACAAATACCAAAATTGAAAATATTAAACTTAAAAAATTGTCAATTCTCTACTGATATATCAAAAATTGAATTAAAAGAATTTCATGCTAATAATGTAACATTTAAAACTGATAGTAAATTAAGTGGTTGCAGATTGAATAAAGCAGTAGTTAGGTATAGTCTTGATAACTGTCCTAATTTGAGAATGCTTTCTACACCAAGTGGAACTGAAAAGTGCAATTATAGAGAAATAGAATTAGATATGTGAATATATAAATCTATCTATACTGGTAATAATACTGAGTCAAATCATCTCTAACAAATATACTTATCACAATGCTGTATATACTTAAAAGACAATTTCTTTGATCTGTTCCAACATATCAATTATAAACATTATCATTTTTCTATTCTGAATAGGATCAATTATTAATAATATTTTGCAACCATATTTTTCTGCAAAAAAGAGAAAAAACCGCAAAAAAAAAAAAATAAATTCAAATTTTAGAATTTTTATTAAAACTATATAAATCAATTTTGAACAGGCATTGAAGTTGAAGGTTTCAAAACTTCATCAGTAATAGTATCAGGTTTCCAAGCAGCAGTAATAGTTTTTGGTTTCGTACAAAATAATATTCCACTTTTTCCATAGAAATTCAAATCACCAAGGAAACTTCCTCTGGATCCAGTAAAACCAAACATTGGTAATGGAACTGGAATTGGTACATTAATACCAACTTGTCCCACGTCTATACGTTTGGTGAAATAATTACTTGATCCACCTGAAGATGTAAATAATGAAACACCATTACCATAAGGATTCTTATTGATTAATTCAATAGCTTCATCGATTGTATCAACATTAACAACTGATAATACTGGAGCAAATATCTCCTCATCATAACACCTCATTCCAGGTTTAACATCAGTTAAAATAGTTGGTGCTAAGAAATTACCATTTTCAAATTGTTTATCATGATGTTTAAACCCTCTTCCATCTAAAACTAATTTTGCACCTGAATCAACTGAATCTTTAATAATTTGTTCTGCCTTTTCCAAACTTGATGGATTAACTAATGGACCTAAATCTGATTCTTTGTTAAAACCTGAACCTGTAATTAATTTTGATGCATCTTTTATAATATCATCAATCCATTCTTTTGTTTTCCCAACTGTAACTAATACTGAAATGGCCATACATCTTTGACCTGCAGCACCAAATGCAGCACCATTTAATGCATTAATAAATTGTTGTTTTGGAGCATCTGGTAAAACAACCAAATGATTTTTTGCTCCTAAATTAGCTTGAACTCTTTTACCTAAAGCTGAACCTTTTTCATATATGTATTTACCTGCTTTATCACCACCAACAAAAGTTAAAGCTTTAATTCTTGGATCTTCAACTAATTTATTAACAGTTGCATGTTTACCATGAACAATATTTATAACACCAGGTGGAACACCAGCTTTTGCAGCCAATTCACAAATAATCATTGCTGCACCAGGTACTCTTTCTGATGGTTTAATAACTGCAGTATTACCAGTTACCAATACTAATGGTAAACTCCATAATGGAACCATTGCTGGGAAATTAAATGGACAAATTGAACCAATGATACCTAAAGGTTCTCTAATCATTTTAGTTTCCATATCAGTTGATACTTCTAAAGTTTCACCTTTTAAATCATTTGTTATGTTACAAGCGGCTTCTGCAACTTGTAAACCTCTTGTAACATCACCTTGAGCATCAACAAAAGTTTTACCTTGTTCTAAAACAATAACTGAAGCAATTCTATCCATATTTTCTCTTAATAATTGTACAAATTTAAAAGCAATACCTTGTCTTTTAATAATTGAAGTATCTCTCCATTTTGGAAATGCTTTTTCTGCAGATGCAATAGCTTCTTCTAATTCACTTTCAGTACTTTGTGGAACTTTTGAAACAACTTTATTGGTTGCAGGATCATGAATATCAAACCATTCTTGAGATTCAGATTTGATAAATTCATTATTTACAAAACTTGGAGTTAAATATGGTTCTGAAACTTCATGATTTTTTGGATAATTTTGTAATGTTGATGAAAGAGATATAATTGATTTACATCTTAAACCTAATGGTCTAACTGGAAGTTTAACAATTCTCGATAACATTGTTGATGAAAAAAGATTGCAATTTTCAACAATTTATAGATGAAAATTAACATGGGAATCGCTGCACGCGAATTTACACAAAAGTTTATTATTTCATGTGGAGATCAATTCGGAAAGCCAACGGATAATGATGCGCTAGTACGCATGAGTAAATGCTATGCTTACCCGGCTGGGAAATAACTTGTTTTGAACGCTTGAATTTGTTCAAATTTTTATTGGAAGTTTTTTTCAGCAGAGATCTAAAGAATTTCCTATTAAAGATTATAAGCGCCGCGCATGGTAAAGTTTATTTTATGTTAGTGTAATTTTTATATCGCCAGGAACGTATCTTTTGTCTATTCTCTATAAACGTCAAAGTATAAATCTAATAAACATGAAGAAGACCAAGCTTGTGTTGGACTTGAATCATGACAATATTCACCATTTTTATTTGTTAATTCAGTTAAACCGGCCCATGGACTTTCCTTAATTGCTTTTTTCAAATTATCCATTCTTGAATTAATTGATGTATAAACTGTTTCTTTATCAGTATTATTAAATTTCAACATTGCTCTAAGGAAATAACCAGTTGGCCATAACCATTCAGGACCTTGATGATAATTTCTACCTTTTGAAGTTGCAAAATCATCATTATCAATTGAATTGTTATAATATGGACGATAATTTAAATCACTTGGATCTAACGTTGCAATACCATAAGGACCTCTAATTGATTTATCAGCAATTTCTAAACATTTAATTGCTCTTTCCTTTGTAAATAATTCTGGTGCAACACACATTGTAATTGGAAAGTTTGCTCTTAATTGATATTCTTCATATTTTTTGGTTGTATTGTTTAAATCTTTATAGATACCTCTTCTATTGACACAATCTTTTTGAATATCGAATTTATCATCATCTTTTGGATCTTCAGGGATATAATAATATTTTTCAAAATTGTCTTGAATCAAGTCATTCCATTTCTCAAAGGTAACTTTCCCATTTCCAGTTTCAACTTCGGAATATTTAAATTTCCCATTCTTATGTAATTCCAATACAAATCTTAATGCACTTTTCAATAAACCTTGTAATTCAATTGGTGCACCATTTCTTGGAGTACCTGGATATCCTTTATTACCTGCTTTTACACTTTCACCCATTTTATCCATCCAAGTACCACAATTCCATTCATTTCCACCATGAACAAATCCAGTGTTCCAATCAACATAAATTTCAACATTGAATCCTTCATCAGTCATTTGGGAATCTAAATTTGGACCTGCATTTGCTTCTCTATATTTGATACCCTTTGCATGACGTTGAAAAATCTCAAAAATGACTTCTTCAATTGTACTTGAATAAGTAAATGCATCTTCATATTTTATGTACTTATCATCTTTTGGAAATCTTCTTGTAATTGATTCTTTCAAAATATCAATACCATTTGGTGCAAATGTGATATATTCTTGTATAGCTTGTAAGAAAAACCAAACTGCATCTCTTGCATTATATCTTGGATTTCTACCAGCATCTAATAAATTAGGCATTAAACCATGTTTTAAAGTTTTTGCAAAACCTAGGATATGTTGTTTTGCATCTTCAAATCTACCAGGAACAATTAATAATCCTCTAAATGAAATAAATACATCTCTACCCCAACATCTCATATAATCATTACTAAAATGTGGTAATCCAGCAGCTAAACAAGGAACTGATTTATCAGGTAATAAACTTGTATTATTCATATATCCACACATTTGAATTGATGTTAAAGCTAAACTTTGAACAAAATTTGTAGATGTTTGAATTTCTTTATCCATTAAACTCAAACTTCTAAATCTTGCTGCTTCATAAGCAATTCCAACAACTAATGAAAAATAATGTGGTCTTAAAAAATATGGAATATTTCTAATCTTGTCAAACCTTGATTTTAACCAATTTTGAAATACTTTCAAAGATTCATATTTATCAAGTCTATTAACAATATAATCTAATGCCCATTCACCTTTTCTTAAATGATCACAAATTGGATGTCCTAAATTATTTGTCCAAATAACATTTTTTAATGCTGAATTCCAACCTTCTAAACCAGCATAAACCAAAGGTCCATAACCAGGAATATCATAAACATTACCACCAGCATCAATTTCTTCAGGGGCCGATTTATATAATAATGCATTCAAATCGTACAAGTCTAATCCTTTTGAAGCTTCAATAGCACCTTCTTTAATAAAATTATCAATTGAAATATCAACACCTGGAATTTGAAGTGAAAATACCGAAATTGAACCAGGAGCAAATTCTTCAACTTTTATAGTCGATTCTCTATTATTATACTCAACAATTGGAGGTTTAAATTCTTCAACTTCTACAGGAATTCCTGTTAATGTTTTATCATTTGATGAATCATAGTCCCCTTTTTTAATCAATTTATATGAAAATTCATGTTTAACTTGAGTACCTGATAATACACATGGTGATAAAATTTGATTTCCTTCACCACCAAATTTTGTTCTTGCAATTAAAAACCAACCTTTCCCAGTTCTTGCATTATATCTTTGAATTGTAATATATTCACCTTCATGATGAATATACATTTCATGATCTCTTAAAATATCTTCACTTTCTTTTGAAAAATCTTGTCTAATTTTATATAATTTTGATTTAACTTTACCAATACCATTATTAGTCAATTCATAATGTCTTTTTTCATGTACAACATTTAATAAATGAGGAAAACATTCATCATAACCGAATACTGATCCAATTGCCGATGAACAAAATGCAACTAATGCAGCATTTGGTAAAGTATCTTCAACATTTCTTTTTTGATTTGGCATTTCATTATCATGAGTACAATCAAAAAAAATTGCATGTGGTTGTTGTCTAATTAAAACTTTTGGAATATCCAATTCAGTATAACCACCATATTTACTAGTTGCTTTTTGTGGATATGCAAAATCATCCAAAGGTAACCAGGTTAATGAACCAATTGGTCTTCCACCATGTTTATGTACTAATCTTGATAATTCACCAGTATTCCAAGCTTGCATTGCTTCTCTAATTAATGAATTTATACCTAATCTTTCAACAAATATTTTATCCATTTCTTCAGAACCAGAAAATAATTCAGCAATTATATATAAATTTGGATTAATTTTTCTAGCTTCATCTAATAATCTTTCACCAACGTGTAAAGGAGTTGAATGACAATTATCAATTCTAAATCCATTGAAAACTTTTGCTGATTCTTTTGTATATTCAATCATTCTATCCCAAGTTTCAGGTGCATCTTCATATTTATCACCATATCTTAATTTAACACAATCACCCCAAACAATAACTTCTCTTCTTAAATAAGCTTTTGATTTATTACTAGCAAAATCAACCAATGGATTTCCACCCCAAATCCAACCATTATTAGCTAATGCTTGTTTTTTACCAGAATCATCAGTAAATCTTGTAAAATAAGGTTCAGTTAATGGTGTTTTTTTTGTAATTGGACCTAATTTTGGACCATTATCAGCAAGTCTTAGGAATTTAATTCTATCACCAACTTGTTGTTTAATTGATTTAATATCATCATCATAGGTTGCATATAGGTCCACATTAATTTCATCTATAATTTTCTTTGCATTTTCAGAAATTGTGTCAAAATCATCACCAAAGTTTAATAAAATTGATAAGAATTTTTTTATATCTAATTTATTTTCGAATCTATGACCAATTATAGGGTTGCCTAATTGTTTTGCAATTTCTTTTACATCCAAACTTGATTCAATTTTTTTAGTTGTATGTTTATTAAATTCTTTTTCCAATTCAGATATAGTTGAATCTTTATCATAAACATAAAATTGCCATAATTTTAATTCCTTCAATACATGTTCTTCAATCCCATGGATAATCTTATTCAAATCATCATCATTTTTAATCTCTATTGGTAAGTTGAGTTCCTCCAATTTATTTGAAAATTCAAGTAATGCTTCATCTAATTCAATTGCAGGAATCAAATGTGGTGCTGTATCTTGATTATAACCTGAATTTGGAGCTGATTTTAACCATTTTGAATTATTTGCAGTATGATTCCAAACAACATCAGTTAAAGATAATAAATTATTTTTTTTCAAAACTGATTGAATCTGATTTGGAGCTTCTTTATTATTTTTAAAAATTTTTGGATCAAATTTTAATTGATCATAAATTGAATATGGAGAATCAGATTCACCTCTTTCTTGTAATGGAGTGAAATGAATCATATTATAACCTTTTTCCAGTACTAATTTAAAAAATTTATCCCAATTTTCATAATCACCAATCCATTTTGAAACAACTGATTCAACATTAATTGCATTAAATGGAATAAATTCATTATTTATAGTTAAAGTAGGTGGAACATTGAAATAAAATTTCTCGGTAGTACCATCTTTATATTCTATATAATAATTATAAACACCTGGTTGATAAATATCTATTTCTATAATTGTATCTTTACTAAATGAAGTTGCAATTTCATATTTATAATAAGTATTTCTATCATATTCTATATCTGGTTTATTTGGTACATTTGTATATAAAATACCATTATTTGAAACTTTACTTGCAGCATTTAAATGAAATTGTAAAGTAAATAACTTATCTCCAAGTTTATAATCTTTTGGTAATTCAATTGAAGGTAAAATCAAAACACCATTGTTGATACCATCATTATTAACCGGATCACCTAGAGTAGATAATCTGAATAAGATTGTTCTATCAGACATGAAGATTAAAAGTTGGAAATTAGCAATCTTTAGATTTCAATTTATACGCACTCGTAAAAAAATGGCACAATAATGAATCCGATAAAACCAAGAATTTGCAAAAACTTTAAAAATTCGAGTTCAACCCGAGTAATGACCAATACAATCCGTAGCCAACACATCCCAATCAAATTCAGGTGGTGATACCCTTCTGGTAGCATATTCAGCCTAATTAGGAATTGAGATTATTGCGGAGTTGAATCGCTTGCCATATTCTTACATAATCAGCCAAAGACACGAGAAAAAAAATGTAATTTCCTCACGACTAAAATCTTTAAGGTCACTCTTATCAACACATACAACAATCATGGGTCTTTGTTGTAGTTGTGGGCGTTCCAATGATGGGTCCAATACTCAATTGTTATTAGCCGAGAATGAAAGAGAAGCTATATCAGCGTTATTACAATATTTAGAAAATAGATCAGATGTTGATTTTTTTAGTAATGGACCACTTCGAGCATTAAGTACATTAGTTTATTCGGAAAATATTGATTTACAAAGAAGTGCAGCTTTAGCATTTGCTGAAATCACCGAAAAGGATGTTAGAGAAGTTAATAGAGATGTATTAGAACCAATTTTAATATTATTACAATCGAGTGATTCAGAAGTTCAAAGAGCTGCATGTGGAGCATTAGGTAATTTAGCTGTAAATACTGAAAATAAAATTTTAATTGTTGAAATGGGTGGATTAGAACCTTTAATTAGACAAATGATGTCAACAAATATTGAAGTTCAATGTAATGCAGTTGGTTGTATAACAAATTTAGCAACTCAAGATGATAATAAATCAAAAATTGCAAAAAGTGGTGCATTAATACCATTAACTAAATTAGCAAAATCTAAAGATATTAGAGTTCAAAGAAATGCAACTGGTGCTTTATTAAATATGACTCATTCTGGTGAAAATAGACAAGAATTGGTAAATGCAGGAGCTGTACCAGTTTTAGTACTGTTATTATCTAATGATGATGCTGATGTTCAATATTATTGTACAACTGCTTTATCAAATATAGCTGTTGATGAAATTAATCGAAAAAAATTATCAAGTACCGAACCAAAATTAGTTGGTCAATTAGTTAATTTAATGGATTCACCATCACCAAGAGTACAATGTCAAGCTACTTTAGCATTAAGAAATTTAGCATCAGATTCTGGTTATCAAGTTGAAATTGTTAGAGCTGGTGGTTTACCTCATTTAGTAAATTTATTAACTTGTAATCATCAACCATTGGTACTTGCAGCTGTTGCATGTATAAGAAATATATCAATTCATCCATTAAATGAAGCATTAATTATTGAAGCAGGATTTTTAAAACCTTTAGTTGGTTTATTAGATTATACAGAATCAGAAGAAATTCAATGTCATGCAGTTTCAACATTAAGAAATTTAGCTGCAAGTTCTGAAAAAAATAGAACAGCTTTATTAGCAGCTGGTGCTGTTGATAAATGTAAAGAATTAGTTTTAAAAGTTCCATTATCAGTACAATCAGAAATTTCTGCATGTTTTGCAATTTTAGCATTAGCTGATGATTTAAAACCAAAATTATATGAAAGTCATATAATAGATGTTTTAATACCTTTAACATTTAGTGAAAATGGTGAAGTTTGTGGTAATTCAGCTGCTGCTTTAGCAAATTTATGTTCAAGAGTTTCAAATGATCATAAACAATATATTTTAAATAATTGGTCACAACCAAATGAAGGTATATATGGATTTTTAATTAGATTTTTAGAAAGTGGTAGTGCAACTTTTGAACATATTTCATTATGGACAATTTTACAATTATTAGAATCAAATAATCAAGAAATTAATTTATTAATTAAAGAAAATGAAGCTATATTATCTGGTATAAAAAATCTAAGTGCAAGTCAACAACAAATTCAACAATCACAAATAAATAATAATAATGATGATCAATATGAAGATCCAAAAGTTGAATTATTTAATTTAACTCAACAAATTTTACAAATATTAGGGTAGATTCCTATTTAATGAATATCTAAGCAAATAGTTTCTCTTTTGATTCTTCTGATTTTGTTTCTATACCATCAAAGACATTTAAATTTTCTAATTTGTTAAGTAGATTATCAGTTTCATTTGGAAATTTATTTGAAACTGTTGGAATTTTACCTTCTGGTTGAGCTTCAACTTGTTTCTTAGAGGATTCTAAAGATGGTTCTAATTTTGGTTTGGAATCACCAAAGACATTCAATTCATCTAGTCTATTCATCAATTGACCAGTTGTTTGCGGGTTTGATTTTGAATTGATACCAGTTGTTTGTGGAGATTTGTTTTCTGATTTTGTTTCTATTCCATCAAAAACATTTAAATCATCTAGTTTATTAATTACATTTTCAGTTTCATTTGGAAATTTATTTGAAACTGTTGGAATTTTACCTTCTGGTTGAGCTTCAACTTGTTTTTTAGAGGATTCTAAAGATGGTTCTAAATTTGGTTTGGAATCACCAAAGACATTTAATTCATCTAGTCTATTAATTAATTGACCAGTTGTTTGTGGATTTGATTTTGCTTTCGGAGTTGTATCCAGTTCAATTAGTTCTCTTCCATCGGAGACTTTTAAATTGTTAATCAATTGATCGGATTTTGTAGGTATTTTAGTTTCTTGTTGAGTTTCAATTTTTTCTTTAGATTGTTCTAATTCATCCTTTTCTAATTTTTCCAATTCATCATCAACATCAATATCTTCAGATGTATATAAAGCTTGATTTATTTCATCAGTTTTATTAATTTGTTCATCAATATCCATTTTCAAATCATCAACTTTATTTAAATCAATTTTAGAATTTAATTTTTTTAAAATATTTGAACTTGATAACATTTGATTAAAAATTTCATGATTAAAATTTGATTCATTGATTTTATTAATAACCAAATCTAATTCATTAAAAATGTTAATATTTTTTTCTAAAGTTATAATCAATTTTTTTTTTTCATTTAATAATTGTTTTAATTTAATTCTTTGTTGATCTTTTTCTAATTTCATAACTTGTTTTAAATCAATATTTGAAATTCGTAACTCAATTGATTCATTTCTTTTTTGTAAATTATCTAATGTCATTTTAATATTGATTAATCGTATATCATCTTCATCAATAGCAACTTTATCAAATTTTATATATGATTTATTAACTGATATAAGCTGTTTATCTCTACTCCAATATTTCAATAAAATCGTTAGGTCTGTTTTTGTCAATTTCTTATACTTGTTCACAGAATTGAGTAGCAAATCAAAATTGAATAATTTTGATATATATGAATTATCAATATTAGTCAAAATTAAATCATAAATTTCATCACCAAGTTTTATCAATTGTTCAACCAATATAAATCTATCATTGATTAGTTTCCCATCTTTTATAGTTGAATACTTTATAATTTTATACTTCCCCCAATTGATCCAAGATTTTAAAGATATATAACTTTTGAATCCATTTTGAAAATAATAATCAGAATTTATATAAATTGAATAAGGAATGAAGATTTCTTCATCAATTAAGTATTGAAAGATATCTGGTAAATTCTTTGGTTCACCATATTTCTCCAATGTTAAATCTGAATTCAAATGATTTGTATCAATTGATAATTGCGAATCTTGAAAAGTATCTGATTTAATTAAATCAATTAATAACAGTTTCCATGCAATTAAATTTGCTTCATAACCTTCTACATTAATCAATTTCAATTTGTCAAAATTTGAATATAAAGAATTTAATCTTGATTGTTTAAAATGTGAATTTGATTTAATAAATTCTTCCATTAGAGTTACAAACAAAAAAATTATATATTTAAATTATTTAAATTTATTTCTTCAACTTGATTTCGTAGTTTATCAACAACATCCAATATTGCAAGAGAAGCAGGGGAATCAGGGTAATAATCTAGAAAACTTTCACCTGAATCACAACATTTCCCAATTCTTGGATCTAATGGAACTGAACCTAAGAATGGAATATTTAAATCTTTACATAATTTTAAACCACCACCAGTAGTTGGTTTAAAAATTTTTGATTCAAATTTACATGATGGACAAACAAATCCTGACATATTTTCAACAACCCCCAAGATTTTTATACCTGCTTTTTTACAAAAATCAATTTCTTTCCTTACATCTAATAAAGCAACTTCTTGTGGAGTTGTTATAATTAATGCACCATCGATTCCAACATCTTTCATATATGATGTAACTGATAAATGTTCATCTGAAGTACCTGGTGGAGTATCCACAATTAAATAATCTAATGAATCCCCCCAATGAACATCTTTAAGAAATTGTTTTATTAAACCATTTTTTTTACCACCTCTCCAAATTATAGCTAAATCTTGATCGGGTAACATAAAAGATATACTCATTAATCCTAGATTATCACTTACATAAACTGGAGTCCAACCTGAATTTGATTGATGTATTGATTCTCCATCAGCTCCTAACATTTTTGGTAATGATGGACCACAAATATCTAAATCCATTGCACCAATTTCTAAATCATCATCATTAGCTAATGCCCAGGATAACATAGATGTGAAAGTGGATTTCCCAACACCTCCTTTACCACTTAGAACTAATATTTTATGTTTAATTAATGATAATCGTTTATTTATTTCTGGTAAATCTGGATCAGGACCTTTAGGTATTGAACTTGAACAAATTTCTTGATTTGCACAACCTTTACAAGCATCATCTTTACCTGCAGAATTAGATTCTGGACCTGGACAATGTTCAGGTTCTGGTTGTATTAATTTTGATTTTTCAATTTGACTTGGTGACATTAGAGAATTTGATTACAAATTATATATTTTTTCTGTCTGTCTATAAATTTAATATACGATTTTTAAAAAAATTTAAATCAATTTGATCCAAATAAAGATTGGTGATTTTTCTTTTATCATTGATTGAAATTTGATTGTTCTCAATTATAAGATTACCAATAGTTTTTGAAATTATTTGAATTGCAATTTTTGAATCATTTGTGGTGATATATTTGGTTAATGGAATATTATTTAATAAAAATTTTAAAACTTCCACATCTTGAGAATCCAAATTTATAAAATTCTTATATATACCAGCACCTGTATTCCAATCAGGTATTATTAATCCATTTTGAGGAAATTTATCAAGTAATTTGTAAAGTTTTTCTTTATCATTTTTTGAATTTGATATTATAATTGATGGACCTAGATTTGTTACAATTGAAAAATGAGCTTTTTCATATAAATTAACATTTAATAAAGCTTCTATTTCACCCCAATAATCTTTTTTATTTCTTTTATTTAATGCTAATGCTTCATATATGATTGTTTTTGGAATTTTTAAAACATCAATTAAATAATTTTCCTTTTCAATAATGAGTTCAGTTTTTGATATAATTAAATCTTTTATCAATTGTTGAGATTCTTGAGAATTTTCAATCAGTGAATAAACAATTATACTTTCTTTCCAATAATTTTCTTCATAAAGATAATCACCAAATGATTTTGAAATTGAATCTTTTGGTGAATTATTTATTATACAAATAAACCATTTTAATTTATCATTTAATGATATTTTATCAATTGATAATTCATTGATGAATAATTTTAATATATCAGTTATTGAATTTTGTGGTAAACTAGACTCTTTAATTAATGAATTTAAATTTTCATCACTATAGTATAGTTTCAAAGCTAATGATAAATTCCATGGTAAATTTTGAATCAAAACATTTAAATCTCTTGCTAATAATTGATAAATTTTTATAATTGGTTTTGGAATTAATGATAAACAATCTTGTTCTTTCCATGAAATTAATTGATTATTTGCAATTGATTTAACAACTTCATCATTTGAATCTGATAAGGTTACTATAACTGATAAATGATTATTTTTGGAAGATATAGAAGTTTCAATAGCTTTAATTAAATCACCACCAATTAAATAAATAAATGTTTGTTCCAATGGATCGTCTTTAAACTCTTTTAATAAGGAATCAATAGTTGATGAATTATATTCTTTTAACCAATTACCAAATGATTCTTTATTTGAGGTATAATCATATAATGATGATAAAAGACTAATCAATTCATATTCATCTTTGTTTTCTGAAGTTAAATTTTTAAATTTAAAATCTTGAATATGTTGTAATTTTGGATATTTATTATCTCTAATTCCAATATTTGATTTTATTAATAATTCATGAAATATTATTGATAAATTATCATTAAAGATTTCTTTTTGTTCATTTTTTTTTTCCTTTGTTGGTGTTGACATATTAATACTATTTTTATTAAAATCAGAAAATAATAAATCATCAACTTTTTCAATAGTTAATTTTTTATCAATTGGTCTATCTAATGGAGCTAAAGCTGAATTTAATTGATTTGCCAATTCTAATTGTAATAACCAATTATTTGACGTTGGTAAATTTGATTTTGTTTGAATTAATTCAAATATTTCATCATTTGAAATTTCAGGTTCATAAGCTTTTTCATCAACTATATCATTTAAATTTGTACCTGGTGGTAAATAATTTGATAATTGTTTCATATAATCAACTACTCCAGTTACATCTTCATCAATCTCAGGTGTTGATCTATCAGAATCAATAGTTATATCACTAACTTGATCACTTAAAATATTTGTTTTATATTTATTTAATTCATTTATAATTTCTTCAGAAACAATTTTTCTTTTAATTTGTAAAGGATTTTCTGAATAATAATTCCAATTACCAGGTAAATTTTTAGTTTGTTCATTTAATTTTTGTTTTTTTAATTCTTGATTAAATCGTTCATCTTGATATAATTTTGAATATTCAATAGTTGCTTCATTTTCATTTAAATCTTGTTTTCTTTTCATATTTTGTAAATCATTATCATCATCTTCATCAATTAAACCCCATATACTAAAATGTTTAACTTTAAAAACCCAAATATGAGTTATTGGATCATAAGTTATAAATTCCATACCAATTTGATTTTTTAAAAATTTTATATGTTGTTCAATTGTTACATTTTCTTTTGGTTTAATATTTTCTAATGTAATTGTTGCAGGTAAATTTATTCCAACTCCCATTGGTGGTTTATTTAAACAATCTTTATATGTAATAACCATTTTATTTCCAATTTGAATAATTTTACCAAATAATTCTTCTTCTAATGAATTTTTACATTCGGATATGATTTTAGTTAAATCAACAGGATAATTGTATGCAATTTGTCCACAACCAACTCTACCAACTATGAAATTATCTAAACTTGATAATTGTTCTTGATTCATATTCATAATTTCCAGTATTGTTGGTGTTGACCAATATCCATCATGTAAATCAGTAGTCTCATTGATGATGGAATCTGTTTTGTTATTGGATTCAATTTTTATAGTTGATTTGGATTCAATATCATCATCTGGTTTAAATCTTGCAAATGCTTTATCTGTGATTAATTCATCATCATCTTCATCATCATCTTCTTCTTCTTCACTTTCAAATTTTTCTTGTAAGATTTGATCTGATGATATAGGTTGATTTAAGATAACTTTTCTTCGTTTTGAATTGAAAACTTTATTAACATCAATTAAATGATATTTTACTGGTTTAGATTTAATTATTAATCTTTTCATACTACCAATTCTTCTTGCATCAATTGATTTATATGATGGTCTAGATATAGATCTTGGAATTGTTGTTGAAGATCTAATTGCTAAGATATTTTTAGAATTTGAAGAAATTAATTTTTGATTTTCTTTTGAATTTAAATTATTTGAACTAAATAAACCTTTTAATGATTGTAATGAAGGGTTTGTAGTTGTATTTCTTAACAATTTAAAAGTTTGACCTAATTTATTTAATAGTGATGATGATTTTGATTTTGATTGATCATTTGATAAATTTGATGAATTGGGAAAAATTGTAGTTGTGATTGATTCAGGCATATTTTCAGTTGAAGATTGTAAATTAGATAAAACTTGTGAATAACTATATGGATTATTATTATTTATAGTTAAACTAGTAGATGGGTTTTGTTGATTTAAAAGATTTGATTGAGTATTTGAAGTATTTCCAAATAAATTTGATCCATTTGATCCAAATAATCCACCAGTGTTGGCGTTTGTATTTGATGATCCAAATAATCCTCCAGAGGTTGTATTTGGTTTTGATGATGATCCAAATAATCCACCAGAATTAGTATTTGAGTTGGAATTTCCAAATAATCCACCAGAATTAGTATTTGAGTTGGAATTTCCAAATAAACCACCAGTATTGGAGTTTGTGTTTGATGTAGTATTTGAAGACCCAAATAATCCACCTGAGTTTGAGTTTGTATTGGAATTTCCAAATAAACCACCAGTATTGGAGTTTGAGTTTGCATTTGAGTTGGAATTTCCAAATAATCCACCAGTGTTTGTATTAGTGTTTGTATTGGTATTTGTTGATCCAAATAAACCTCCAGTATTTGAGTTTGAGTTTGAATTTCCAAATAATCCACCAGTATTTGAGTTTGTGTTTGAATTTCCAAACAATCCACCAGTATTTGAATTTGTGTTTGAATTTCCAAACAATCCACCAGTATTTGAGTTTGTATTTGAATTTGTGTTTGTATTTCCAAATAATCCACCAGTATTTGAGTTTGTATTTGAATTTGTGTTTGTATTTCCAAATAATCCACCAGTGGTTGTATTATTAGTATTTGTATTTGAATTTCCAAATAATCCACTAGAATTTGTAGTTGTATTAGATGTATTGGAATTTCCAAATAAACCATTTGATTGATTTGATTGTGAATTACCAAATAATCCACCAGAATTAGTATTTGTAGATTGTGAATTACCAAATAAACCAGTTGATTGTTTTGATGGAGGTCCACCACTACCACCTATTGAATTTCTTCTTTGACCACCAAATCCAAATGAATTACCTCCGGCATTGGTACTATTATTATTCGATCCAAATGAAAAAGACATGGATGGATCTCTATTCCAATTGATTAAATTGATAATTAATCTGTTTCTCTTGTTTATAGAGAAATTTCAATAAAAAAGAATAATTGGTATTGACACACTTTCTATTTTTTTTTCACTATACAAGAGATGAATAAAGAAATGAAGGCAATGGTTCCAATGTTAAAGAATGAGTTTAATTGTTTATTGATTTGATATTTCCAATTTCAATATTGATTCTGCATTATACCAAAATTTATCAAATTTTCTTAAACTACCCTTTTGAGTATATACTTTATTTGGAATACCAATATCAATTAAATAATGTATTATATCATTTGATTGACCATTATTAAATTGTAAATTACCATTTTTATAAGCTAATAAAATCCCACTTAAAGGTATAGCCATTGATATACACCATTTACAATTTAATTTTATTGAATATTCCAGTAATATACCTGAACCACCATCAATACCAGAAGGAATATCTAATGATAAAATTTTTGATTGTTGTTGTGGTAAATTACACCAATTAATTAATTGAATTAAATTTTGAATTTCTTCATCTTGATAAAAAATATCTTCTAAATGATTATCATAACCTTGTAAAGCATCAACAATTAATTCAACAGGAGTATCTAAATCATTTATAACTGATAATAAATTATTAAAATCAGATTTTATAATTTTACCACCACATTTTTCAAATTTTTTTAATTCATCATTTAAATCATTATTATCATTTTCAAATGTATTCATTATAAATGTTAAAACTCTTATACCATGATTGGTTAAATGTCTACCAGTTGCTAAAGCTCTATTACCACATCTTCCACTACCAATTAATAATAAAACTAATGGAGGTAAATTATGATTTTTAGGATTACTTAATCTTGTTGACCCACCTAAAATATTTTCTAAAATTAATTTTGATAAATTAGTTGCACAAATTTCTGATATTATTGAAGATGAAATTCCAAATGAATCAAGAGTAATTCTTTCAATTTCTAATAATTGTACAGGACTAGCTAATTGAATTGTTGAAAGATTATTTGAATTTATTAATTTATAATTTTGTGGTTGTGGTTGTGATTGTGATTGTGATTGATCAGTTGCAGTTGGTTGACGAGTCAATGTTGGTGTTGAAGATTTTGTTAAATTTGATAAAATTGATGTACCTATATTATCCCAATTATCATTATTATTTCCCTTATGATCTAAAACCATTTCATTATGATCATAATTTTCCTTTTCTTTTTTCAGTTTTTGTATATTATCAACTTTATTATGCCCAATTAATCTATCACTTGAAGGTGTATGATCCTTTTTTTGAAAATCTGCAAATACAGATTTTTTATCAAACATTGCTAAATTAGCTTGGAAATCAAAATCGGATAATTGCTTAACATCTTTAGTTTCTTTTGTAATGATCCAATCGGGATTCTCACTAGATATATTTTGTTGTTGTTGTAATTTTGTTGATTTTTGTTTTGATGACGAAGAAGGTGGTTTTGGTGAATTTGATTTATTTACAAATAAAATTGCATCATCATCAATTGGTTTATTCTTGGATTTTTTTTTATTATTATTTGATTGATGATCTTTTATAAAATTTGATGATAATTGTAATACTTTTAAATTTGAAATTAAATTATTTGAATATTGTAATGAAGGTAATGTTTGATTTGGTTGATTTGATTGTGAGACATTCGATAGGATTATATTTGATTGGTCGACATTTGAAATAAAACCTGAAGAAGTTGTACCATCTTTTAGATTTAATCGTACTTTACAATTTAGAAATTCAGTCATAATGATAAATTGATTGATTGAAATTTTTTTTGCTTAATTTTTACGTTGAGAATGGAATACTATTGAAATCCCAATTGGGAATACGTGCGGCGTTAGTTTTTCAATATATGAGATTGTAAAAGTCATCATTTATAATAGATTTGACGTAAATCAATATTAAAAATAAATTGAACCAAGGATTAAACAAATGTTTCAAAGCTCTCTGATCTATATATATTCTATATGATCATTTTGGAGATTGATAATCGAGAATATCAAGGTGCAGCTAAAACATGATCTATTGAATAATCTCAAGGAGAATCAACTTTCGATCACTTGGAATTGATAGGATTGTCAATTTTTAGAGATAGAATATGAACAAATTTTGCTAAATACATAAATTGAAGAGGAAATTTATTCTAGTCTCGATGTACAATATGATTTAAAAGTTGAGTAAATCTTCGATCTATTGTATAAGTCTTTTAGTTGTAATCAACAATCACCCAAACTCAAATGTAAAACTTTCTCAAGATTTGAATTATTTTTGGTTTACGCAAATCTTATCAAAAACTTTTAAAGATTGATTGTCAATGATTACGAAATAAAAATTAATTTTGGATCGAACAAAATATTTAAATGCTATTCCACTAGAATATTCCACTAGAATATGGAAAAGTTCGTCAATAGTCAAAAATAGGAGATGTTATTGAACAAATTTAAATGCAAATCTTCTCTTATCTTTTAATGTATAACCTGTTATTTGCAAAAAGACTTTAACAGTGAAAATATGATTAGTTGTAGAATCATAAAAATATTATCCCAAAGCTAGAATATAGCCTTGAAACCAATTACATGATGAAAAGTCGGTATTATCAATATGAATGATACTAATGTTGTTGCTATAATGCAATCGATACTAATTCCCATAAATAATCATTATATAACCGATATTATAATATACGGCTCGAAACTAAAAACTAATTGGTTATGAGATTTAAATAATGTCATTCAATAAATTGTCTTATCTATAAAATTAGTTAATATTTTATATGGTATTAGTTGCGGCGATATCATTAATTTTATTTTCTTTAAAACAAATCATGCCAAGAAAAGAAGGCGCAATTTTTTTACGAATATTTTACGTCTGGTCAGCCCCCAATCACCCCTTTACATTTTCCCCCTATATATAAATAACCATAAATCATCATCAATTCTTCTAAATAATCAATTACATTCAATTTCATAAAGCTTATAAGAATGTATTTATTAAAAAGAGATTCCTATACTGGTCCTGATTCATTATATGATACTGGTAAAAAAGATATTACATTAATAATTGCCATAGTTATTCCAATTGTTGTTGTATTAAATATTATCTTTTGGACAACTCTTTGTATTTGTATTAGAAAAAGAAGAAATTATTATGGAAGGTCAAGAAGAAATGATCAACCGGCAATCAACGCATATTTTAATAATCGAAGAACCAATTATAATACAACAACCATTATTAATAATCGACAAACTTCTCAAATAGGTGATCATCGTCATCTTCATAATCATCATTTACATACTGATTCATTAGGCAGTAGAAGACAATTTGAATCAACTCAACTTCCTACCACCACCAATCAACTTCCACGACACGATTCAACATTTCAACCACCACCACCATCTTATCATGATATAAACTATAGTGGAAGTTCAGATGATGGATTCCAACAACCTGATCCAGTGGCATTTAGAAATTCTCCGGTATAAAAAAAATTTAAAATGGGAAGTTAGTTGACAATTATTATTGACCTTAGTAATTGACCTTAGTAGTGGTGTCAGTTCATAAGTTTGTTTTATGGTAAATTATTTATTTTGGTTGATTAATTGAAAAACTTTTAACCGATCAAAGCGAAAGAGATAAATTACATCAGAGGTTAAGCAATATCGATCAATGTTTCTGCACAGGTTACCCACAATGCCAGGTGTTGGCATTGCAGGATATATGTTCTTGTCCTATATAGAATTGTCGATTGGACATATATACATAAATATACAAATACATACAAAAACAGTATCTTGATGTTTAATAATGAAAAATCAGCGGTTTTGATTTGATTTGATTTAAATTTTTTTTTTTTTCTTCCTTTATTGAAATTTTTATAAATTTTTATGTTCAATTAATCATTTTCAAATAATTAACCAACCATCATACCATTGAATTCATATGGATTATCATTCTCATCAACTTATATCAAATAGATCCAACTAGTTTTAACAAATTTATTCTTTTCCCCCAATTTTTTTTATAGAGTTTTAGCTTATCCTTTATCCCATTCCATTTTGCATTATGTCAACTTTAAAATCAAATTCAAAAATTCAAAATAAATCATCATTAAAAACCAATAAGAAGAATGTTTTAGATAATATAGATCAAAACAAACATGTAACTACATCAAATATTTTTCTTTTTATACCTAATTTAATTGGATATCTTAGAATTATAACAGCTATAATATCATTTTTATGTATGTATTTTAGTTTACAAACTAATACATTGATTTTTTATGGTATTTCGGGTTTTCTTGATGCTTTTGATGGTTATGCCGCAAGAAAATATAATCAAGGTACTAAATTTGGTGCTGTTTTAGATATGGTTACTGATCGATGTGCAACTAGTTCCTTAATTGTTTATTTGGGATTATTATATCCAAATTTAATTGTTATTTGGCAATTATTAATTAGTTTGGATTTAAGTTCTCATTATATGCATATGTATGCTATGTTATCCGATGGTAATTCAAGTCATAAAAATGTTGATCAATCACAATCTTATATTTTAAATTTATATTATACAAATAGAAAAATTTTATTTTTAGTTTGTGGTTTTAATGAATTATTTTATGTTGCTATATATTTACATTATTATAATTGGTTTTGGTTAGGTTCATTTATGATGATTATTAGTTTCCCAATTTGGTTATTTAAACAAATTGCAAATATTATTCAATTGAAAAATGCTTCTTTAATATTAGCAAAAGCTGATGCTGAACAACATTCAAGAAAGACCACCTAATCAAATTGTGAATCAATTTCGTCATAAACTTGTTGTTGTAAATTTGAAATTTCATTTGTATCCTTTATAATTGTTGATTTATATATATAGCATTTTTTTAACATTATTAAATTATTATTTTTAATACAATTATTTATTGAGATTGTTAAATATTCCAATTTTTTAATTGGTTCTTGAATTGATTTTGATAATTCAAAATATCCAATTGATATAAATTCTAAATTATTAAACAGTAATAATTTGGGTATTAAATTGATACAAATTTTTTCAACTTCTTTTTTGTGGTTTAATTCATTTAGAATGTTTAAGTATATCAACATACCTTCAATATATAATGGTAAATAACCATTCTTATAACTTAATTGAATTTGTTGTAATAATAAATTTAAACTTTTGTAGTATTGTTCACATTTATTAAAAATTTTACATTTTAATAAATTTAATCGGATTCTTAGGTGGTGGTTATTTGTTGAATTTAAATTATTGATCAATTTTAATGCAATTGAATAATTTTCAAAACAAATTTCAATTTCAATTTGTAATAAACAAATTTCATTATCTAATTCAATTATTTTATTATCATTATCTAATAAAATTTCAATAAATTCTTTTGAATTTTTATATAAACCTTTTTTCAAATTCATTTTAATTAAAATTATTAAACTTCTAATATTAATTGAATTATATAATGAATGATCAAGAATTTCCAATTTCATTTTTTCAATTTTTTGATAAATTTGTTCATCATTACCAATACCTTGAATAAATTGTTGATATAAATTTCTAATTTCAAGACTAAATTTATCAATTAATTTATCAGTATAATCTAATGAAATTTCATTATAAATTTCACTTAAATATGATTCACCAATTTTATTATATACACTCGAAGCTAATTCACAAGATTTTATAAATGATTGTTTTGAATCATTTAATGAAATATATAATGATTTAATTAAATTTGGTATAAAATTTTCAAATATTTCAAATTTATTAATCATTTGTAAAGTTTTAAAACTATATGACATTGAATATAATGATTGAGAAATTTTTTTCAGTTTTATAATTAAAAATTCTAATAAATTTAAATCATTATAATTATTATTATAAAAATTTTGTAAATTCCATAAATTTGGTTTATTTTTTATAAAATCAAATAACCAACTTAAGATATATGTTAATGTTGAATTATCTTTATTTTCTCTTGCTATTGATATAGCTTCTTCAATACTATCTAATGCTTTTTCATCTTCATTGAAATATTGATGTAATGAAGCCTTGGAAATTAAAGCAAAATGATAAAAATATTTTGAATTTGAACTAACCATATAATCAAAATATTGATGTAAATAATTAAAGCTTTGATTATAATTTGATTTTGACAAATTTTCAAGATATTTTAAATAATAATATGAGGGGATATTATTGAATGATATGTTTTGAATTTTATTAATATTTGGATTAATCTCACAATTTAACATCATTAACATTGTTTGTTTAATATTTTGAGGGGTGGGTGTACCATAATTTTCCAAAATTTCAATTTGTTTATCAAGTAATATTAAAATATCATTTTTAGGTAGTGGTAATAATTGATTTTGAGAATGGAAATGTAATTCAGATAATTTTGAGTTCAATGATTGAAATAATTGAAAATCTGAATCCATTTTGGGAGTTGGTATGATTCCACCATAATTAAGAAATAATTGTTTTGAATTTTGTCTAAATTGTAAAAAAGATTGATATAGTAAATCACATTCATCAAATTTCAAATATGAAAATGAAGTTACAATTTTTAATATAAATGATCCAAGTAATGATTTTGATGATAATAATTTTTTAGTTGGTTGTTGTTCTTGTTTCTCAATTGATGAATTTATAACATGTTTAATTAATTTTTTTAAAAATTTATCAATATTTTCAATTGAATTTATATTCCAAATATACTTTAGTAGTTGATATTCAGTTTTCCGATCATTAATGAATTGACAAAGATCTAATAATGTTGGATTTATAATTAATTCATTATTTGAATTTTTTAACACCAATTTATTTTCAATTAATTTGATTAATAAAATCAATGAGCTTTGGTTCAATTTGTTAACAATATATAATTTGATTAGGAATAATAATGATATTTTATATGATGATAAATCTTCAGTCAAGAGTAATTGAATATCATTATTTAACATTTGAATTGAATCATAAAGAAAAAAAAAAGAATTTATTATATATTAAAAAAATGGTAGCGATTTAGTATTATTCATCATCGTCTGAATCAATATTAATTTCAGGCATTTCAAAATCAGACCCAGAATCATCAGACTCAATGGTGGTGGTGTAGGTGGTAGTGGCTGGACTTATCTTTGTCGTTTGTTCAATAATTTCCGTTTCTGGATCCTTTTTTTCAATTTGAATATCAGTAGAAAATATTTGATCTTTATTCATAGATTCATCAATTTGATTCGGAATCTCAATTGGAATTGAATCCATATCGATTTTTCTCTTTTTGATTGGATTTTCATCGATAATTTTTTCCTCTTCTTCTTCTTCTTCTTCCTCTTCAATTTCTGTTTCTGTTGATAAATTGATGTACTTAGGTAATGGAGGAAATCTTGGATTATTAAATACACTTAATAGATTATCATCTTTCAAAATTGTTGAAATTATTGGTAAAATATTGATTTTTTCATAACCAGGATATAAAACTGAATTAATTAATAAATTCTTTAATTCATTTGGAATATTATGATATAAATTATAATATTTTGAATGAATAGATTCTATAATTAAATATTTCATGATTTTATAATGTTGAGTTGGAGGTAATTCAAATTTCATTATAATTTGATTAATAAAATTTCGAACTATTGATATTGTAGTTTTTGAAATTGAAACTTTAAATAAATGTTCATGAGATAATATATCAGATAAAGAAGCTGAAGAATTATTTTTTTTCTTTTTGTTAATTTTCAAATTTTGAGATTGTGGTTGTTTTTGTTGTTCTTGTTTGGTTGTTCTTGGTTCAATTAAAATCAAGGAAACATCAACAAATTTCAAAATTATTGAATTATCAGTATAAATATCATTCAATTCAAGATATTTACTTATGATTTCTAATAGTTTTACATATAATGATTCAAATTCTAATATTTCATTTTTATTAATTTTTTTATTCTTTAATGGAATTAAAATTTCAAGAAATGAAAAAATTTTATTTAAATATGGTAATAAATTGAGATTAAAATTTAATAAATGACCTAACAAATTTAAAATACTTTTATAATTTTCAATCAATGTTAATTTTATAATGTTTCTAATTTCTTCATCACGAATATCTGATTTGAATGATAAAAATTTCAAGTTAATTGTTGAAATAATTTCACATAAGGAAATAATTAATCCAATTGGGATAGTTACTGTATATGAAGTTTCAGTAATTAATTGAGTTCCTAATAAATCAATTAAAATATTTAAATTTTTTGAAATTTGAAAAATTGTAAATGGTTGATTAAAATCGATATTCATTTCATTCAAAATTTTATTCTCAACTTTTGGAATCTTCTTTATCAAATTAATCAATTCTTGATCATCTTTGAAATTTAAAAATTCTTGATAAATATTTATAATTTCAATAATTTCCCCAACAATGTTTCTTAGGTTCAAATTCCATTTCAATTCTGGTTCATTTTTTTCAATTATTGGTAATAAACTTAAAATTGAATAAATTTCAATTTTCAATTCATTTGGATAATTTATAAAATTTTCATCATTTAAAATCATTTTCAATTTTAATTCGAGTTTATTTCCAAATGGTCTAAATGTAGTTGAATGATTTTTTAATAAAATTTTTAAAGATTTTAAAATTAATAAAGGTTCAATTTGAAGAAAATTTAAATAGTGAGAAATTATAATTGATAATTTTGGTGTTAAGATTTCTCTAGTTAAAGTTGGTTTACCTCTAATTTGATTCATTAATGAATTTATAACTTCAATACAATTCAATAAAATTTTAGAATCATTAATTTGTTGATAATTTTCCAAAATTGAAATTAAATTAACCAACAAAATTGATCCATAAGTTGCTAATATATTATAATTTTCAATTATTACTTTAACTATATTAATTCCACACCATTTATTATATAAATTTGATGATTTAATTAAATTATTGACTCTAGAGATCAAATGTTGTAGATTTGATTTTGATATATTTGATAATATGGATTTATCATTGTTTAAAATTGTCAATATTGGTATTAATGAAGTTGGTTGAGTTTTGATTTCTTCTAGTATAAAATTTATTGACATTGGTATCAAAATTGGCTAAATATTTTTTTTGCGAGATGAGTGAAACAAAATTGAAAAATGTTTCAAATGGGAATTTAAGGTTAACAAAAGATGAGCTGAGGATAGATACTATAGAGTGTGACCCTCTGGAGCCCTATCCTTTTGGTAACCATTTTTCAATTGTCTGCTTGAAAAATTGAAGGAGGCTTCATCTAACCAATTTGGTTGCAAAAAGGAAATCTTGTAAGAGGATTCGTTCAATTTTTTTGTATTAAATTATATTGTCTAATAAACCTTTAAAAGTGAATGGTTCATATAAGTAGCCACCACCTTCGAAATATTTACTCATTGATTCAACCCAATGAAGTCTTAATGAATGTAACATTGCTGATGTACCTTCCATTACAACCAATATACAAATTGATAATGTAAACCACATTGCAAATAAAAATACAACCATTATCGTACCTATAAACCCAGTTGGTCCAAATGCATTACCAATAGTCATTGACCATAAAACAGTTGATAATTGTGCATGAGCTAATGATAATGCCCATAATCTTAAATATGATGCAGTATGAGAAACACAATTTAAACAAAATTCAATTGTATGAATAACTTGATGAATCATTATATCACCAAAATTATGTTCTTCATGTTCTTCTTCATCATCATCTTCATCTTCTTCTTCGGTGCTTTGTTCTTCATTTCCATTCAATTGTGCATATTGATGATTTTTTGCTTCTTTATCCATTTGTCTTTTTAAATATAATGGTTTAACCAATAATAACCATGGTACACAAATTAAAGCAACCACCACTAAAAACACTTGAATTGATGATTGACCATCATATAAAGGTTCTGCAACTGTACCTGGACTTAAAAACATCGAAATTAACATATTTAATAATCCTGGTGGTTGTTTACCAACAACAAACCAATTTACAGTCCATTTATAAACAATACATAATGATAAATAACCAAATATACCTTGCATAAATAATAATCCAGGTATAAAATTTCCAATTATATCTATGGGACTTTTAAAATAAATATAATTAAATAATGAAAAAAATAATGAATAAGTCATATGACTATAACCCATTAAAATTGATAGTTTCATTTTATAAGAATTTGAAAATAATAATGCATTTTCAGTTCCATGCCATGCAGGATCTAAACCAAATATATATGTACCAATTTGTTTTGCATATAAAGTTTCACCAATTTTAAAATTCGAAGGCCATTCCCAACCACTTTTAAATAATGTCATTGATCTTGAAAAAATATCATTATATAAAAATCCTGTATACATTGAAAAAATTCCCATTAATAATAAAATATAACGACCAGTATAAGCCATATCAAATATTTCATCTTTTTTCATACCATTTAATTTTGATTCATTTAAAACTAATGCTAATGCAGCTAATGTAACTATGAATCCATGACCCATATCACCAAACATAATTGCAAACATAAATGGGAAAGTTATAACTGTTGGTAAACCAGGATTAATTTCTTTATATTTTGCAACACCATAAGCATCACAAATATTTTGAAATGCCATAGTAAATTTATTAGTTCTATTTAATGTTGGTGGTGTTTTATTTGTATCTAAAACATTTATAATTGTTGGTATTGATTGTGATTGATCATAAAATTTTATAGTATTTGTTAAATCATTAATAGAATCAGTTGGTGTCCAACCTTCACCAATTAAAGTTTTCCTTGAATTATCATAATCACATTTATTCATAATTTTATAAATTAATTTTTCTCTTGATATAATTTCCCACCATTTACCTAAATCTTTTGAAATTACAATTAATTCTGAATTTAATGCATTTTCCAGTTCGATTAAAACAGTTGATAAATCAGATAATTTTAAATTAATATCATTTAATTGTTGTTTTCTTTTTTCAAATGAAACATCAATATCATATAAATCAGCATCTAATGATTCACAAATTTTTTTAATTCGTTCATGAACTATTAAACCATGAGAAAATATTATAAATGAATTTTTATTTTGATATTTTTGTGATTTTTCATCCCATATTGATTCAATCAAATCTTCACTATGATAATATAAATTACCTCTTAAAGTTCTCCATAAAATTTGTTGTAATATAAATGATTTCTCACGTGATATAACACCGGATATAAAAGATGTACTAGATCTTTGTTGTTGATCATTATCAATAAAATTTTCATCGGTTGTTAATAATGCTTTTTGATCAAATTTAAAAAAATTATCAACAGCTTGAATTGTATATTTAAATTGTTTTAAATTTCTTTGTGATCCATATAATGTTTCAACTGAATCACGTAATTGTACAACTCTATCTTCTAAAATTTGAGAATTTTCAATTAATTCATCAATTTCAATTTGTTGTGGTATATAATCAATTTCATATGGATATGGTTTAATTTCAAAATCTTTTAATGTTAATTCTTTTTTAAATAAATTAAATTGTCTTTCTACATTATCTAATTTTCTGATTTCCTTGACAAATGATCTTTGGAATTCATTAACTTTTGAATTTAAATCTCTAAATTGTATTATATCTAATTGACCAATTTTATAAATGATATCTCTAGAAACTTCCGTAGGGACATATATTTGTACCAATGACATATCCGCAGAACGGAAAACAGCTTCTTCTTTCTCAGTCATGATCGATTAACCTAAATGAGAATTTTGAATCGATATCTTTTAGTATTCAATCGATACTGGTGATGAAGATTATCAAATAATTAATTTTATTTGCTGCTTAAAGATTTCAACGATTTGATTCATTTACACGCACTCAAACTTGGTAGCAACGGACTGTGTGTCACGTTTGCTTGTCGTGAAATTATGACATGTCTCAGATACGAGAAACTATTAAATTTTGGTAGTAAGTATAAGGTTATTTTAAAGGATTCTTGTCCCATAAAATGAAATGTAAACTCAACGAATTAATAAAATAATTGTCAATATATCAGGGAATAATTGTTGGATTCTGAGCAATACAACTACCCAAATGAGTGAATAAAAGGAAATAACTTGACTCTCGTTTCGTTATTTTTCCAAAATAAGATATCACTCTCTATTATCGACGATTCTAATACAAATCAATGTTGGTTAAATTTTGATGGTTATGATGTAATACAAAATTAACTTTTTTTTTTTCGTCTATATAAAAATTACGTAAGCGAAAGTTAATCTGTGGTAAATGCACTTGACAGATTTCTTGCTTTCTTTTAATTTCCCCTTTTAATTTCAACGTTATGTATATTACGCAACTTTATTATAATAATATACTGTATTCTTTGCTAATAGGTAATTGATCTTGCATATTTCTTACTTCATTTCTTTATATCTTGATTGAAAAAAAACCCTTTTAAATTGGTTCTTGTGTTATATACACAAAATTAACATATTACTTAAACATTACTTTACAATTTATTTCCAGACTTTCATATGATGACAAACTTATTGTCTATCTTATCTAAACTTTTTCATCAACTTAATCAAAACTATTCTTCATCATTTTCTTTTTAAGTATTTCATAATGAATTTCTTAACAAATGCTAGATCTATAATATCTTCATCTTCCAATTCAGTTCCAAAATTAGCTCCAACAGGTAAAACAATTCAAGGTGATCCAAAAAGTTTAATACCATACGTACAAAATGATATATCAATAACAAAATCACAATTAAAACAGTACGAAAATAATCAGTTATATAATAAATTAATAAATTTAATTGAAATGAATCAAAAACAAAATAAACAAAAATTAGATGACAAATTTATAAATCAAAAAGATTCATTAAAATATCAATGGTCATTATTTGAATTATATAAAAATGAATTAGATGAATATAGTGATTTATTAGAAATGTTTAAAAATAATTATACTCATTTATTATGTGATAATAACTTATTAAATTATAAAATTTCAAAATCACAATCACAATCAATTTTAAAATCAAAATCAAGAGAAAGTTCGGTATTTTCGACTTCTTCTTCAACTTCATTAAAGTCTTTAAATACAGATATTGATGATGACGATGCACCTGATCATTTATTAGATCCAATTTCATTTGAATTATTTATTGATCCAGTTATAACTCCAAGTGGTATAACTTATGAAAAGAAACATTTAGTTAGTCATCTAAGAAACAAAGGAAAATTCGATCCAATAAGTAAACAACCATTAAATGAAAAACAACTATATCCGAACCTAACCATTAAAGATTCAGTTGAAATGTATAAAGACGATAAAATTAAAGAAATTAATAGTATTTCCTAATAAAAAGTTTTTTGAATGTATATGAATTTTTCGCAATCGGAATTTCTGCATATAATCTCATCTTTTAATTTTTTTTTTTGAATCTATCTGCTGCAATTTTATCAATTTCCATAAAACTAGATAAACCAATTAACCAATTAGATGAAGAATTTGGTGGTTCTAAATAAAGGTGTCATAACACCAGAGTCACGAACATATCCTGATCTAGAAGTCATTGATTCTACATTTGATGTAGTTTCTGATTCGGTTACATTTATCTTATCATCACAAGAATCACAATTAATTGAAGTACAACAATTTAATAAATCTGGTGATGTTTCAATTCTTGCTAGTTTCCCAATAAAATCAAGTCTATTAAACTCAATACATTTTGTTGATTCATTTCAATTAGTTTTTGTATTTGAAAATGGTGATATAGTAACTGCAACTTATGATCCTCAATCACCTTTAGAGTATGATGCTACAGTTATTGAAATTGTAGGTACCATTGATGTTGGTATTAAAACTGCCAATTGGTCAACTGATGAAGAAACTTTAACAATAATTACTAATGAAAATACATTAATTTTATTATCAAGAATTTTTGAACCATTTTGTGAAAAAATATTAGATTCAAGTGATATTAAAATATCTGATTCAAAACATGTATCAGTTGGTTGGGGTAAAAAAGAAACTCAATTTAAAGGTAAAGGTTTCAAAGCTTTAGAAAGAGAAAGAGAAGCTTTAAAACATGGTGGATTAGATGATAAAATTGAAGAATTAAGAGATCCAACAGTAAATGAAATTGAAAAAGGAACTATATCAAAATTTGATGATCAAACTGTTAAAATAAGTTGGAGAGGTGATTCTGAATATTTTGCAATTTCAACAGTTGAACCTGTTTTAGTTGAAGATACCGGTGAAATGTATGATAGAAGAGTTATTAGAGTTTTCAATAGAGAAGGTGAATTAGATTCGGTTAATGAAGCTGTTGATGGATTAGAACAAAATTTAAGTTGGAAACCACAAGGTTCATTAATTGCATCAACTCAAAGACATAATGAAATTGAAGATGATGAAACTTTTGAGGTTTTGGATCTTGTATTTTATGAAAGAAATGGGTTAAGACATGGTCAATTTAATACAAGATTAAATCCGGACTCAGATTTTATACAAAATTTATCATGGTCTTGTGATTCTGAAATATTATTATTTCAATTAAAAGATAGAATTCAATTATGGACAACAAAAAATTATCATTGGTATCTAAAACAAGAAATATTTGCTGATGATATTTTATTTACCAAATTTCATCCTGAAAAACCTTTAAATTTAATGATTGGTACAACAAAAAATATTCAAATTATTGATTTAACTTATAAACTTGTTACTGGTATTACTCAATCGGGTAATGATGTTGGTATGACTTTAGTAACTGATGGTTGTACTGCAAAAATTACTCCTTTATCAATAGCAAATGTTCCACCACCAATTAGTTATCGTGAATTGGATATACCAAAAGGTAATATTACAGATTTAGCTATTAGTAAATCAAATAATAAATATGCTATAATTTCAAGTGAAAATGATATTTATTTTAGTGAAATTTCAATTGAATCAATGAAAAATGGTGAATCACCAGAGATTTCAAGTTCCATATCATCCAATAAATTTATTCATGATAATAATGAATTTGTTAAACAAATTGCATTTATTAAAGATACATTTGTTGCAGTTATTGTTGATGCTCCAATGTATTCAAGATTAGTTATATTTGAAGTTGATGATTTAAAAAATCCAAAATTAAATGATTCATTAGATATATCAACAAAAGCAATTTTATTAAAATCAAGATCTGATTTTAATTGTGTATTTATTGAATTAGTTGATAATAGAATTTTCCAATTAGATTCAACTCATGATTTAAAAGAAATTATTAAATTTCCTCAATTATGTATAGATGTTGAATTATCTTATGAAGAAGATATTGATCAATATGAAGCATTTGGTATATCAAAAAATGGAAAATTATATTGTAATGAAAATCAAGTTGTTAATGGTGTAACATCATTAAAAATTACAGAAAATCATTTATTATTTACAACAGTACAATCAAAATTATGTTTTATTCATTTAAATTCATCACATGAAGATTATCAAATATTTCAAAATCTATCAAATGAAAATATAATAGATGAAAGAATAAGACAAGTTGAAAGAGGTTCAATATTAATTAATACAATGCCATCAAAATATTCTGTAGTTTTAGAAGCTCCAAGAGGTAATTTAGAAACTATATGTTCAAGAATTATGGTTTTAACTGCAATAAGAGATTACATCAAGAATAAACAATTTAAACAAGCATTTATAATTTGTCGTACTCATAGAATTGATTTAGATATATTACATGATTATGATTCTGAATTATTTTTTAATAATATTGAATTGTTTATCAATCAAATTGAAAAAACTGAGTACCTAGATTTATTTGTATCTTGTTTACATGAAGAAAATGTTACATTAACAAAATATAAAGAAACTTTAATGGATGCAGGTGTAAATGAATCTGAATTGAAAAAAGAAGGTGATACTTTACAACCAGCTTTTAGTAAAAGAATAAGGCATAATAAAAAAGAAGAAACATTTAAAAATTTTTCAGATTCAAAAGTTAATAGAATTTGTGAAGGAATTTTAAATGTAATATTAAAACCAGAATATTTTAATAAATACATTCAAACAATTTTAACTGCTTATGCGTGTGAAAAACCACCAAATTTGAAAGAATCATTAAATTTAATTAGTGAATTTAAAGATCAAGATCAAAAAGAATCAAGTATAACTCATTTATGTTTTTTACAAGATGTTTTAAAATTATATAATACTTGCTTAAGTTTATATAATGTTCCTTTAACTTTATTAATTGCACAACAATCACAAATGGATCCAAAAGAATATTTACCATTTTTACAAAATTTACATATACAATCAGAATTAGAAAGAAAATTTTTAATTGATGATTATCTTAAAAATAAAGATTTAGCTTTAAATTGGTTAAATGAATTAGGTTCTAATGCTTATGAAAGATTTAATGAATATGTTATTAAACATGATTTATATAAATCTGCATTAAAAATTTATAGTTTCAATGATAATAAATCAAGAACTAATGAAATTTTAAAACTTTATGCAGAATATTTACATGATAATAAAAATTTTAATGAATCTGCTATAACGTATGAATATTTAGAAGAATTTGAAAATGCTTTAGAAAATTATATAATTGCTAAAAAATGGAAACAATCATTATCAATAATTGAAAAATTACCAAATTTGAAACCAAAATTAATTGAAGTTTCAGAAAAATTAATTTCTTATTTGGTTGATGATCATAAATATAGTGATGCAGCAGAAATTGAATACCATTTCTTAAATAATGTTAATGAAGCAATTAAATTATATTGTAAACAATATTGGTATGATCAAGCAATTTTATTAGCTGAAAAATCTAAAAAACCAGAATTAATCGAATCAGTAATTGATATACAATTAGGTGAAGGATTTGGTACAATTGCTGAATTATTAGCTGATTGTAAAGGACAAATGAATTCTCAATTAAGAAGAATTAGAGAATTAAGAACAAAAAAGCAACAAGATCCATTTTCATTTTATGGAAATAATGATGATTTAGATACTCCCGATGATGTTTCAATAGCAGCTTCAGAAACTTCAACAACTCCATCATTTTTCACAAGATATACTGGTAAAACTTCTGGAACTGCTAAAACAGGTGTTTCTAGAAAAACTTCAAAAAATAGAAAAAGAGAAGAACGTAAAAAGGCAAAAGGTAAAAAAGGTACAATATATGAAGAAGAATATTTAATTAGATCGGTTGGAAGATTATTAGAAAGATTAGATCAAACTGAATCAGACGCTTTAAAATTAATTGAAGGGTTATTAAGAAGAAAAATGAAACAACAAGCTTATGAAATTCAAAAAAATTGGTGTGAATTGATTGATTTTATAAAAGAAAATATTGATGAAATTCATGATATAAATGAAAAAGATCGTGAAAGAATTGATGATAATGGTGATATTTATTTAATGGAAGAAATTCCAAAACCAAAAATTAATGAATTTCCGAAACTTAGTATATTAGACTATTAGGAATCCAATAATTTTGCTTCATAATCATAATAAATATCTCTTAATCTTAAAATTGCATTTTTTATAGCTTCTGTAACTGCTTGTTTTTTAACTTTTTCATAACATTGATATTTAAAAGGTAAATTTAAAGCTTCCCCCATTCCAATTCCATCTTTAAACGTTGAATCTTTTAAAATTAATCTAATTTCAACTTGACAAATTGCAGAAAATTTATCTTCTTTATCATTTGGTAAATCAGTTAAATCACAACTCAAAATTTGAGTTGACCAACCATTATAACCGAAAATTTCATTAGCTAAATTATATAAAATTGATCTTGAAAAATTATTCAAATTATATTTAGATCCAAAATATGATTTTGAATCTCTTGAGGATTGTAATTGTTCTAATTTTAATTGTAATTTTGCAATTCTAGCCAATGCCCAATCACTAATAACATGGGTATTATTTTCATCCACATCATCAATCAACTCTTCAAAAAGATTTATATCTGGGAAATATTCAATTGTTGATCCATTTGATTCTAATTCCATTCAAAGACGCGAATTAAAAAAAAAATTGACTGCCAAAAATAAATTTTTTGATTCCAATTGGAAACGTTATTCATATCAAATTCTGATGGAATATATCAAGGATATATTGGGTCAACAGAGTCAGGTCCAGCTGGTTGAAGAAGCAATTCCTACCCTATGTAATCGGTTACAACATGCAACCTTGTCATCAGATCGAAGATCAGCAGTATTAGGTTTAAAAAGTTTTAGTAGACAATATCGAGAATTAGTTGTTGAAAATGGTTTAAAACCTTTAATTATAACATTTAAAAAAGATATTGAAAATTCTATAATAATAAAATCAATTTTGGAAACTTTTTTAATTTTATTAATACGAGGTGAAACTGATGAAGATTTAACAAGAGGTTGGATTTCACAACAATCAAGATTACAAAATGGGAAATATCCATCACCTTTGTTAATGGAAAAAGATGATAATGTTTCAATAGATCAATTATCTTTATGGATCACTGATGCATTAATTCAAGATTTAGATTTTTTAAATTTATTAATTGAAGAAATATTATCAAAACATGATAATTATCATTTAAAATTATATACAATACAATTATTAGAATCATTAGTTTCAAGTAGAAATAATCGAGTAAAACAGTGTTTATTAGATATTCCAACTTCAATTTCAATAATTTGTAATTGTTTAAATGATTCTCATGAGCAAGTTAGAAATGAAGTTATATTATTATTAATGTCAATTGTAAATGATAATTTTAATTTACAAAAATTAGTTGCATTTGAAAATACCTTTGAAAAATTATTTGATATAATTGAAGAAGAAGGTGGTATAAGAGGTTCAACTTTAGTTCAAGATTGTTTAACTTTAATTACAAATTTATTACAATTTAATGCATCAAATCAAAAATTTTTTTTAGAAACTCAATGTGTACCAAAATTAGCTCAATTATTAGGTGAACCAATTGATGAATCTGAAGAATTAGTTTCTCAATCGGTGGATGAAAATGGTTTCCCTCTAAATATACCACCAATAATATGGACTCAACAAAGAAAACAAAATATGATTATTACATTAGAAATTTGTAGATTATTAGTATCAGATGAAATTGAATTAGTTTCTATTAATCAAGATAAATTATTTAATTCTGGTATTCATTATATTGTATTAAAATTAATATTTTCACCAATTACTGATAATGATATTAGATCAATTGCTTTATTAACAGCTGGTGATTGTATAAAAAGTAATAATAAAATTCAATATGAATTTTCTAAAATTGATGTACCATATATGGATCCTTCATTACCTTCACAAATTCAATTATATGATAAACCAATATCTGTACCATTAGCATTATTAAATTGGTGTTTATATATAAATTCTGTTCATTCTTTTCAAGTTAGACTAGGTGCTTTATTTTGTTTAAATTGTTATTTTAAAGAAAATAATGATTCAAAATTGGCATTTTTAAATGATCAAATTAAAGCTTATGAAATACCAAATTATTATGAAAATGAAATAGCAACAAATATTCCAGAAATAAATGGAAATGGAGGAAATTGTTTATCAACTCCTTTTGGTAATATTTTTATAACATTAATGGATTATGATGCAGATTTAAAATTAAATCCTTATAAAGTTTGGTTTGCTTCATTAATTTTAATTTATTTGTTTATTGATTCACCTGAAAATAAAGAGATTGCAAGAAATATTAAAACTGGTGATGCTGATCAAGGTGAAGAAGTTATGAATTCAATTCAAGCAATTTCAGAATTATTAATTACTACATTAGATAATATGGATCAAAGAATTTCAATTGGTTATTTAATGCTTTTAAGTATATGGTTTTATGAAGATTTTAATGCAATTAATGATTTTTTAAATGATGAAACATATTTAAAATCTATTTTAGCATTTTTATCAACAAATAATACATCATCACAAGAAAATAATTTAGTTCATGGTATGTCAACAATTTTATTAGGTATAATTTATGAATTTTCATCAAAAAATTCACCAATATCAAGAAATGAATTATATTCAATTTTATTAAAAAGTTTAGGTAAAGATAATTATTCTTTAAAAATTAAACAATTTAAATCAAATCCAGCTTTTAATTATTTTGAAGATTCATTTAATTTTGATTTAATAAAAGAAGATCAAACAACTGGTTTACCTGATGTTTATTTTGATATAAATTATATTACATTAATTAAAGAAAATTTTTTTAGAATTAAACGAGCTTTATTTCATGATCCATTAATTGAACCAAGAAATAAACTTTCTTTTGAAATTTTTGAAGAATTAGATATGAAAGTTGTTGAAATGAAAAAAGAATTACAACTAGAAAAAGAAAAATTTGATCAAAATAATAATTTATCAATTAAACAAATTGATGAATTGAATTATTTAAAAAATGAATTGGAATCTAAACTTGTAAATAGCGAATCAGAATTAGATAAATTAAAGAATAATTATGAAAATGTGAATAATAAATATAATGAAACTTTAAAATCATTTGATAGTTTAAAATTAACCAAAAGAGAACTTGAAATTTCTTCACAAAAATATTTTAAAGAACTTCAAGATATAACTAAAAAATCAAACATTCAACAAGATAAAATTAAACATATAGAAGATAAATTGAATACCGTTGAAATTGCAAAGAAGAAACTTGAAGAAGGTGTTAATAATATGACTAAAGATTTATTTCAAATGAAGAAACAAAAAACTGAAGGTGATACCAAAATCAAACAATTTGAAAAAGAATTGAAAAATTATAAAGATGAACTTGGTAAAAATAAATCAAATTATGAATCTCAGATTAAAAATTTACAACTTGAAAAAAACGATTTCAAGATGAAATTAGATGAAGTTAATAATAAATTATCATCATTGAATAAAGATAAAGATTCAATAACCAAAGATTTACAAAATAAAGTTAATGATCATGAAGAAACAAATAATCATCTAATGGATAAATTAAGATCTGCTTCCGTTGCATTTCAAGAATTGAAACAATCAAATAAACGACTTGAAGAAGAAAATAATCAAACAAAACATAAATTAAATGAAATTCAAGATAAATTTAATCAATTAAAAGATACTTTGAATTCTGTTGAATCTGAAAAATCAACATTACAGAATAGATTAAATGAAATTGAAAACACAACAAGTGAAAAATTAAAAGAGCTTACTAATGAATTAGAATCATATAAGATTAAATTATTAGATAAAGAAAATGAAATTGTTGAATTAAATAAACAAATTTCTATTAAATGCACAGAAATTGAGAATTTAAATAAGAAAGGTTTAGCATATAATACAAAAATTAAAGACCTTGAATTGAAGTTCAAACAAGCACTGGACTCACATGTAAATACAAAGGAGGAATATTTATTAACAACAGAAAAATTGAATAAATTAAAGCAAGAACATAAAGATGTTCAACAATCATTGAATAAAGAAATTCAATCAAAGTCAGATGAGTATAATAGGATTTCAAAAGAACTTACAGAGAAAGAAAGTTCATTAAATGAACTAAAACAAGATTATGAAAAAATTCAAATCAAAAACTCAGATGAGTTGTCTAAAATTAATGAAGAATTGAAACAAGCCAATTTTGATCTATCAAATCATAAACAAAAATTAGATGATTCAAATAAACAAATTCAAACTCATGTGGGAAAAATTGCTGAATTAGAAGATTTGGTCTCAATTTCAGAAAGTAAATCAAAAAGCATAGTCAAAGAAATTGAAGAATTGAAATCAAACAAGATTCAATTAGAAAAACAACTCAAAGATAAAGATTTATTAATTACCAATACATCCAATGATGTCACTGAAAAAGATACTAAGCTTAAAGAAATGACTGATAGATTAAAAAAATTGGAAACAGATAAAGATTCAGAATTGAAGAAAGTTGAAAGTGAACTTGACCAATTGAAAATCGTGAAAAAAGATGAAATTGATAAATTAAATACATTATTAGATCAAGAGAAGTCTAAAATAAAAAAGTCTTCTACAGAATTAAGTGCATTGAAGAACAAATATGAAAAGGAAAGTTTATCATTAAAAGATGAGATTGCTAGTAAATCCACAAAAATATCCAATTTAGAAATTGAATTGAAGGATAAGATTCTGGAACTTGAAAAAGAGAGAAAAATGTTGAGTGAAAATTCAGAAACAGTGATTAAAGAATATGCTGATAAAATTAAAACTTTAGAATCCAAAATTCAATCATTAAAAGAGAATCATACTAAAGAAATTTCAAAACAAAATATTGAAAAATCAAATCTTGAAAATAATGTTAAAGACTTGAACCTAATACATGATACAACTAAAACAGAATTGGAAGAGAAAACCAAACAATTTGAAGAACTTAAAACTCAATTAGAAAAATTCAAAAGTGAAAAAACCTCAAGTGAAGAATTCAATAATCAAGAAATAACAAAATTGAATGAAAAAATTGAGAAACTAGAAACTGATTTGAAATCAAAAGAAAAAGAAACTAAAGACAACAATGAAAATCATAAATCAAAAATCATCGATCTTCAGAATGATCATTCAAATAAATCAAAAGAACTAGAAAAATCTATTCAAGATTTGAAAAATAATATATCAACCTTGGAAAAAGAAAAATCCAATTTAACTGATCAATTAAAAACTACCACAAGTAATGAATCGACAGTGAATTCTAAATTAGATAATTTACAAAAAGAAATGATTACTTTTAAAGCTACAATAAAAGAAACAGAAAATAAATTAATCGAAAAATCAAAAGAATTAGATCAATCAAAAGTTGAACATCAAAAGTTAGATGATGACAATAAAAATTTACTTCAACAGTTGAAACAAAAAGAAGCTGATCATGATAACGTTAATTCAAAATTCGATTCAATGAAAAATCAAGTATTGGAATTAAATCAAATTAAATCAAAATTAGAGAAAGATTTAAAAGTGAAAAATGAGACCGTAACCAAATTGGAATCTGAGATTAAAAACCTTTCTACCAGCAATGAAACTTCAAATAAGGAACAAGTTGAATTATCATCCAAATTAAAGTCTGAATTAGAAGATTTAAAGAAAGATAATGAATATATAAAAAATGAACTTCAAAAGGTTAATACTGAATCAAATGCAAAATTAGAAATTGCATCAAAGGTTGAACAGTCACTCAAAGAGTCAAAAATCAAGATAAAAGATCTAACTGATGAAGTTGAGAAACTTCAAAAAGAATTGAAAGACAATCAAGCCAAATCTTTGGATACTAAAACATCACAAGAAAAATTGAATGAGACTATTGAAAAACTAAATACCTCAGAAGCAACCGTTGCTAAGCTTAAGAACCAATTGAAAGAAATTGAAAAGAATCAATCGGCTCAAAAGGAATCTATAATTTCAAAAGAAAGTGATTTGATTAATTTAAAGAAACAAGTTGAAGATCAAAATAATGAAATTATCAAATCTAAATCCAAATATAAAGATTATGAAAAAGAAATCAAAAACTTGAAGGAAAAGCTTGATCAATATGTATCAAAATCTGATTATGATGATTTAATGTTATTGATGTCTGATTTAGATGATAAAAACAAAAAATATAAACAAAAATTAAAAAAACTTGGTGAAGAAGTATCTAGTGATGAAGATTCCGACGATGATGATGATGATGATGATGATGACAGTAATGATGATGTGACAATTAGCTAAACTATTTTAATCAAAGATTGATGAAAATTTATTCTTTATTGTTTTCTCGTATATGCATTACAGATCTTTTTAAACGGTTTGTAATTTTTTTTTTTTTACGAAAATTATATCTTAAATTATAAACTTCTTCAAATTGAAAGGTTAAGAAATTAATCTATTTTTCTTTTTTAATGATTTTATTAATTGATTCATATGATTCTTTTACTAACAATTTATCTCATTTGATTAAAGATAGTACAAATCAACAAGTTATAACTATTCATAATGATTCATTTTCCCCAGATGAATATGAAATTTTTTATTTAAATTATGTTTGTTTATTTGATTATATAGTTATAGGTCCAGGTCCTGGTCATCCATCAATACCCAAAGATGTAGGTATAATTAGTTGGTTAATTCAAAAATTCAAAAATGAAAAAGATTCAAGTAAAATTATACCAATATTAGGTATATGTTTAGGATTTCAAAGTTTATCATTTGAATTTGGAAATAAAGTTGAAAAATTACAAAATGTAAAACATGGTCAAATTTATGATGTATACCCAGTTGACAAAAATGAATTATATCCAAATTTGAAACCATTTGGAAGTGTAAGATATCATTCATTATATGTAATTGAAGATGACAATAAAAATGTAATACCATTGGCTTATTGTCATGAACCTAATGATGATATAAATGAATCTAATCGAATACTAATGGCTATGAGAATTGATAAATTGCCATTTTATGGAGTACAATATCATCCTGAATCAATTTGTTCAAGAAATGGTAAAGAGTTGATTGAAAATTTTACAATTATTGCAAATAATTATAATAAAATACATCGTCCAACCATTAATCAAAATATACCTAATTTTGATTTATTAAACAATCATGCAATTCATGAAGATTATTTAATCAAAGATGGGAAATTCAAATCTAATGAATTGAAAAATATTTATTTTAAAAAAATTAAATTGAATAAAAATATAAATTCAATTGATGTTTGTGAACATTTTTTTATTAAAAATGGTAACAAATCAAATTTTTATTTATTAAATTCTGCATCAATTCCTGGTGAATGGTCAATCATTGGATTTCCAATTAAAAATAAAAGTGAAATTATAACTCATTCAATTGATGATTCAAAAAAAGTTTATTTATCCAAATTTGATTCAGATTATGAAAAGATTGAAAATATAGATGATATATGGAAATTTATTGCAAAAAAGATGCTATCTACATATATATCAAGAGACGTGATTGAATCAAGTTTGAACGATGAGGTCCCCCATTTACCATTCTATGGTGGATATATGGGAGTAATCTCATATGAAGAAGGACAACATATTATCATCAATAAACTTGATTCAATTTGTAAAGGGAAAACACCAGATTTGAAGTTAATTTTCATACAAAGATTTATTGCATACAATCATAAAACCAATGATTGGTTCATAGTGTCGATCAACGATGATGATCCTAATTGGGGTGATGATATGGTCACTGAAATAACAAAAGTTGAAAAAATAGACATAGACAAAATTCCATTATCCATAAAAGATTTAACTGAATCAAAAATCAATTTTGAACTTCCAGATCGTAATATTTATAAAACTCAATTTAATCAATGTCAAGAAATATTACATTCTGGTGATTCTTATGAATTATGTCTTACAACCCAACTGAAAATTCATTTACCTTCAAATATCAATTCATGGGATATTTATAAGATCTTAACATTACGAAAGAATCCATCACCTTATTCATGTTTTATGGATTTCAATGATTGTTGTTTAATATCATCATCACCAGAAAGATTTTTATCATGGAAAGATTCAGATGATAATTCCAAACTAGTTGAGTTTAGACCTATTAAAGGTACTGTGAAAAATTCTAAAGACGTTGATTTAGAAGCAGCTACTAAAATATTAAAAACACCAAAAGAAATTGGTGAGAATTTAATGATTGTTGATTTAATAAGACATGATGTTTATCAATTTACAAACGATGTCAAAGTAAGTCAATTAATGAAAGTTGAAGAATATAAAACTGTTTATCAATTAGTTAGTGTTATTCAAGGTAAATTAATTTCAAATTCAAATGGTGTTGGATATTCTGGTATTGATTTATTACATTGTTCATTACCACCAGGTTCAATGACGGGTGCACCAAAGAAAAGATCAGTAGAATTATTGCAAGAAATTGAAAGTAAACAAACAACAAGTATCAAAGGTGGTAGAAGAGGTTTATATAGTGGAGTTGTTGGATATTGGTCAATTACTGATGATTCAGATTGGTCAGTTATAATTCGATCTGTATTTCATTATAAAGATGATTTAGAAAATGGGAAAAACACCAATTTATATAGAATTGGAGCTGGTGGAGCAATAACAGTTTTAAGTGAGGAAGAAAGTGAATGGGAAGAAATGAATCTTAAATTAATGACTGCTTTACAATCATTTAAATAGATAGAAATAATTACAGTTTATTCTGATTCAAACTGTAAAATTCTCTTTTCGACGAAATGCACAGAAAAGTTCAAAAAAAAAAAAAAAAAATTATTGAAAAAGTCATTAACTATATAAGCAAATGTCATTTTTTGGTTTTGATCCAACAAAACCTCCTTCTGGTAAGAAACTCAACGATGAGGCTTATGATTTTGAAAACACTTATGATGGTTTAGGTGAATTGGAAGAAGATGATGCATTCAATGATGAAACTTTTGGTACTCAAGTAAGTGATATTAGAAAAGATTATGATTTTGGTGGTAATGGTAATGGTAAAAATCAAAATTATCAACAAGCACCAATTCCTCAATCATCATCTTCTACAATCAGTTATGCACAAGCTGCAAACTCTGGTCCAGTCAATGATGATGAATTTATGCAAGATTTATGGGGTTCATCAAATACTCCAAGTCATCATCAACAAGAGGAAAACAAACAAGTTGAAAGAAAGATTTTATCATTAGAAGAAATTGAAGCTCAATTAACTGCAATCGATCAAAGTCAACAACAACAACCACCACCACCTCATCATCAACAACAACAATTCCCACCCCAACCTTATGGTTTACCTGGTATGATGCCACCTCCACCTCAATTTGGAGGTTATATGATGCCTGGATTTATTCCTCCTCAATACGGTTTCCCAGGTGGAATGATGCCTCCACAAATGCCACTCCAGCCTCAACATCAACCACAACAACCTCAACAACAACAACAACCTCAGGAACATGTTCAACCAGAGTCACAACCACAACCGCAACCACAACCAGAATTGGAAGAAGTTAAAGAATCACTCAAAGAAGCTCAAGTTTTACCAGTTAATGAAGTTACTGCTGTCAGTCCAACTCAAAAAATTAGACAAGTTTTGAAACCAATTCAAAAAGTTGATTTAAGTAACTTCCCAGCATTAGGATCCAAAGAAGCAATTCAACAAAAACAACTTCATCAACATCAACAGCAATTACAAGCTCAATTGAATGAACAACAACAATATAGTCATCATTATCGTCAACCACTGGTTGAACTTACTCCTGAGCAAGAGGAAAAAGCTATTAGAAGACAAGAAAAAGTTTCTAGAATAATGAAATATTCAGGTATTATGAATCCAAGAGATAAAGATTTTGTAACAAGATTTCAATTATCACAAATTGTTACTGATGATCCTTATAATGAAGATTTTTATGCTCAAGTTTTCAAAGTTATTCATCCAAAAGTTAGTGGTGGTGCTGCAAATGGAGAACAAAATAATTCAATTGCTCAAGCTTATTTAGATCATAGTGGTCATAGATTAGGTGGTAGATATAAAAGAGCAGATGTAGCATTACAAAGAATGCAACAACAAGTTCAAAAAGCAGTTACAGTTGCAAAAGAAAGACCTAAATTAACTCAATTTGCAAAAGAAGGTGCATTAGGTAAAATTAGTTTTAGTAGTGGTAAAAAGCCAAGACAACAATTGGAAATTATAAGTAAAGCAGCTGAAAGGGAAAAAGAACAAATTGAAACTAAAAAGAAAGAAGGTACTAAACATTATAGTAAAAAAGATATTTTAAGTATATTAGAAAATATTATTTCAGAATTAATGAATGTTGAAAGTGAATCAAGAACATCAACAGAAGTTGATACTACTAATTTATGGGAATCCTTAAAAGTTTTAGAACAACATTCAAGTTCTGGTGATGAAGAAAGTGAAGTTAATCCATTTATTCAATGTTTAAATTATAATAAAATGTTGAAAATTTTATCAAGATTATTTAAATTTTTATCAAGAGAACAAATTTTAACAATTGTAACATTAATTATGTCAAATTTAGAAAATTTATTAGTTATAAAAAATGGTTCATATACAACTTATTCAAATAATAAAACACCAGAACAAATTAATAAATTAGTTGAATCTTATACATTAACATTTACAAAAATTTTAATGAATTCAGTATTGGATTTTAAATTTAATGAAATTATTGGATTATTAATTATATTAATTGAACATAATAATGTTTCTTTTGTATCAACAACAAAGATTGGTTTATCAATATTAACAACTTTATTATCAAGAGCAGAATTAATTATTGGTGAAGGATCAATCTCAGCTACTGATTTATCAGAATGGTCATCATGTTATGATGAATTATTTACTTCTTTAGAATCAAGAATTGCTGCTATTTTCCCACCTAATTTTGAAGATATAGATGATGGGTCATCAAAAGAAAATTATATTTGGCAATTTTTAGCAACTTTATCATTAGGTGGTAAATTAAGTCATCAAAGAATTATAGTTGATGAAGTTAGAGATGAAATTTTTTCAGTTATAAATAGAGTTAAAGCTATTGATAATTCAGATTTACAAAATTTATATAAAAAACAAAATTTATTAAACAATTTAAATATGTATTTAGTTGTAATGGGATTAGTTGCAGATGAAAATGAAATTAAAGAATTACAACAATAAAAAACATTTAAATATATATATTAGTAACACATTATTTTGAATAATTTTTATGAACGTCTGAATATGAAGAAGATGAGATTTTTCTTGATTCACCTGGTGTTGACATTATTGAAGATTGATCAGATGATATAACACTATCAGTATCACTTTTATTAATATTTTTTTCTAATTTAAATGGTGGTAATAATTTTTGATTAGTTGTATTTTGATCTTTTGATAATTTTGTTATAATACTTTGTTGATAAGTTAATAATTTATTTAAATGTTTAATTTCTCTTTGTTGTTTTTTCAATAAATATTGATTTTTTTCATTTAATAATAACATTTCTAATTTTTGAATATCAAAATCATTATCTAATTGTTGATATGATTTATTTATTTGATTTGTTTCAAAAATTTCTTCTTCATCTTCAACTTCTTCTATTTCGTTACCACCAAGATTTTCATAGTTTGATATTATATTTTCAACTAATTTTATATTTTTATTATATTTTTGAAATACTTGTATTTGAGCTTCAGTTATAGATCCAGAACTTTCTCTTGGACTATCTTGTCTTGATGTACTAGTACTTATTACACCATTCAAAAATGAATCAACATCATTTATCATTTCAAAATCTTCAGATTTGATTAAATTAGATCGTATCATTTTTCTTCTTCTTGGTGATGAATCAGATAATATATTATTATCTTCATTTTCAAAATCAGCTATTGAAGATAATGGAGTTGTAAGTTTTGATGTAGGTAAATTTGGTGGTGGCATTGATGGAGGTTTCAGTAGATTTGAATGAAATAATTGATGTGGATATTCAAATTGTTTTGGTAATTTATTTATATATTCGTCATCATTATCATTATCATTATCATAATGTATGCTTGGTTGTTTTGGAGTCATAAAGTCATAATTTATTTGCTTTTGAATAGGAGTCTTTGGAGATATAGTATGAGTTATTATTGGTGACGATATTAATGAATTTAAATTTGGAGATGATGGTTTAGAATTGGTTAATTTGAAAAATAAATCTTTTGCACTTTTTGATTTTTTAACTGAACGATTTATAGGAGATGATGAAGGTAGACTTTGAACATTTGAATCTTTTTTTTTGAAAAACATTGTCGTATTTGATTCGATGATTAATGATGATGATATATAAGATAAGGTATTTAATAATCTGACTAGTATTGAGATTGGATGTTCAGTTGATGATAAAGTGATTGGTAATTATTGAAACAAGATTGATAAAGAAAGATATAAGAATTGAAATGAATTATTTGAAATCAAATTATATTGTGTTAATTAAATATAAATTCTCTAATTGTATTTAATTTGTGTAAAATTTATTTATAAATGCAATTCAAGTTAAATAACTTTTAATGTGCATATTTTACTCATATAACTTCTATTCTGAATACAAAAGGGTATTTGTTTCAAAATAGTAACTAGTTAAACATCATCATATAAAATTCGATATTCTGCGTGGTTTCTTATAAAATATTCTAGGCGTGAAGACAATTGCCTAATTGGGATCTCTTTTGTGTATGTCTTTTATTTGTACCGGAGAGAATTGGAGTATTTTTTTTTTTGGTTTCCATTATGGCCCGATAATAAATGGCCCTTAGATATTTCTGTTTACCAGTGTTGAAAAGCATTACTTACATTGGTCACTATTTAGATTTGTATATTATTATTATTCAAGTAAACAAGGAATGAAATTGATTTGAACAAAAATAACGTATTACGGTTAATTTAAGCTTTTTTTATTGTACACTCCATGCATCTATTCAATCTATAATGTTTAATTAATAGCCTAAATAAGTAAATGAATTGATTGAATTAAGTTACTATACTGTTTTTTTAATTCTTTTTCCAACTTATCCTTAAATTCTTTTCCTTCTTTTATTGTTCTATGTCAAAAGAATAATACACATATGCAATGTTATAACAAACTCTTATCTATCTAAAGAAGGGTTTAATTTAATTTTGGTTATGGATGTTATTTATCGTTTCCATCGGATGTTAAATAATTCAAACACTAAAAATTTAAATTAATTATATATGAAACATACATTCCCATTTAAAACAAGATTTACTATTTTAGAGTAAATGAATATTTAAACATGCTTTATGCTTTATCAATTTGATAATTACTTTTCTAGTTCTATTTTTCAATTATGCAAAAGTAGTATTCATGTATCATAGAGTGGTGGCTTAAGGAATTCCTAGTTCCATATAATCATGATCTTATTTGAAATGATCAAAAATTGGAATAAAGACTTTGATTCGTTCATTTAATTAAAATATTTACATCTCATCCAAATTGAGTAATTTTGCTGCAAACAAAAAAATCAGAAAAAAAAATTTCAATTCTATTTTGGTTTTGTGTCACATGGATAAATTACGAAATTATCTAATTATTTTTAGATCTTTCTTTTAGATTGTTCAAGATGTTTTAATTTGTAACTCACATGAATTATTGTTAAAATCTATTTTCCAATCTGTAACATCATATGAGACGTGTATATCTAATATTTTATTCACTCAAACTGCGAGTTATTTCACTTTGCTAGTCGTTTATTGCATTTTTCCATCACGTAATGTCAGTATCAACTCGTTTAATTTCACATATGTCTTTTAGTTTGATTTATTGTTTTAAGCTTTTACGAATTGATATTATTTTTGATCTATAAATAAACTCAAATAATTAGTAAAATAAGTAAATTTCATCTTACTTCAAATTGCAACCATAATTTAAAAAAGATGAATTTCAAATAAACTCTAAAACGTGGACCCTGAACTTTGGTCTCAAGAAACTTCGTGTGCCTTAGAAGAGCTTGTAAATGTTTAAGGAAGAATTTAAATTCTGTAAGGTGTTGGTTTGTCAATTGTTCCAAATTTATCTCCAATTTTACCAAACATAATTTGTAACATCAACATTACTATAAGACAAATAATACAACTAAACAGATACCTCCAAGCTATAGAAAAAAATAAGATCAGCCCGACGATCTATACCAATTTTGGAGCGTAAGATAATGTCTTCAAAACAAATAAATCATTGGGTATCTAATTTTAAAAGAAATAACAATTTATACAATTAATTTCAAATAAACACAAATAGAGGGTTTTTTAATAACATTGAAATTTTCCCTATCAACACAAGTTAAATGTAATTATATTTGCTAAATTATATGTAGATGTATAAATGAATATAAATACATATTAGGAAAAAAAAAAAATCGAATTGAATTGATTAAGGATAAACTAAGATTACTCACTTGAGATTTCAACTCTTCTTGACTTGTTTTTTGACAAATAGAAGGTAATGGTTTTATATACAATGTTCGATTATACAAATCAGGTTTAAATATCAATTTTGAATATCTACTTCCAATTTAATAAGACTTGAACGACTCTCGTTTGTTAATTGCTTTAATTAAGAAATTGTTCCAAAAAATATAAAAACGTATTTGTGAACCAGATATCAAATAATTGCTCCATATAATTTCTCAAGCTCAACTTTAAATTACCATAATCATTAATTCGATCAGTATGACTGTTCTACAACGTAATTCTTTCTGATGGATCTGGTGAAATAATTTGCACGTGGCGTATCGCGTGACGATTGAAAATAAATTATTAACCATTTCTCTACTTCAGGCTAATGACTTTATTCAAATCAACTCATAAGACAGATTGACATCTTAAATGATTTACATTCATCTTACTTTCATTGATGAATAAGTATATAGTTAAAACTGTGGAAGACACCCAAACATCAGTAGATTAATAAAACTATAGTGGTTATCTAAAAAATATAGAGAAAAAAGTTACATTGAAAATGAAACCCTAGTTAATTTGTAATTGAATCAACTTTACTATTAATGGGATTCTTTTCAATTTATCAAACTATCAACCTTTAATATATCAATTTTATTATCGATTTGTTTAGTTTTAACCAATTATAACTACCATTTTAATCAAAGAATTAATAAAGATTTTAAATTATAATTATGACTAATGATATAAATAATCAATTGAAACTTGATAATGTATCGAATGATCCAATCAATGTAATAACTGCTGTAAATAATTCATCACCCCATTCAAATATTTCTACTCCATCAACAATTCCACAACAACAACAAGAACAAAAGATACAATCTAATGATAATATTTCATCTTCAACATTTATAAAAAATCTATTGGACAACAATGTCTTAACGCATGGATATGTTCATGGTCATATACATAAACACAAAGATCATACTCATATTCATGGTCATATTCATAATCATGATCATGATCATCATTTCAAACAACAACAACAAGAAGAAGATATACCATCACAAATACCCACCAGTGATGTATCATGTCCTGAATTTGAAAGTCTTGCATTATGTAAGGATGTACTATGTGATGAATTAGATGATTGTTTCTTTTTAAATTGTGATGATTCAAAATTAGGTTTAGATTGTTGTGAAATTAATTCAACAATGGATGAAATTTGTTGTAATGATAATAATTGTCAAGAAAATTCACATCAACAACTATTACAACATTATTGTGAAGAAGATTCAAATATAATTTGTAATGATCCAAAATGTAATCAACCTGATGATTGTTGTAATGAATTAACAACAAATCATATTGATGAAAATAATTTATGTGAATTACAATTATCTAAAAAACCAATATTTGAAAATCTTATTAATAATGTTCATCAAAATTTAAATTTACAACAAGGAGAAATAAAAGATTTAGGACCACCAAAGAAAAAAATCAAACAATCAAATGATATAGATCTACATTTTCCACATCATTGTCATCCAGAAGATGTTAAAGATTCATCTAACCATCATCATTTCCATCAATCATGTTTTCATACAACTATACCTGAAAAAGAACTACATCATCAACAACAACAACAACAACAAGAAACTCCATTTGAAATCAATCAATTAATGAATGATTTTGATTTTGTGATCCATTTTAATCAAATGATAAATAATGTTAATACCAACAATCAAAATGTTATTAATAATGTTGTATTATTAGAAGATAAAACAAATCCAATTTCTTCTTATTCATGTCAATGGGAAAAATGTTTCAAAAAAATCAACAATGATACTTTATTAAATCATGTGATTGATGATCATATAGGTCAAGAATATCAATCAAATTCATCATCTTATCAATGTGAATGGAATAATTGCAATTTTATGAATCAAGATTATAATGGATTATTAGATCATTTAAGAAGTCATAAATTAAAAAATATTACATTACCAAGTCAAAATCATCATCAACAACAACAACAACAACAATTACCAACATCTGTATTAACACCATTATCTACCACTAGTATAAAATCAAATGAACCATCACCATCAACAACTACATATCCAAATGATTTAAATATTACTTCAATGAAAATTATGCCCAAAAAAAAACCACAAGAAGAAATTGAAGATCCTGAATTTAAATGTAAATGGCAAATCGGTATTGATTCTTTAGGTTTACCAATTCCATGTAATATAAAACATTCATCACTGGGTGATTTACAACAACATTTAATTGAATCACATATAGGTTCAGGTAAATCAATTTATAATTGTTGTTGGATTGGTTGTGAACGTCATAATGGGAAATTTTTCACTCAACGTCAAAAATTATTTCGTCATATTCATATACATACAAATTATAAACCATGTAAATGTGAAATTTGTGGTTCATGTTTTGCTGTTGATTCAATGTTACAACAACATTTAAGAACTCATTCTGGTGAAAAACCTTTTAGATGTATTGAATGTGGTAAATCATTTGCAACTTCAAGTTCATTATCAATTCATAAAAGAGTTCATACTGGGGAAAAGCCAAGTATATGTAAATATCCAGGTTGTGGGAAAAGATTTAGTGAAAGTTCAAATTTAATTAAACATGAAAGAATTCATAAAAAAAATTTTAAATGTGAAAAATGTGGTGAAATTTTTATTAAAAAAAAAGATTTAACAAAACATTTAAAAGAACATAAATCAGAAGAATTGAACAACACAAATGTGAATAATAATCAAACCTTTGAACCAATTAATTATAATTTATTAAAAATTTAGTAAGTAAGTTAATGTACGAATCTGGTAGCGAAAAGTTATAGTTCCTTATTTTTTTTTTTTTCCTTTCTCAAAAATTTTCAAATCTATATCAATCAAAATGAGATCAACTATAATATTAAAATCAAGTATCAAAAATATATCCAAACCAGTTCAACAACAACAACTATATGAATTTACAAATTTGTCTTCAATAAGTTTTAAGAACTTACCTAATAACGGATTTGGTAATGGAAATTATCAAATTCCAAAATCACAATTTAATCATTGGCCAATTTATAAAAAAATTTCAAATTCAAATAAAATTATAACAGAAATTAAAAAAATTCAAGGTGATATATTACAATTTAAAAATGATTTAAATAATTTAGATCCAAGTTTAGAAATAGAATCTATAAATTCAAATGCTGGTATTATAAATATAAAAGGAGATCAAGTTTCAAAAATAAAAGGATATTTTACAAAATATATATAAAAAAAAAAATAGGATATAGAATAAATAGACTTTTCTTAGTTTAATATTTCACCATTTTCTGAACTTGGTGTACTTCCGACATCAGAATTTCCAAATGCCAATTGTCTAATTTGAACCATCCATGGATCATCTAATAATTCAATTGCACTTGGTCTTTTACTTGGATCATGTTCTAAACATCTCAGTAAGAATCTTCTACCTTGTTCACTTAATTGATCTGGTGATGGTAATTGTGGTTTATGACCTGCTGCAATATGATACATTATAGCCCATTCATTATCTAAATTAGCCCATGGTCTTCTACCAGTTGCCATTTCTAATACACAACAACCTAATGACCATATATCAACTACTCCACTTCTATCAGTTGAAACTCCAGTTATAACTTCTGGTGACATATACATAGGTGTACCAGTCATTGAATTTAAATTATTATTATCTCGTTGTTGTTCTTGTGGTTGTTGTTGTGGTTTAATTGAAGCTCTTGTTCTTCCAGTATTTGCTATAACTTTTGCTGCACCAAAATCAACAAATTTTATAACACCATTATGATCTAATAAAATATTTTCTGGTTTAATATCTCGATGTACAATTCCAGATTGATGTAAATATGCTAAACCTTCCAACATTTGTAATGTATAAACTTGTACAACCATTTCATCTTCAATTCTACCATGAGTTAATAATCCTGATAATGAACCACCTTCACAATATTCCATAAAAATATAAACTTTATCACGATGAACTTCAACACCAAAATATTGTACAACATTTGGATGATTTAACATTTCTAATACTGTCATTTCTTCTTTAATTAATGGTATCATATTTTTAATTGATTGAGAATCATGAAATCTAATTTCTTTAACTGCCATTATACCACCAGTATCTAAATTTATTGCTGCAAAAACTTGTCCAAATGTTCCACCACCAATAAATTTTCCCTTTTGCCATCTAATTGAAACTGAACTAAAACTTGATGCTAATAATGTTACAAATTGATATTCAGAATCACTTACATCTATAACTTTCCCAATTGATTGTAAATCATGACTTAATTCTTTTCTAAATGATTCAATTTCATTAATTTGTGACATTACTTCTTCTTGATAAATTTGATATAAATAATCATCATCTTTTGTTGAACTTTCAATATTATTTCTTTGTGAAGTCCATTTTAATAATCTATTTTTTTCTGCTTCACTTGATCTTGCACCCATTATATCAAAATGTGAAATTAATAATGACATACATCTTGAAACTTTAATTTTTAAAGTATCAAATTGTGATTCATTTAAAACTAAAACATTAAACCCTCTAGTCATATCCATTGCAAATTCTAATGCTAAAACACACCATCTAAATGTTTTACGATCAGTTGGTATACAATCATCACATATAAAACTTACCCAATCAATTGATAATTGAATTAATTTCATAATAACTGTTGATTTTCTATTTGAATCTAAATTTTTAATTGAATTTTTACCATAATCTCTTGCATATATAAAAAAATTATTAATTAATGATTGATTTTCACCTTTTGGATCAATTGAATGAATTTTTTCTTTTAATATTTTAACTGAATCTAAAACAGATAAACACATTCTAAAAAAAACACGATTTGTTTTTGTTAATTCTTGATGAACTTTAGCTAATGAACATCTTTGTTCAATTGGTTTCATACCTCCACCACTCATAAATACATCCCCAACAACATCTAAAAATCGATCTCTAACCATATGTAATTCATAATATGGTAGTTTTGATATTATAATCAATTGACCATTTTTTAAATCAGTTATGGGTACTGAATCTATTTGAACATTAACAACTTCACCTTCCCAAACAATTGGTTTCATTGGACATAAAGCAATTACATATGCATATTCTAATTCAGGATTTAATTCATCTTCAATTTCTTCTTCAATTTGTATTTCAGTTGTTGATCGTATTAAATTTACTAAATCTGTAAATTCTTGAGTTTTAGCTTTTGGATTTAAACCTATATAAGAACCATTAATAATTTTTAAAATTTCATTTTCTTTACCAATTAATTCATTACTTGCAAAAAAATATATACCTTGAGTTTCAACAGTACCTGTATAAACTAAAAAATGATTTGTTGATTTTAAAACATCTAATAAATTTTTTGTAACATTTGTATGTGATGTTGGTATAATAGGTAATTCAAAAACTAAAGAATTTGTAAATTCTCTTGAAATTTCACCAGTAAACCTTGCTAATTTACGTCGCATTTGACCAAAGATATCTGATGTAGAACTATACCATCTTGTTAAATCTTGTTTACCACCTGTATAATGAGTCAATCGTACTTGATGATTAAAATATTGTAATAATCTATGAATTAATCTTGATGTTAATAATGTAATCTCTTCAGCAACTAAAACCGAACCACCTTCAATATAATTACCTAATGAACTTAAAAAACTCCAAGCTTCTTCTAATTCTTCTGGTTCTTTAAATGTTCTAAATGTTGTTGGATGTTTTGAACTATCTAATAATTTCTTATTTAATAAAACAAGAAAATATCGAACACATCTTAAAATAACTGTATCAAAATCAGATATTTCATTATCAAATAAATCACTCAATAACCAATTTCTTGCAACATCTGGTCTTTTATATTCGGAAATCCCCAGTTTAACTTCAAGAGCAATTGTTATATATGATTTAAAATCTTCCAACATTTGATCAATCATCATTAAAGTTGGATTTTGTAATTTTACAGCATAACTTAATCTTACAATAATAATTTCTTTAATTAATTTCATTGGTATCACACAAATTTGTATTAAATCATGTAAATAATCAGGTAATTTCATTGTTTCAAATACTTGACCTAATCTTATATAAGTATCTTTAGATTTAATCATCCATGGTGAAATTGGTTTAAAAATTCTTTTTTTAAAAATTGTATGAACATCTTTTTCTTTCATTAATCTTTCAGCTAATGATTTATTATCTTCATCAAATATTTTTTTAACAATTTTACTATTTGAAGTTACAGAATCTTTTGAAGGTAATTCAACTGGTGATTTAGTTATATCTAATTCATCATTTCCAATCCATAATCTTAAAGTTGTAGTTTCTCTATTAATTGCATCGGTAATTATTAACCAAGCAGTTAAAGCATCTATTCTATTTTGAAACTCTTCACTTCGACATGCAGGTTTATCATTTCTCATTGCTTCTAAAGTTTTCCATAAATTACAAGCTTCATCATATCTATCAAGAATATTTTTAACTTGATCTCTAATTGGATTTGTAATTGGATCATCATAATTAACTTCAAAATTCAAAACATCTTCAATTAATTGATCAACCAAAGTTCTTCTATAAAATACAATTTTTCTTTGTTCATCTTCTGTTCTATTTAAAATTTTAGCTTTAATTCCAAACCATAAACTTTCTTTATAAGTTGCATGTAAATAATTTTCTTGTGAATTATCTGGATTATTTATATTAATAATTTTAGTTTTTTCAGATCTAACAACATCACCAGTTAAAACAGAAGTTAACATAGATTGCCATTCTAATCTTTCAATTACAGTTGGATCTTCATTATCATCTGTACTTAAATTTGTAATTTTTTTCAAATTTACATTTGAATTTTTCATCAATTGTAATGCCATTGAATAATCAATTTGATATTTATTATCATCAATTGCAGCTAAGAAATTTGCATTAGAACCTTCATCATGAACTTCTACTTCATCTTCATTATCTTCACTATCATCACCTTCTTTATTTAAATTTTCTTCATTTATTTCAGGAATTTTAATTGGTTCATTAGCACCCGTAATTCCTTTTGTATAATAATCATCTACAAATTGATTTCGTAGCTTTTTTAAATATGCTTTTTCTTGTGCTAAATATTGTGAATTTTGTGAATTATTAGAATGATGATTTGATGATGATGATCTAGATCTTGGTTTGACGGAAGAACTGGATTGAGATCTATTAATTCCTGGTTGTGTATTGATATTATTAGAATTTGAGTTTGATTCTCGAGAGTTAATCATTTGATTTGCGGCTGAACTTCCAGGTTGATTTGTAGATAAAGATTTTTTAGTTAATGAACTATTACTACCAATACTACTCGTACTTGAGTTTCTCTTATTTGGTGGTGGAACAATTGCATTATTCGATGAGTTTGTTCTTAATAATGATGGTTTTCTACTTGAAGTTGATGAATTTGATGAAGAACTTGTATATGATAATCGATGAATACTATTGGAACTATTAGTTTTACTGTATGGAATTCTTGAATTGTTATCATTAGCAAATGAAGAATTCACTTTTGAACGTTGTGGTGGTGATGGTTGTTGTTGTTGTTGTTGTTGTTGTTGTTGTTGTTGCTTTTGTTTCTGTAAATGTTTCAGTTGATCATGTAAGATAGCATCAATACTATCAGGATGATCATTTGAGTCGGACATATCAAAATTATAATTGACAATACATAAAACTAATCAAAATTCAAAGGAGTGTAGATAGTTTGTGATCTTATAACAAAAGGATTGATGTCAATTCTGATAATCTTTGGTTATTATTAATTTGAATCGAAATTAAGCAAAAGTAAAAATAATTTGATTGTCGCAAAAATAATAAATTTTTGAAACTCGTTTTTCATCAAATGATTGAGATACAAGCTAATGATAGATTGGGTAAAAAAATCAAAGTGAAATGTTTACCATCTGATACTATTGGTGATTTGAAAAAGATTTTATCTTTACAAGTTGGTACATCTTATGAAAAACTAATACTAAAGAAAGGTTATCAAATTTATAAAGATCATATAACTTTAGATGATTATGAAGTTCACGATGGATTTAATTTTGAATTATATTATGGTTAATTAATTAATCATTATGTATATATATAAATAAATACATCTATTAAGAATTCTAAATTAGCTAAAAAAACACACACTCATATCTATGTCATTATCATTAAATCATTAAATATTATTATAATTACAAAAAGTATTCAACATGTTGTCGTTTTGGACGTTCTTGAAAATATGATGCAAAAAAATCATAATCATTATTAAAATCATTTTTAGTGTTGATATTATTATTGCTTGATAAATTTGTATCAAATTCATCAAGATCAGAATTGAAACCATTTACACTTCTACCTTTAATTGTATCTTCATCATTTTCTTGTGATGCTTCAAATATATTGAAAAATTGTCCTGGTAATACACCTTGTTCATTTTTATTGGATTCAAAATTTTTAGTTTCATAATTTGAATGGATAATTTCCAATACACTTGCTTTATTTCCACATCTATAACAATAATTTGGTGCTGACCATACTGTTAAACATTTCCCTTTCCAATAACTTGTAAACCCTTCATTACATAATTGATGAGCTCTAATCATTTGAACTAAGTTATTATCATTACAAAATTTATTAATTACATCACTTCCAAAAAGATAACCAGCACCTCGTGGACTCAACTTAAAGTCTAAAATCTCTACATCTGGATCAGACCAAACTAAATCTGCCATTATCCCATCATGAGGAATCTCTTTAAATCGATCGATTGAACGTATTTGATCCAATTGTTGACAACTTGGTGATAAACCACCATGACATGCAAATATTTTACCATCAATCGTAGCTCCAAGTGGCAAATAATCAAATAAATCAGTTATATAATTCCAAACGTCAGCTGAACCTTGATATTTATTTAAAACTTCAGTATAAAAACCATAATTTGTAGTAATTGTTCTTGATTCATGATTACCTCTAATTAAACTAATTCTTTCAGGATAACGTAATTTCAAAACTAATAATAAACTAATAGTTTCAATTGAATAATAACCACGATCAACATAATCACCAAGAAATAAATAATTTGTATCTGGAGGTGAACCACCAATTTGAAAGATTTCTAATAAATCATGAAACTGACCATGTATATCTCCAACAACAGATATAGGAGATTGTAATGACATAATATTAGGTATGGATAGAAACTGAGATTTTAAAGTATGACATATTTGTTGAATTGTATCTGGAGGTAGTATTCTTGGTGGTTTATGATTGAGTAATTGTTCTAAACAATGATCTAAGTCTAATATAGGTATAATAAATGGCACAGTCATTTGATATTAATAGTTATAGTTATATACCACCACTATGAATAGTTTCATGTATGAAATTTGATAGAAATTAATGGTGGAAAACCAATAAAAATTATACTGAAAAGATAAGACAAAAACAAAACCATTTTTTTTTTTATTATTACAACGTTCATCGCACAAAATTGGAATCGAAATAATTTTTCACCTTTTAACAATAACGAGTCAAACAGAACATTTTATTAGATATATATTACAGTGGAATTATTTATACTCTTTGATGGCTTGTTCTAGTATTTCTAACCCTTCATTGATTGCATCGTTTCCTATATTTAACGCTGGAACTAATCTTATTGTATTCATACCCGCTGTTATAATTAATAAACCATATTGTCTACAACTTTCAACTATTTTATTTATATCAACATTTGATTTGAATTGTATACCTAATAATAAACCTTTACCTTTAATTTTTATAATTTTATCACTATGTTCATTTGCAATTTCATTTAATTTAGTCAAAATTTTAATTGATTTTTCATTAACTTGATCTAAAAATTCTAAATTTGAAATTGTATCCACTACATAAGTTCCAATTCTTGCTCCAAGTGGATTACCTCCATATGTAGTTCCATGATCACCTACATTTAATTCATTTTCAATTTTATCGGTAATCATTGTAGCACCAATTGGGAATCCATTACCTAATGCCTTTGCCATGGTTACTATATCTGGATGACCTTCTTTTGGTAAATAAGAATGAGCCCATAATTTCCCACTACGTCCTAATCCACATTGAATTTCATCATAGATTAATATCACATCATTTTCATTACATAATTTTCTTAATTCTATTAAAAATTCCGAATCAATTGAATTAACTCCACCTTCTCCTTGAATTGGTTCAATTATAATACCACAAGTTTTCTCTTTTGAAATCAATTGTTTCACACTTTTAATATCATTTGGTTTTGCAATTTTGATTCCTGGTATTAATGGTGAAAAAGGTTTTTGATATTTTTCATTTGGTGTTAAACTTAAAGCACCCATTGATCTACCATGAAATGAATTTTCAAATGTTATAAATTCAATTTTTTCAGAATTTAAATTCTTACCGTATTTTCTTGCAAATTTTATAGCTGCTTCATTTGCTTCAGTACCTGAATTACATAAAAATACTCTACTTGCATTATATAATCCACCCAGTTCTTTTGTTTTATTTATAATTTTACTAACTAATTCACCAGCAGGTAAATTATAATATAAGTTTGAACAATGAATTAATTTTTTTGATTGATCATTTATAATTGTATTTATATCTTCATTACTATGACCTAAACATGTAACAGCAATCCCAGAAGTAAAATCAATATATTTTCTATTTTCCAAATCATATATATAGGAACCTTTCCCATGTGTCAATACTAAATTTGGTCTTGAATATGTAGTAACAGTATATGGTTTTGAAACTTGATCAATATATTGTCCAGTTGCTGTTGATTCAGTAGCATCTAAAACTTTATTCATTGGTTTAGAAGCAGAGCCCGTGGTAGTAGTAGTATTGACACTAGCATATCTTTTAATTAGCAATGATGGTTTAAACCCATTCTTCAAACTAGTTCTTAACATTTGATGATAATCAATATGAGTCAAAGAAGTGAAAAAATTTGTATGAAAAATTTCGTAAGATTAACCGCGCATCAAATTTCAATTACTAAATTGGGATGGGGGTATACATTAAAGTTTCTTAAAATCTATCAATATCTATTGTAATTTCTGGATACGTTGATTTATCATTATCTAATTTATCAATTTCTCTAACTATAATACGATTAATTTCAAATCGTACTCTAATTTCTTCTTCTGAATCACATCCTTTCATTATTAATTTCATACCAATTACATATACTTTATAATTAAATTTTGTTATAAAAAAATTTTCAATTTTATAACTATTTTTAAACCAATCTTGATTATTTATAGAATCTGAAATTTTTGATTTTAATAAATAATATTGATAATTTGAATATGGAAATGAACATAATAAAATCCCACCTAATAATTTAACTAAATTCCATCCATTATAACAAAGTAATGCAGCTACTATAACTGTAGCAAGTTCATTTAAATCAATTGCAAAATTAGATGTCAAACTTTGTGGTATCAATGGACTAAAGATTAAAAATATAGTATATGATAATGTTATAAAATGAGTTGGATTATTATGCCATAACCTTAAAATTTTTTTTAGGTGATTTTTTTCATCATTTTTTAAATCTTTATCAATTAATCCATATGACAGTGATTTATTTTGTTGATTATTAATAATTTCATTAATTCTATCATATGCAAGTATAAATTTTGATGAAATTAATGAAATAATAACGGTTAAAATCAATATTCCTTCATAAATTAGCCAATTTGATTCTTGATTTGGTTTGACATGAACATGATGAGATGAAGCATGTTCATGAGAAGTTTCAGTTGAAACCCAAAGTATTATAAATTCTTCAATAATATGACTAAATAAATCAAATCCAACCATAATTAAAGATGCACTTAATGCAAATCCAACTAATACTTCTATTCTACCTAATCCAAATGGATAAGTTAATGATGAATTATTCCAAACTTCAAAATTTGTCATAATATCAACAATTACAATCAATATTGAACCTAATGAATCATAAAATACTAAATGAGCCAATGTAGATAAACTACTTAAACTAAATTTAAATCCAATTAAAAATATTATAATTGATAAACTTAAATGGAAAAAAGACCATGCTAATCTAAATTTTTGATTTTGATTTATTGTTAATAATATTTCATTAAATTTTGGAATTGGAAACAGATTAGTTATTAGATTTAAATTTTTATTTTTAAATAAATCATCAATTGCAATTGGAGGTTCTTGAAACATATTCATCGATATAGATGAATGTTTATACTTGTGTCCTTTTCTATGAGTTTGTTTAACTTGTAATGTACCATTATTATGATTATTTTGCATTTCTTGTGGTTGAAAATTAAATGGATTATTAGTATCTTTTTTTGGTGATAAACTTCGTTTAACTGGAGATTTTGATCTATAATGTTTATTTATTCTTGTTGGTGACAGTGATCTTGTAGGTGACAGTGATCGATTTGAAGTTGGTGGTAATTGAGTTGGAATATAATTTAATTTTGATCCAAAATTAAATGAATTTCTTGATCTAGGAGTATTATTAAACTTTGTTCCATCTTCACTTATAGAATTATTTGAATCCATTAAAAATGCAGATAAAGGTCTTGTACGTCCTGAATTTGTTGGATAATGATTTGAATTGGAATTTGGTGGAGGTATTACTGGGGAATTATTTAATGATGAATTTGAATATCGTCTTGGTGATGAAAATGTATTAGTATAATCAAATTGTGGAGATTCATTTATAGAATCAGTTGAGAAATTGGAGCTAGCTAAGAATCCAAGATTAGCTTTTGGTTGTTCTTTATCTTCTTCTTCTTCATCATCTTCTTCTTCTTGTATTGCATAATCATCAACCTGTGAAATTCCTAAAGGATTTGATTCAGATATACTACTAGTCTCTATTATTTGTGGAATAAGGTCATTCTGTCTATTGGTTCCATCAATGGGCGGAGTATGATCCATAACAAGAATCTATGATGATTATAGTGGTTATAAATATCTCCAAATTTCAATCAACGCGAATTAAAATGTATGAAATTTTATATTACTAAAAAAAATGTTATATATTGAAAGTTTATAAATTATGGAGGATTCTCTTTTGTTGTATAAGCATCAAATAATTGTAAATTTAAACAACCATCATTCAAACTTTGACTTGAATCTTCTAAAATTTGAAAACTTTTAATTTTGAAATTTTTCACTTGTGATTTTGAGATATTCATTGATTCATTAATTGAATTTTCAAGTTTAATACTTTTCAATATTAATCCACTTTCATTGAAAATTGATAAATCTCCACCAAATTTCAATTCTTCTTCATCCAACATTATTGTACATTTTATTAAATTATCATTTTGATAAGATTCAAATGGATTTTGTTCAATTGGTTTAGGTAAATCAAATAATAATTGTGACAATGATGAAGATCTGTTTATACTATCAACTTTTGTATTATTATTATTTTCTTCATATTCAAGATTTGAATTTTCTAGGATCCTTGTTTGAAAATCATTTGATAAATTAGTTGTAATATCTGTTTTTATAACTAATAATAAATCATATAATAAAATTTTCAACTTCTCATGTTGATTGAAAAATTCTAAATTCAACAAATCAATTAATTGTTTGATGAAAGTAGTAATAGATTGATCTCCATTATTATTTATAATACGTTCACATATGGTATCTTTATGAATTATTAAAATTCTTAAATAAATAGCTACTGTAGTTGAGATTTCTATTGTATCTATTAAATTTGTTTTATTCAATAATTCAATTAATTTGGCTTGGAAAGTTGCCAATTGGAATAATATTTCATTTGCATCATTGGATGGATGGATAGATGATGAAGGAACTTTATGAAAAAAATCATTTAATGGTGGTAATAAATTTTCACCTTTAAATTTTAAACTTAATGAATTTTCATTAAATTTTAAATTTATAAAAAAAATTGATTGAAGAGTATTTAATACCACTCTTTTATAATCCCATGATATATAATTAAATAATTCTCCAAAATATGAATTAAAAAGTGAAAATTTAAAATTCAGATGATATAATATATCAGTAACAAATGTTTCTATTTCCTCTTTTGATTCAATAATAATGGATAATAAAATTTGACATATAGGTAAATTAAATTCATTAATTTGATCAATATGATATTTGAAATCATTAATTGTTTTAATTTCTTCTTTATCTTGAAATAATAATAATTTACCTAGTAAATGAACTGAAATATTTTTATCAAGTTGGGAAAATAATTGATCAAATATCAATCTGGTATGAATTGTGATTGCTTTATTCAACCATTGAAATAATTGTTCTTGATATAAAGTATCGTTTAATAAATTATCATTTATTATCCCTTGCAGAATTTTTGATAAAACTAGTGTACTATTTTTTTCTTCATATAAAGATATACTTATGTTCAACATTAAGTTTTGATTTGAAGATAATTGATCATCATAATATCTTAATATTAAATTGTATATGATATCATTATAATTTTCATTGATTAATTCTTCAACTTGGATCAAATCATAAATAATCAATTTCTTTATAAACAATAATTTTTGTTCAAAATTTGAATTTGATGTGAAAACTTTTGATATAAACTCTTTTAAAATTTCATTCCATACAAATGGATTATCCAAATTAATTGATACAATGGTACTTTTCAAAATTTTAATCTTTATACTTTCTTCCTTTTCTGATAAATCATATATATTATCAAATAAAGATTGCAATTGTTGTTGAACATCTAAATCAGTATTCAATTGTGACTCTTCATTTAATTCTTCTTGAGTTAATGGTCTAGGTATCAGTTTTTTCAAAAAATCTAAATCATTTCTAAAATCAGTTGAAGAATATCTATATTCCTTTTTATCTGAATTTGGATGTTCTTGAGTATATGATGATACAGTATGTATTTGCATTGGTGTTTCAGTAGTATTTTTACTAGTTAAATTATTTAAAACTTTAGTTGAAACTTTTAATTCTTGTTTATTTTTTTGAATTGATGGTTTTTTTTCAATAACTGAATCAATAAAATTCCAAACTTGATTAAAATTAAAATAATCATATTCTCTTGTACAAAATTCTTTATAATTTTGAATAATTAATTTAAAATTTTCAAATCCAGTTGAAATTTCTTGATTATTAGATCCAATAGGTATTGATTTAACTAATTTAAAATGTTTCATAACTAATCTTGCAATTAAATATAATGAGTCTAGATAATATATGATTATACCACTTTCATTTTTTAATAAAATTTGAATCATTGATTTAAAAAATACAGTTAAATTATCACAAATTGAATAAAAATTATATAAGTTTGTAATTTGTAATGGTGAAAAATGTAATAATTTTGAAGATGTATTTAATTTTGTTTTAAATTCATTAGTTAACCAATTTACTAAATAAAATCTTAAACCAACATTTAATGATTGAATATATTTAAGAAATTTATCACTTATTGGATTATCAAATTTATTGGTGAAAATCTTATCCAATATTTCTATTTGAACATAATTTTGACAATCAAAAATCATTTCTTTAGGATTAAATTTTTTTAAAGACCATTTTTTTAAAATACTGTCACATTGTCGATTATTCATTAATGGTAAATTTTTTAAAATTTCAAGATGTAATTTAATAGTTGTTGGTAAATTTTCCAAGTTTTGTATTTCACCAAGTGGTGAATAAAAAATACCTGAAGCAATTAATTTTCTTAAATAAGAACCAATTGAAATGATTTTTAAATGATATAATTCATTCATTAATACATAAAGTCTTGAATAATTTAATTTTAGAATCTTCTCCTTTTCAACCATTTGATAAATTATGTCCAAAATTTCATTTTCGAATTCTTGCTTTAAACTTTTTGAATTAATTTTAAGTTGAATATTTTTCTTAAGAAAATTTGATATTATTAATATATTTTCATTTGAAAAATCTTGACATCTCCAAGGTGTAACACACCAAAATAATGTTAATTTAAGATTAAGTTTCCAATTAGTTTGATTTTTTTTAAAACTTGTTGGTTTAAGTAATGATGCAAATTCTTCATTTAATTTCAAATTATTTAAACTTTCCAATATTTTTAATATATCATCAAATTTTCGTTTAATTTTAGTTGTATTTTGAATATTTGAATGTTTCATATTTAAAATTAAACTTTCGTTTCTATATTTAATTATTTCTAATTGATGTTGAATTAATTCTTGTTCTGAATCAGCCTTATCCATTGAATATGTTAATAATAATTCTACCAAGGAATCACCAATGATTGACCAAGAATTAGTTAGTATAAATGCATTAGTATTAAATTTGAATAAATAAACTATCAAATCACTTATTGATTTTAATAAATTATATCTTAAATTCTCAGGTAGATTTAATTTTTCAAATTCTGATAATTTATTAATGTAAAAATAATTTAATAATAATAATTCATTCAATTCTTTTAATAAATAATCAAATTTTATTAAATCATTCCAAAATACTTTTATTAAAGTTAATGCAATTAATCGTTGACCAAAATTTAAATCAATATCATCTATCCAAGCATGATTTTTATCATCATCTTCGTTAATAATTTCTGAATTCAATGGTAAACCTTCTTTTAAAAATTTTATTAATAAACTTAAAAAATATGATTTATCTAATAATGATTCAACATATAATGATTGTAAATAAATTATTAAATAATTTAATTTTTTCATAAATTGATCTTTTTTTTCAATTGTTTGAATAAAACTCATTTCTTTTGAAAATTTATAAATATAATCAATTACTTGTTGAGTCCATTCTTGTAACCAATGAATTTCGAATTTTTCAATTGAATCAAAACTATTAGAATGTCTTGATTGATATTTTTTTCTTAATGAAATTAATTCACCATATAAAACATTTTTTGTAAACCATAAAGCTCTATTAATGGGTATGAATTTTAAACAAATTGAATCAATCAATACTTTATTTCTAATTCCATGAGGAATCTTTTCAGCAATTTTTTTCAATGGAACATTTGAATTACTTAAATCTTTTAACCAATTTTCTTTCTTTGTTGCAGTTAAAGTTACTCTTGGAGGAATTTTAAAATGATTTGAATCATATTTAATCTTATTTATAATTTCATTTCTTGTTTTATATACATTTGTCAAATGTTGAGATAATTCTTTTAATATTGAATTACAATTTTCAGTTGAAACAAATACAGTTGCACTAATTAAATTTCTTGCTGAATAATATTCATTTGCAACTTGTGGAGCTTCAAAATAACCCTTTGTGGAATATAAAGAAGAATTATTCAAACTTGATTCTTCTTCATTTTTTTTTTTCAATTGAGTATGATCTTTCCATGGTATAAAATCTGGATATGTTAATTCAATTTGATTAATTTCATCATCATTTAATGGATAAATCGGTAGATTTGGTTTATCCATTGAATATTTCATAGATAGAATCTCATCTTTATTTGAATTTGTTTGAGAAGTTCTATTATGTGAGGATAATAATGTATTTCTACTTCGTGATTTGGACATTTAATCTTGAAACATTAAACTAAAATTGATCTATAGAGAAATTAACCGCACTGAAAAAAAAAAATAATAGATTTCCCTATAAAATTATAACTATAAAATTATTATATGATATTTTTCACCAATCATCATCGTCTTCTTCATCATCTGAAACGTCTTTTCTTCTATTCTTTAAAGCATCAGCTAATGAGCCAGCTAAAGAATGGTCATTTGATTTTTTTTCTTTTAAAGCAGAAGCTAAATTTGATCCCAAGTTATTATTATTAGTATTGATTGAACTTGATGGAGTAATAGTTGATGTTTGTGTATTATTAGATGTTGAAGTAGTTGAAACAGGTGTTGCTGATTGGGCTGATACATTAGAGCCTGAAACTTCTTCTAAATAATTCATTGGTACCCAACCACCACCAGACACTAATCCCCAAGGTCCATTAATTTCATCAATAATATATGTTTGACCAACTGATAATGCAGAACTACCAGCTACCGAACCATCATAATCATAAAGTGCTTTATAAGTTGGTTTTTTAGGTTTCTGTAATGAAGGTGGTGGTGGTGGTGGTGCAACTTTCTTTTTAATTGGTGCAGGTGGAGCAGTTTTCTTCTTAGCTACATTATTATGCTGTTGAACATGGGATTGTTGTTGAGTATGGGATTGTGGTTGTTGATGTGATTGATTGTGACTGTTTATAGCAGCTTTTGCTGCTGCTGCTGCTGTTGAAGAAGAGTTTGATGTAGTTGCATTATTATTATTATTCAAGGAAGGTGCTGGTGGAGGAACTTTTCTTGTCTTTTGTTCTTGATGTTGTTGTGGTGGTGGTTGATAAGTTTGTTGTTGGAATGAAGTATTCACTGGTTGAGGAGAATTATAAGTTTTTCTAATTGGTGGTCCAGATCTATAATTTGTATAATCAACTTTTGAAAATTTACCTCTTGGACGTTTTGGATTTTGTGAATTTGGTGATAAACCAGGTCTAACCAGTACAGTACCAGATTTATATAAATCTCCATGAATAGGAATTTCTGATGAATTACTTGATTGAAATTTAACTGTATGAAATTTACCTGGTTTCTTTTGATATTGAATAGTTTGACCAATTTTTATACTAATTCCATTATTTAATTTTTTTAAATTAGCAACCATTTCAGTTTTAAAATCTAAATTTATTAAAATGTCTGGAGTTTGTTGAGTTGGAGAATTTAATGAAATACCAATCCAATTATCTTGTAAATTTGATAATCCAACATAATTTATTGACCCAATTGGAATTGTAAATTCTTTTGATAATTGTAATCTTTTTTCAACTAATAATTCACCAATAACATATAGGTTCTTTGAAGTTAAAATAAAAATTCTTGATAATCTTTTTGATGATCTACCAAATTTTGATAATAAAATTTCTCCCTTTGATGAAAATATAACTTGTTCATTTATACCAACTTGAGACACAATAAATCTACCATAACCTGATTTATAATTACAGCCAAGATAATCACCCATAAAAGCTCTTGAACCCAACATTGACATTTTACGACGTTCTTTTTTATTTTGTAATAAATTATTACCATAATCTCTAAATTGTTCAAATTGATTACCATGTTTTTTAATTTTCCAAGCTTGTTGAATTGTTTTTGCTGCATCTTCTTTTCTTTTAACATATCTTCTCCAAGCTCTTTGAATTCTTGCAGCCATGTTATGCCAATATTTATCTCTCATATCTTCTAATGCAAATAAAGTTTCTGGAGTTTTAATAAATACTTTTGTTGTACCTAATTGATATTCAGTTGTTGGAATATGACAAGATTTTAAAATTTCTTTAACTGCAGTTAAATCATCACCTTGCCATATATAATCACCAGCATAACCAGTTGATGAAGATAATAAATAAAATCTTTGAACAAATCTTTGAAAGGTAGATCTATAAGCAAAACCAGCTCTTCTAATTCTAACATTTTCTTTTAAACCTAAATATTTAATTTGATGTAAAACTTGTTGATTATCATAATCTTTTGATTTTTTTGTTTGATTTGGTTTTATTGTACGAATATATGATGGTGTACATTGTGATAAAGTATCAACTAATAAATTTGCTGATTTTTTAATTTTATCAGAAGCAGTTTCTGGTTTTTTTCTTGAATCTAATAAACTTGATAATAAATCTGATGGGAATAATATTTCATTTACAAATGGATTTTTTGATGTTGTTAATAATTCTAATAAATCACGTAACATTGCATCTTTATTTTTATCAGTCATACCTGCAACATCATATGTAACATCACCTGCATAATGTTTAATTATAAATTTTCCTCTACGATCTTCAAAATGACGATTATTTGAACCAACCATACTTAATCTTTGAGCAAATACTTGATCTGCAGCATCTGAATCTGCATGTGCTGTTTTAATAGAATCATTTAATGCAGCAAATAATCCTGGTTGTGGTCTTGTAGCTTCAATTAAATCACAAACAACTTTATTATTAAAATATTCAATTGGAGTCCATTTAATTTGTTCTTGAACGTATTCATCTTGTTCAGCTTTTAAAGTTAATTGAATAAAAATTTGTTGTAATTTTTCATTAACATAATTAATACAAATTTGTTCAAAAGAATTTTGTTCAAAAATTTCAAATCCATAAATATCAAGGATACCAATTGAATTTGATGATGATTCCAGTTTACCTTTTAATGAAATATTAACTCTTTCAACAATCCATTCAAATAAATTATTATAAATCCCTTTTGCTAAAGCATCTCTTACTGCAGTTGCTTGAACAATATTTAAAGGTGTATGATAAGTTGAACCTCTTTTCATACCATGAGAAGTTTCAATAGTTCTTTCAGTTATTGATTTTTTTAAAATTTCTGAATTAACATCTAATAAATAAGCAACAAAATTTGTTACACTTTCATCACGTATAGTTGAATTACCATTTTCATCTTCAATAAAACTTATATTACCAATCCATAATATAACTGCCAACATTTTAAAAATATTATCTTGTTCTTGTTGTGTTAAACCAATAATTTTCATTGCATTTAAAGTATCATTAAAATCTTTTTTATCATCAACACCATCAACATTTATACATTTTGCTGCAGATGTATAAATATAAGTTTCTGGACCTTGAATACCATAATTTTGTTGATATTGAACTGGACAATGTTTTGTAAATTGATAAAAAATATGAAAATTTCGTTCATTGGTAATTTGTGATACAACTCTTTGTTTTTCTAATAAATAATTTGTTATATGAGCTGCAATAGGTTGATAATTACCTTCATTAAATTTAATTTCTAAATATTTCCCATGTCTACTTGAATTATTATTTCTTAAAGTTTTTGCACAACCAAAACTTTCTAATAAAGGATTTGTAGCTAATACCATATCTTTAATTTTTGAAATATCTTGATTTCCATTATCAACAGATACATTTGCAATATATTGCATAATTTGTTTTGCAGCTTCTGTTTTACCAGCTCCAGATTCACCAGATATTATAACACATTGATTTTCTCCATAAGACTTTAAATGATAATACATTGATTCAGCTATTGCAAATACATGAGGTGGAACTTCTAATCTATTTCTACCTTTATATTTATTTAAATTTTCCAATGTATAAATTCCTAAATCTCGAAATGGATTAACTGAAATTAAAACATGTCCAATATAAGTATAAATTGTATCATTCATAAATCTTTTATATAGATTCTCATTAATTGCTTCATCGGTAATTTTAGATAATAAAGTTAAATCAGAAACACCAACTTCTTTCTTTTTAGTAATATCAAATTCTGCTTTTTTGATACCTTGTCCAGACAGTGAACCATTTTGTTTAGTAGGCACTTGTTGCTGTTTTGTTTTGGTACGACCACCTCGTTTAACAATTGCCATGATAAAAAAGAGTTAAAACTTTAAATTTGATTGAATAAAATGAATTATTAATAAATCAAAATCAAAACTCGAGGAATAAAATTGAATCTGATGATTGTTTGATTAATTTCTATGTCTGTAGTATGATAGTTTTGATCTTTGATGATTGTCGTCGAGATTGGAATCTATGATGGTTTTGATCTTTGATGATTTTCGTCGAGATTGGAATCCAATTTGGCACTGCCGGTATTAAAATCAAAGAAAAAAATAATTTTTAAAATTTATTGCTACTCAGAAAGAAAGAAGGAAGAAAATATTATTCTAATGAGACCATAATCTAATCATTTTATCTTTACCTCCTGAAGCAACTCTTTTACCATCCAAACTCCAATCTACAGCAAATACTTCATCGGAATGACCAGGTAAATCAACAATTAATTTTTTTGAACGTATATCCCAAACTTTTAATGTTGTATCTTTTGAACAACTAACTAATAATCTATTATCTGCAGACCAAGCAGTTTGATATACTGGAGCAACATGACCTCTTAAAGTAGTTATGAAAACCCCTTTTAAACCATCCCATATTTTTATTGAATTATCAAATGAACTTGAAACTATAAATCTACCATCTGGTGAAAAATTTACATGATTAACTAATTTTTGATGACCTGTCATTCTACAAATTGGTTTTGATGATTTTAAAGGTTCCCATAAATACATTGTAAAATCATCACTTGCAGTTACTAATCTTTCATTAATTATCCCATTAATTTTTACAACTTTTTCATATTCTTGTAAAGCTCTTGATTTTAGTTCTTTAATTGGAATTTCATCACTTTTTTTCAGTTTATAATCAAATCCACCTTTTCTTAATACATAATCGGTTGATAAAGATAAATGATTAACCCAATGACCATGACTTTTTAAAGTTTGTATACATTTCCCATTTAAATTCATATCCCAAGATTTTATAGTTTTATCATGAGATGCAGAATATATTATATTTGAACCAGACCATTTTACACAACTAACTGAATTTGTATGACCTGACATTGTAAATTGACATAATCTAGTTATTGGATCCCAAACTTTTATAGTTCCATCTTTTGAACTTGAAGCTAATTTTGGCAGTTGTTCATCATCTTTAATTAAATGTAATGGTTCCCAAGTTAATGAAGTAACCCATTTTGAATGTCCACTCAAAGGTTTACCAATTGGATTACCAGTTTTTGAATCCCAAATTCTAATTGTATTATCCATTGAACCAGTTGCAATTAATTTCCCATCGGGTGAATATGAAACACATAAAACCCAATTTGTATGACCTTGTAATGTTTTTAATGGTGTTTGAGTATTACAATCCCATATTCTTGCTGTTGAATCACCTGAACCAGAACACATTCTACTTGAATCATTTGGTGAAAATGAACAACATAAAATTGTTGAACCATGACCTGCAATAGCTGCATTTGATCTTGTGATTGGTTTGACTTTAAATATAGCTCTTGGAGTATATACTAATGTTAAAAAATCTTCAGTTGTTTTATAACCAGGTTTTAAAATTGAATGATATAAATCATCTTTAATATCTAATAATTTGTTATCATCACTTTCATTTAAAACACTAAAACTATAAGGTATTGGATCTGTTTCTTCTCCTTGTAAATTATTTAATAATTCTTCCAATTGTTTTTCTGTTATACCACCAGGTACTCTTATTGAACCACCAATAGATTCACCAGTATCTGATGCTTGAAATTTGATTAATACATTTGGTAAGTCTTCGGGTATTAAATTGACATCTCGTACTTGTTGTGCTTCTTTCTTTTGTTTTTTAGATGGTGGTGGTATTACTGTAGCCATAATAAATGAAATATAAGTTGATCTATGAGATGAGTGAAAAATAAAAATAAAATAAAAAAAAAAAAAAAAAAAAAAAAAAAAAAAAAAAAAAATAACCAAATTGAAAAATTATTAAGCGGCTGAAAATTGAATAAGGAGGTTGGTAATGAATATATTAATTAGATTGTATTGTTATATCTGATGTGATCAAATTATCTTTTTCACTTGCTTCAATAACTTCGTTTCCAGTTCCCTTTTCATTTTCATCTTCACTTTCATCAAAATTTTCTTCATCTAATATACTCATATTAATAACACTTGTATCATAAATATTAGGAGATGAAGGAATATTTGAATTATTATTATTCATTTTTGAAATTTTTGATAAATCTTGTAAAGTATAATTTTCATTCAGATCAAAATAAATAGGTTCATAACTAATTGAATTAATTTCCATTTGAATAGCAAAAATGAATTTTAAATCTGATTTTTTTAACTTTATAACATAATTAGATTTTGAATTTAGATTCTGTTTGAAAAATGGAGTTTTGTAAAACCAATCTTGATAAAATATGAATGTTGTAGTTATTGATTTATGTATTTGAAATGGTGATAATATGACTCTACCCTTTTCATTATAATTTTGTTGTGAAGACATTGATTGATCAAATTCTTCTGATTTTGGTTTAATTCTATATGGACGATATTTTGTAATTAAATTACCCATTAAAAAAATCATTACATTTGAATTTAAACAAATCTTATTCATTAATGAAATTAAATTATTTACATGGGAATCAAATTTCTTAATTGGACTCATTTTTAATAAATCTGAATTATTTGGTAATTGTGGTATAGGTAGTTTATCCTTCTCTAATTTAAGTTTATTTTCTATAATGATTGAATTTTGTTCAATATGATGTTTTAATATTGTTTCTTCATAACTTGCAAATAAATCTAATTTGTATATTTCTAATAATGGGTGAAACTCATTAATTATCACTATTGAATTTTGAGGGATTTGATCTTTGGTTAAGAAATGATATAATTTTGCAAAAGTATCAAGATTATAATGTATGATTTGTGATTTGAAATCTGAATGAAAATTTGGATGAGATTGTAGAATCTTTACAGGAAATTTATTTATACAATCGATAATAACAACTTTATTATTGGAATCATTTAACAAATGTGATATTATTAATTGTATGATGATTATATAAATTCCATGATTTAATGGTGTTGATTGAAAATCATATATTTTATTTCTTATTGGAGTATTAAATAATAATGAGTCTAATATAGGTAATGTAGTTGATAGATTTTTGAAAGTTTGCTGTCGTTTAATTATATCTTCAAGTAACACCATTTTTATTGATTGTAATGTATTAAAATTGAATTTAGTTATAAATTTGATCGAATGCGAATTTGAAAAAAATGGAATTGAATCGCGTCCATGATACCATCACTTAAATAATTAAAGCAACATACCATTCAAAATGACCCAAACATATTAACTTTTTGTTTCTTAAGCTTTCACCTTTGTTCTACCAATTGATTAATAGATGAAAATTACACTCAAAAATTTACTAAAAAAAAAAGTTATCATTTGAAATAAAAAGTTAAAGATCCCCCCTTATTAGGTAAATTAAATTGAGTAAAATGAAATTGAACCACAATTATACCCAACGTATGGATCAAACCAGTTGATGAGTTCAATCAGAATCCCGCATAAAACAAATCTAACAAGATTTCTAGAAATTAAACCCTTTTACTGAAATAAATATTTGATTTTCTATTTTGAATCAAATTTTAAAATTCAAACTTGAATTGACTTGAATGAATTTCAAAAAATTGATTGTTCAATACAATTAAATCATAATTTGAAAAAATCATTTGATTATAATAAACCATTCAAATTTTAATTTCAAATTGACTCAATAGTATAATTATTTTGATTAAGTATAATTTCGAATGTATTTGGGTATAGGTTTGGCTGCAAAAAAAAAAAAAGTAATATTCGAAAAGAAGAAAAAAAAAAAAAGATCGTTCTTTCGATTCGCTTATCAGTTCCCTTCATCTTATTTTTTTCTTATCAGAATTTTCATTTCATCAACATACAACCATTCATAAAAAACATACACACACAGATATACATTAACACACGAATATATGATTCATTTATTATTCCATGGTATCTATTAATATATAACCATAAATCTATCTATTTAGTTAGTGAATCCCATGAATAAACTTATTTCAAATTGTTTATTGCTCATTAGCAATATATTATACATAATTACAATCATAATTAATGGATTTATAAATTATTCAAACTTTCCATATTTCCATACAATAATATCATCATTTGCATTTTTAATTTTAAATTACATATATCTAATCAATCATAAATCAATAATACTGTCACAATCTCAACAATATTTATTTTATCTAATATTATCAAATCTTATATTCATAATTAATTCAATTATAACTTTCAAAAGACTAAATAAATACCTACAATTGGTCTCAGTGTTATGTTTTTCAATTATAAATTATTTAATTATTTTTAATGATGATCAAATTGATAATTCTAATCTTCATGAAAGAATTCAATTCAATCATCAACAACAACCGGATTGGTATGTGAAAAACCAACCATTGGTATTTTACCAACAACAAGAAAACGATGAGAATGAAGAAGATGATGAAGATGAAGATGAAGATGATAAAGGTGGTAAATCATTACCAATTTTCAATGATGATGAAGAAGTACAAGAACAAGACTTTTTATCTTATCAATCAAGAGGACGTAAAATGATTAAATCACCAAATGAAAATGATCAAAGTTTATTTATGAATAGTGGTAGTGGTAATTATTTAACACCTCCTCTACATTATATATCTTCAACTCAACCAACTCCAAATCATTCAAATAATTTAAAAAATAGTCATCATCATTCATTGGGTTCTCCAACTAGTTTAATTCCAAATATTATTGGAAATATGTCAAGTGTAAATAAAAAATTATTAGATGGAACAAAAATCCCATTTCTGCCAATAGATTTCTTAAATGATGATTTTTATAATCATGGAGGAAAACATCAAGGAGGAGAAAATAATAATGAAATAAATATATAATAATCTATACTCTATTTAATCTCCAACTACTTTGTGGTAAAGTTTGTAAGTAGACAATTTTCTTTTTAATCCAAATTAAAATAAATATACCAAGGATAATACAAATCATATTTGTATAATAATAACCATCTCTTAAAATTTCAATTGAACCACCACTTAATTCACATTGTTGTTTATTTTCTTCATTTTTTAATAAAATATATCCACCATTTTTTAAATTACATTTTGATATTGTTATTTTATCAATTAAATAATATATAAAAATTCTTGGCCATGTACCACCATAATTTGAAATTGTATTTAATGTAGTCATATAAGTACCACCAATTGAAGGATCAGCAATTTTTGTATGAAATGCACATAAACTAACAAATTGAATTGTTGACATAAATGAACTTAATAAATGTTGTAATATAACCATTAAAAAATATAAATTTGAAACTTTACCTGATTTTGGGAAAAAATAAACTAATAATTGACCTAAAAATGCTGCTAATAATCTACCAATATAACCAAATAACCAAGGTTTTAAAGGTGATTTCCCCGTTGACCAAGTACCTGCATAATAACCAAAAATCATTTCAAATGGGAAATTAATTAATACAGTAATTGATAAATCTTCTTTTGATAAACCTTTTTCAATTAATTTTAAATTTGTTGTTGCTTCATTTACTTGAAAACCTAATTTTGCTAATAATAAAATTATAATAAAAGTTTGAACATTTTTTAATTTTAAAATTTCATACATTGATGAATAAACATTTTTAAGTTCATTCCATTTATTTAAAGTATTATAAAATGATGAAGAATCTTGATTTTTTTCTTTCAACATTCTATCTTTATTTATATTGATCAAATGTGGTGGATCTTCAGGTATAAAATATAATAAACCAGTTATTATTAAATAAATCCAACCCCAAAATATTAAATATTCACCAAGGGAAAATAATCCATGATTTAATGGGGTTGATCTTATAAATTTATTAGCAAAATCAGGTGAATTTAATGCTAAAAAAATTGTAAAACTTGAAAAATATCCAGTATTAATTCCAATAGTTTGTGCTGTTGATGCATATGATAAACTTTCTGGTGATAATATAGTTAATGCCCAACCATCAACTGCAATATCTTGAGTTGCACAACATAAAATCAATATGAAAAATATAATAGTAATAATTAATAAATTTTCTTTTGGTTGTTCAATTAAATAATCAATTTTAAAACCTAAATAAATTAACATTATACCAGAAATAATTTGTATTGGAATAATCCAACTTTTTCTTCTACCTAATTTTTTCAGATATATTGCATCAACAAATGGTGACCATAATAATTTTAATGAATATGGATATGAAGCTAATGAAAAAATTCCAACTTGTGAATAAGTTAATTTTGTTTTCAATATAAAAGGAATTGAACCAAATGTTAATCCAACGGGGATACCTTGTAAACAATATAAAATAATTAATATTATAAATGCTTTTCTATCTTGTGGTAATAATTTCGTTTGTTGTTGTTGTCGTGTACTTATTTTTGGTTTCAAATCTTGTTTTACAATTGGTAATAAACCATCATTTTCTTCATCAAATGCAGTATGTCTATAATTTAATTTATTTTCAATTGATAAATCAGGTGAATATTTATCAGGCATGACATAAACATATGTAAATGAATAATTGATAATTTTTCGTAATAAATTTTCTCTTGAATCTCGATTGAGATCAAACATTAAATTTAAGTAGTATAAGACCACAATAGATAAAGATATAAATACATCATGGATATCATCAATTGTTGATTGAGATTAAATATGATGGATATCAAATAAAGTGAATGATTGGGTGGAAAGAATCAATAAACGAGATTAAGAGTTGAACAAATATTATTAAACAAACTTTTGATTGTATTTCACAAGTTTTGAGCTAAAAGGGGGATCATGAATAAATTGACTTACTTGGATTTCTTTATCTTCTGTTCATAGTTTGAATTAGTATTTGCAACTTTGCTTTCCGCAAAATAACATTTTGCAAAGAGTGGTGAAAAGTTGCTTAAGCGGAATTGATAAAATAAAACTAGTTTGAATTAACGTTACGTGTTTTAAGTTTTAGGAAAACTACCCGTACAGTAGTCATGTGCTCATGCACATATTGTAAACTCTTTTAACTGTACAGATTTTGTTATATAATCTAAATATAGATTTTATGTAGCTTTTACCCAATGTACGATGAAGAAAAGATGTTGTTTTTTTTTTTTTTTATTTCTGTTGTAATCAAAGCACAAACTATTACTTTTGTGTATGTCGCAGAATTATACCTGTGACATAGGCACTACACTACTCAACTTGAAAAATTATTAAATACTGTGAATAAAAGACAGCTCAATTGTACTGCAAATGTCTTCTGATGACTTCAAAAAGATAGGATATTGTATAATTGGTTTGGGTTTTTCAAGAACTTACATTGAATCAAATACAATTTGATGAACTTTTTTGGGTTTTCGTTTATATTTCGTCTTTTTGTCGATCGATGGTATTGAAGCGTGTCAGTCACAAGACTTTGAATGTCGAAAAAAAGAGGCTGTATATAAATAAGAAACGATGCGTTCGTAAAGAAGCGCAAGAGCATAATCTGCACGGCCAATTTTTGACCACTCAAATTCAAGGATGGATTCAAAATTATATAAATACTGATTAACCACTGATATGAGAATTAGAATTCATTAAGGATATTCTTAGTCTCATCATGTACTCAATACAACAATATGTTTTAGCTTTTATGTTAGCTTTTATGTTTTTCGTTTTCATTGTATTACCAAATACTCAATTGTTTTATAAACCATCAAAAATTAAAACTTTTTTAGTTTTGGGATATGATATGATTTTAATAGGTACTTTTGTTCAAAGTGATTGGGTAAAGTAAGGTTGATTGTGCTGAATTGGATTTGCTTACAATTGAGATTTAATGAAAGAATTGTATAAATTTTAGAATAAATAAATTTGATTACTCTGATTTCGTGTTTGATTCTTCTGTCAATAACACTCAACAAGTAACACTATCTATTCTGGGTCTCAATTTTGAGATGTGATTCAGGATCACTCTAATTGTATTTCTTGCAACTTTTTTGCAAAATTTACAAAAAATTAACAAATATTCAAAATTCACCTACAAATAGAATCAAAGAGTATTAGATGAATGAAAGAATATCAACTCAGAAAGGTATAGTCATTATTTGTTTGTATTATTATGTTTATGTTGGAAATTGGAATCGTGGGTCTTATCGTGCTCAAAATTTCGCAAGGTTAAAAATGTTTGAAAATAAATGTAGAGATGTAATTGAACTCACATTATACTTCAAAACATACAAAGATCAATAACATATTATAACCATATTTGATAGAAATGTATTAAGAAATAAAATTTAAATAAATTGGTATACAATTGATGTTATATATATATATATATATATATATAGGATGTAGGAAGAGAGTAGTAGTAGAAGAATAGTCGTGTAGAACACAAGAGAACAAGAGTGAGTCGTGTAAATAAAATATTTTTTCTCCTCTCATAATAAAAAAATCATCATATATAAAATTTGTTAATACTCCTTATAAATTTTTTTACCATACTTTAATCCATTAATAGTTTATTACTTATATTACAGTATGTATAATTATTAACTACTACTATTACATTGTATATATATATATATATACAAATATATTAAATATCGAACCATCACATAACAAACAACAAATCAAAACAACAAACAACATCAATTCATACCATCAACATCATCAACCCGCCTTCCCAACAAAATATCAACAAGTCAATTTCAATAACTATACCAACATCAATATTCATTCAATATGGGCTGCAAAAAAAATCTAATCAAGAGAGAAAAAAAATATAATTCAATTTATTAAACATCAACATTCAATAATCTTTACAACTCAATCCAATCAATTGATCAATCAATATATAATAACTATATCATTAGTGTTGATAATTTTACTATATACACACACAATTTTACATAGTTAAATTTAAAAAATTATTTACAATTTAAAAAAGTGGGAAATTGTTTTTACTACCATTAATTTTTTTCCCTAATTTCAAATTTGTCATTTTATACACTACCATCAATACACACAATTATTAATTACTAGGAAGAAAAAATGTCACCATTCACACTACCATACTAATTTTATTATTTTACAATTTCGCGTTGTTTTGATTTTGTTGTTGTTATTTGTTTCCACTCACAATATATATATATATTAATAATTTAGTTTCAAATTAAATTTTCAAATTTTATACTAACAAATTTATTTTTATTAGTTTTTAATTTATTATTAATTTATTATTATTATAATGGCTCCAGCAGGTGAAAGAAAAAAAGCTTCAAGAAAGAAGAAGGATCCAGAAGCTCCAAAAAGATCCTTATCCGCTTATATGTTTTTTGCCAATGAAAACAGAGATATCGTTAGAGCTGAAAACCCAGGTATTTCATTTGGTCAAGTTGGTAAAGTTTTAGGTGATAAATGGAAAGCTTTAAGTGAAGAAGACAAACAACCTTATCAATCAAAAGCTGATGCTGATAAAAAAAGATATGAAAAAGAAAAAGCTGAATATGCTAAAAAAAACGCAGCTTAAATTTTAGATTGAATCAATTATTTAAGTATATTTTATTATGGTAAGGTTTTCAATTTATTATTTTGTTCTATTTTGAATTATTAGTTTTCATTTATTTTTGTTTATCAATTATATAATTATTATATTAGTATATATAATGATTTGTTTAAGAATTGAATCTCTTATAATCGTAAATTTTTGTCTTATTATTGTAATTACCGCTTAAGAAATGATGGTTATCGTTTAATAAATTTGTTTTGTTTATACTTTGATTTTCTTTGTGTTTTTGTACGACAGAGAATTGATAGTTAAAAATAATTATAGTAATATATATTAAAGTATTGATATTTCAATTCAAAGAATTGAGTCATATCAGAATGTTCTAAAAATTGTAAATTTGTTTTGATGAAGGTAAAAAAATGGTGAAGTCTTGAACTGAATCAATTTGAAGTTTTTTGGTACATGTTGTCAAATATCGGCAATTTTGAAATATGTAAAAACTTTTAATAATTGAAACTTGTCAAGAATCTTCTACTTTATTCTAATGCTTTAAGAAACATTTAGAATAAAGCTTGAAATTTGCTTTAATGTTTTGAATAACATAAAAAGTTAATTTTTTCAAAGCTTTAAAGCAACAGAACCAAAGTTTCAAAATGAAGACAAACTCTCTTTAAATAAAAACAACCAGATACTGCGTTTGAATAAAGTGTCATATGATAAAAAAAGACGATCAAATAAATTACATTTCTTGATTGATTGACCATTTACTTGATAATTGAATCAAAGAAATTCAAAACTTGTTGAAAAAAAACCCTATTCTACCAGTGATGAATCAAGTCATAAAAAGGAATAAATCATATTGAAGCAAAAAAAAAAAAGAAATCTTATGCTCTTTATATACTTTTTTATAGCGCTTATTTTTAACCACAAATACATCAAAAAGATAATACACATACCAAAAATTAAAATATGATCCTCTAAACTTGAAATTCATTATTCTTTTGCATGACAGAAAATTGATAGACTGTTTAAAAGTAATTATAACGATATATATTAAAGTGTTGATATGTCAATTCAAAGAATTGAGTTATATCAGAATGTTCTAAAAATTGTAAATTTGTTTTGATGAAGGTAAAAAAATGGTGAAGTCTTGAACTGAATCAATTTGAAGTTCTTTGGTACATGTTGTCAAATATCGGCAATTTTGAAATATGTAAAAACTTTTAATAATTGAAACTTGTCAAGAATCTTCTACTTTATTCTAATGCTTTAAAGAACATTTAGAGTAAAGCTTGTAATTTACTTTAATGTTTTGAATAACATATAAAGTTGTAATATTGAAACCATACCAAAAAGTATTATAAGAAATGGACCAAAAAATGACCCAAATTTGTTACTAACTTAATAACTATGAGTTCTCTTTTGCTTTATTAAACTATGTTCTTGTAAAGAACCGATAATGAATTATTTGGAAAAAGAAAAAAATTCATGGGGAATTTGAGAAGTACTTATAGAAAAAATTTGAGGGGCAAAAATGTTACAAACACAAAAAATTATACAATTATAAATAAACTAAATAGGCTATTCATTTAATTTCAAAGAAACAAACGAACAATTGGTAAATATCCAAAAATTATATTGTAGTTTTGTAATTAATGAGTGTAAAAATATGATTGATAATTCAATGAATTATCATACCTTTATTGATCAATTCTTTTGGAATCAATATATACTCAAATATCGCTTAATTGATATACTTGACCCATTTCAAAAATCAATTCTAAAGGTTTTACATATCAAAAGCTCTAGTTTATAGATACTCTAGATATGAATTCATAATAACAAGAACTTGAATAATTCGTTCTGTTAAACGTTTACTCAGTAACTCTGTTGACGAGATTACCAAAAGATATTGAATATTCACATACAAATATTGAAAACACAGATAAAGAAATAAATAAGTATATCCACATTTATGATGCATTTCTTGGGCGGTAATTTGTTAGTAAATTCTAAACAAACCTATAATATTTTCATTCCAAAGTTTACGTACAAGACTCATGAGCAATTCTTTTTAGATCTAAATGATAATCTAACCTATAATATAAAAATTGAAACTATAATACTTTGTGACAAATGAACAATGGAAAAAAGAGAAAAAAAAAGTGAAAATTAATTATTTGATATTTATACAAAAAATAAATTTGATATGCTGTATAATTATGATCCAAACCAAAATTCCACCTAATCAATCAATAATCCCAAATGCAATCCCATAAATCCTCTATCATCTTCAATTGAGCTCAAGCTTGACCTGAGATAGAATCATCAGCTTGTTGTTCATTCTATTTTGTTGTCTTCTTTTTGTTATACTCCGTGTTTATACTAAAATCTGTTATGCTGTCAATTATGAATTGAGCTACGATTTGACCTACTTTATCAATAATCCCATACAAAGACATTAAATCCTTAAACATCTCCAATTGAGAGTTTACACCTCATAATGAAAGGTAGATTCATTTCATTCTAGTTTGTTGTCTTCTTTTGAATACTCCGTTGATTTTATTCGCATTTAAAAATTTAGCAACAAATTTCAAATCTTAAATCTTGAATCTTTTCAATCATTATGACATCAACTGAATTACCATTACCTTATTATACCGATGATAAAAAATCATTCGCTTATCCAACTGTACATGATCGTTGGCCTAAGATTATTCAAGGTGCAATTGAAGATGTCCAATCGTCAATTGAATCAAATTCATCATTAAAAGAATCTGGATCAAAAATTTTAAATTCTTTAAATGATTTATTATCAGATTTTAAAAATGATTCAACAGTTCAAGAATTTAGTGAATCTGAAATTGAGTCCAATTCATGGTTAAAACATTATAATCAGACTCTACAAGATTTTAATAAATTAAAACCAGTTACATGGCAAAAAGGTCCTTGGTTATATCTTGAATGTTATCTTTATCAATATATAAACAATATAATGTCCTTATGGAAGGACTATGATATTTTTGAAAAATTAAAAACAAAAACTTTTAAACAATCTGAAATTGGTGTATTGGAATTATGTAAACGTTATGAAATTTTATCATCACAAATTGAATCTGCAGACAAAGAAGAATTATATTTGTTATTCAAGGAGTTTATTGATATTTCCTTATGGGGTAATGCAACTGATTTATCCCTTTTAGCAGGAAATGTTACATTAGAAGATATAAAATCAGTTCAAGGTGCTGAAGTTCGTAAAAAAAATGAAGAAAAAATTATTGTAAATGATTTAAATCAAACATGGGAAGAATTAAATCTTGGTAGTGGTGTTGCTCGAATTGATATTGTATTAGATAATTCTGGATTTGAATTATTTGCTGATTTAATTTTAAGTTTATTTTTATTAGATTCAAAAATTTCAAATGAAATTCATTTACATTGTAAAGAAATTCCATGGTTTGTATCAGATACAATGTCAAAAGATTTTAAAGATTTATTAGATCAATTATCAGATCAACAATTTTTTAAAGATATTTACTCAAAGGACTCCGAATCAATTCAATTGGTTCATTCCAAAATTGAATCATATTATAAACAAAATAAAATTATTATAGATCATGATCCATTTTGGACATTAGATTATAATTATTGGTATATACCAAAATTCGATATTTATAAACAATTAAAACAATCAAATTTAATTATATTTAAAGGTGATTTAAACTATAGAAAATTAACTGGTGATTTACAATGGGATAAAACAACTTCTTTTAAAACTTCAATTCAAGATTTGGCTTTTAGTGGGTTACCTATATTATCATTACGTACTTGTAAAGCAGATGTTGTAGTTGGATTACCAAAAGGTTTAAATGAAAAATTATGTAAACAATATGAAATTGAAACTAATGGTGATAAAATTGGTGAATTTTGGAGTAGTTCAGGTAAATGGGCAGTAATATCATTTAATAAATAAACCCTCCTAATTTTCTTAAATTGCTTAAATTTCTCCAGCTTTTCTTGAATTACAAGCAACAATTTTAAATTTATCGACATTAATCTCAGTTTCACCATTTTCACTACTTAAATCATTTAATTTGATTAAAACATTTTTAATTATAAATGTCCATACATCATCACAAAATCTATAAGTATCTAAATCTCCTTTGAATGTTAATTTTGATTTTGCTAAATTAGATTCATTTTTAAGATTTTCAGATATGATACGATCAAAATTGGTTAAAATTCTATTAGCTAATTGTGGTTGGATTTTTTCATCAGATATTAAAGTATCTAAAGCATCGGTGAGTGTGACTCCAATGGTTGATCTTCTATATAATTCATAATATGATGGTGCACTCATGATTAGTAAAAAACCCAAAGATTCTTTTTTTTTTCGTTGATAATTTATTCTAATGGTTGATGAAAATTTAACTATATCAGAGAAATATCAATTACAAATAAATAATTTTAATCAATTATTACAATCTGGGAAAAGACAAGATTCAATTGAATTTCAAAATGATTTGAATTTATTAATTGAACAATTCAAATTAATAGAAAATATTATATTACAGTTGAGTTTATTTTCAATAAATGAAGATATTGAAGAGGTCACAACTTCATATATTCCATTCTTAAATATATGGTATTATTTGGCAAATCTATATACCTATAATCAGTTAAAAAATGGATTCATTTCAATAGAGAATAAAATTGATCATTTATACAATTCAAAATCATACATGATTGAATTTTTAACAAATTTGAAAAATTATAAACAATTGACAAAGAATCAAATTGAAAGATTGAAATCAATTGAATCTAATGAATCAATTCAATTATCTCCTCAATTAAAACGACAAGAAAAAATTGATAATTTTAAATTAGAAAAACATTTGAATGAAAAATTATCAATATTGGAAAAATCTAATGAAGTTAAAAAATTTGATGATGAAATAATTCGAAATATTTATATTGATCAATTAAAATTACATAGTTTAAAAGCTTTTAATCTATTGGAAAATATTCAAATGGAAATTCAAGTAATTTCAAATAAACCAAAACAGAAAGTTAATAATAATGATGATGACAATCGAGAGAAATCAAAATCAAGATCTGATTCCACTGGGTTTACAACAAAATTGGAATCAATTCCAGGTGGAAATAAAAAAATTTCTGATTTTATATCTAAACAAGGGAAAATTTTACAACCATTTACTATAACTAATAAACAAGAATTACAAAAAAAAGTAATTGGAACTGGACAAATTTTACCTTCAATGACTGTTGATGAATATTTAGATTATGAATTGAAAAATGGTAAAATGATGAAAGAAGAAATAAAACAAGATGAAAAATTTAGTGAAGATGAAGATTCTGATGATGAATTTGAAAAACGACAATGGGATGATTGGAAAGATGATAATCCAAAAGGTTCAGGTAATATGGGTGCAAATATAGGTTAAACCTGGTATAATACAATTTTTGTTATCATTAGATTATAATCAAGTACTAATAGGACATTTTTTTTTAAATTATGAATTGTGGTGGTTCTACAAAACTTTGCTATACATCTATTGTATACTTTGAATTCAGATCAAAGAACTCATGATATAAACGATCCGAAGAGTTGACTGGAAAAGATACACTTACCTAGAAATAGTTAAAATTGTAATGATAATTATATATTAATTTACATTTTCTATAAAATTTAAATATTCTTTTGTTAATTCATTCAATGTAACAATTGATCTTTCATTTTCGTTTTCTTTTAATATCCATTTTTCATCAAATGTTTTTAATAAATTTAAAATAATAAGATACATTTCAATAGTTTTAACTTTTATAAAGTCTGAATCTTTATTATTTAAAATAAATTTATATAATGATTCAATTGCTGATCTTTTATCTTGATTATATAATCTGAAAGTATATAACAATTTATAAATTTGAATTGAATTTAAATTATTTGCAACATTTGAAATTATATTATTAATCAAGTAATAATGGGACTTGAATAAATTTTCATTTAATATGAATTTAAATTCATTAATTTTTATTAGATTAATAATTAATTTTTCAATTAATTGATTAAATTGTTCATTTGATTCTAATTCGCTTAATGAATTTATAGCTGATTTAAAATTTGATATTTTTAATGAATTTTCAAATACTTGTAATTGATATTTTTCAATATCTGAGTTATTATCACTTGATTCAATTGCTAATGATAAGAATTTTAATGAGGTTTCAATTTGTTTTGTTTCTATTTCTAATTTGGTTGTTGTTGTTGTTGTTTGTTGATTTATTAAATTTGATAATTGAAAAAAATATTCTGATTTTTGGATATCACCATTTCTTAATAATTTAATAAAATTTTTAATTTGTTTATCCTTTGTCAATTTTAATAATTGATCATTTGATAAATTTTCAAATTTTTCAAAATTTTTAAAAATTGAATAAAATTCTTCTGGTTGATTATTAATTAATGATATTAAACCTTTTAAGAATTGTTCGATATTTGATTCACCTAAACTATTATAATAGTACTTTTTCAATAAATCACCTTTATCATGATTAATCAATTCAATAATCACATTAATCAAATATTCATCATTTTCAAATACATTTGAATTTAAATATTCAAATGAATCATTTATTTTTAGGTCTGTTATTAATTGATTTAAATTTGAATTATTTATTGACCAAAATAATGAATGATCTAATTTACTGATCCCTTTTGAATCAAGATTAGTTTCAATTATAATTTCTAAAATTTTATAATTTTTTAAAATTTTTAAAATTTGATTATAAAATTTATTTATATCATCATTTGTTTCACAAATTGCAAATAATATACTTAAATCAATTAAAATATATTTATGTGATTCTATTATATTTTGAAATGAGTTAATAATTAAATTTTTACCAAATTTACCTAATGATTTGTCACTGTCTTCAACAATCATTTCAAAATCATTTTTAGTATTAATTAATGATTTAATTATATCTAATACATTTGGAATATTACTTAATTCAGTCAAAATTGATTGTTGTTGGGCATTTGAAAGTTTAATACATGATTTAAAAATCGTATTTATATCTTGTTGATCTAATAATGATTGATAAATTTTATGATAAGTTTTAAAAGATATTAAATTTTTAATTTTTTCAAAGATTAAATTTAATTCACCATTAAAGGATTCATATAAATTTGAAGTTTTAAAAACTCCAATACCATTGACTTGTGAAGATAAATAAAAATCATTATTAAATAAAGTTAATGAAAATGTTTCATTACTTAATTTTTTATATTCTTCACATAATAAATAAAATTTAAACCATAAATCTTTTGAATTTAATAAATCAATTGATTTTAAACGAATATCTAAATTTGAATTTGAATTTGAATTTTTTAATTTAATATGTTTACTTAATATTGATAATGAAGTTTCAATAATTAAATCATTATATCTTCCAGAATTAAAAATTTTATTAAAATAATAATCTTCATTATGAAAAGCTAACAATTCTTCATTTTGAATTGAAATATTTGAAAATTTGGTAGTATTGTCCTTATATATACCTAATATTGATGAAGTATTTGATTTCCATAATATATAATATTCTAATTTCCCATTTTTAAATTTTGTTTGAAAATCTTGAATAAACCAATTTAAACTTGGTTGTAATGGTATAAATGAATTAAGTTGTTCGAATTCATTATTGAAATTTTTAAAAATAAAATTTGAATCTTTATTGAAAAAAATTGTTAATATTTCATTATTTAATTGTATATATTTCATGGGTATTGAAGTTAACCAAATATTTGTTGAATCTGATAATTGAATTGATTTTAAAAGTTGATGAGAATTTAAATCCCAAATTTTTAAATGGTTTGAAATTGTTAATGTAATTAATTTTTGATTAGATTGAATTAAATCAATTATTGAATTTTCTGAAATACCTTCAATTACCAATTCTTTTTTAAAAAATCCAAAAAATGGTATTAAAGAAGAAGATTGTTCATGAAAATTTGAAACTTTAATTTCTTTAAAAATTTCACTTCTTTTAAAATGTAATAATCCACCATCTCTCAATGAAATAATTATATTATTTTCATCAATGTTTTTTAATAAATATAATGAGGATCTTAATTCAAATGAATATGGTATAGATATATCCCCCCATTGATCAAATCTATCCAATGTTAATTTTGGATTTATAAAATTTTCAAAATCAATTTGTAATGTAATAAATAAATATCCTTCATCAATTAAATTAAGTATAATAGAATCAGTTGTAATTGTTAAATCTATTGATTTCGTTGATACTAATTTATTTGGCAAATTGATTCTAATCCCATATGACCATTCATTATCTTCAAAATCAACAGGAATCAACATTATAGTCTTTAAATCTTGTAAAATTGAAAATGATATACCATTTGAATCAACTTCAAAAACTTTTCCAAAAACTGATGAATTGTGATTAAATTTCTCATTTGGTGTCAACACCAAATCTTCACTTTCATGATATTTCAATGGTAATTGAACATCATAAATTTGAGTTTGATAATTGGTAATATCATATAAATTCATTTGATAATAGATATTTTTTTTTTTGTTTTTTTTTCTTCAACCAAAATAAATGTCATCAGTTGTATATTATAAATTCTTACATCAAAAGAATAAGAATGTTATTCATTTTGATGGAACTGCTATAAATGTATTTGATTTGAAAAGGGAAATCATCCAACAGAATCAATTGGGGTCAGGAATAGATTTTAATTTAAAAGTATATCATTCAGATCAACAAGATAAAGAATATGAATTGGATCAAGATATAATACCCAGATCATCATATGTTTTAGTCAAACGTTCACCTGTAAATAAAAACACTGGGAAATTCAATAATGCATCAAGATATGTTACTGGTAAACCAAGAATAAATAAAAAAGCAATAGCAGCTACTACAAATAATACTTTAAATAATTTATCAACTCAACAACAAATTATAGATGAATCAGCAACTGAAGAAGATAAAATTAAAATGATGTTTGAAAATCAATCTAATGCATGGGCTCAAACTCAAGATGAATTATCTCATCATAAATTAATTCATTATAAACCTTCAACAACCACCACCAATACCACCACCAATAAAGATGATTTACCACCTCCAGGTTATATATGTTATCGATGTGGTAAAAAAGATCATTGGATTAAAAATTGTCCAACTAATAATGATCCAAATTTTGAAGGTAAAAAAATTTTAAGAACAACAGGTATACCAAAATCATATCTTAAAACAATTAGTAAAGAAGAATTAGAAAAGAAAGCAAATGAATTACAAACAAATGAAAATGGTGATGTTGTAGATAATGATGGTAATGCAATTCTTATAACTGAAGAAGGTGATTATGCAATTGCAATGGCAGATTCAAAAACTTGGTTAAATTATCAAGAAAGAGTACAAAATGCTGCATTAAAATCACAAAATGAATATGAAAATAAATTAATTCAAATTATAAAACATGAAAATAAATTAGAATATTTAGATCCATTAAATGAAAATAAAGTTTTAAAACCTCCAATTTTTAAAACACCTTGTTGTCAAACTAAATCAGATTTAAAAAAATTGAAAAATATAAATTATAATAAATCAGATTTAGAATCTCAATTAATTGAAAATGATTTCCATTGTCCAAATTGTAATAAAGAAGATATTTATATTGATTCGTTAATAGAGAATAAAGAATTGGATAAAGAATTGCTTGATTATATAAATAAAAAAGAAGATGATTTAGGTATAAAAGATCCAAGTAAAAGACAAGAATCAACAACCACCAAAGAACCCGATGCAAAAAGACAAAAGTTACAACCATTTGACCCATCAACGTTCCCAATGGGAATGCCACCACCAGGAATACCACCACCAGGAATGTTTCCCATGGGTATGCCACAATTCCCATACAATAAATAGTCTAAATATATAACCATAACTTGGTACTAATTGCAAAAGTTACCCGCATTAGTTTAGACACGACTTCTCATATATAAAATTTTTTTCTCATAGTTAACAATTTTTTTCTTTATATAAACATCATCATTTTTTTCATTTAAATTTATTGATTCAATAATTTGTATGTTCAAATCCAAATTCATGATATTTATGATATGATATGATATGATATTTTACTAGGATGATCCAAATAATCAATTTCAAACTAGAGTTTGTGACTATTTAATAGAATGATCACAACATTATTTATGCATGGCTTACTGATTAAAATATTACAATCAAATTTCAACTCAATTGAGTATCCATTACTAACTTATTTTAAAGGTATGTTTCATTATGTTTTGGTTTTTATTTATTTTTATGATGATTTAACAAAAACAAAAGCTGGAATTACTGGCTGAATCTCTATGATTGATAAAGTTTTTGCACCTTACGCACCTGATTTAAATTTAAAAAACAATTGTTGACTAAATTCAAAATACTAACTTGATTCATTAGTGTATGTTTTAAAAGATTCTATTTCAAAGGATGAACTATTGCACTGGGCACTGAATAATTTTCATGAGTGACAATGCATTTAATGGTGGGCCTCAGAAACCCATCGTAACTGATTGTTTAAAAAATTTTATTTTTGGTAATGATTTACTAACAATTGTTAAAAGATGAAATAATATGTATGTATCATTTAGATGTGATGATTACCTAGATGACGAGTCAGAATTTTCAGGATTCCTGTTGATGACAACTTTTATTTAATTACCATTCATGCATTTCTGATCTAATTTGTATATACTAATTTATTATTTTAGTAATTAACATTTATTAATGGGTTTTAAATCACCTTTAATTATCATTTTATTTTATTTTTAGTATAAAGGATGAAATAAATAAAAGACAATAGACAAGCATATGTCTGATTCTTTAATGAAGAGATTCTTTTAAAAGTCTGATATATATATATATAATACAAGAATGATTTAATTAAAGGTTACTAAAAACTGTAATGAAATGTTAATTAATTAATGTTTAAAAAAATGTTTATGATGAATATACCACATTTTTCACGACGGTCTTCTGTTGTTTAAAGACTGTTAATCTTTGAACATTGATGACAATTTGGCCTTGACCGGCCGTGGTTCCTGATACATTTTTTTTCCCCCAAAATTAACATTAAAAACATTAGTGAGTGAGTATGTACATTTTTTAGTGTAATATGATGATACCAGTTTTTTCATCTTTCCATTGAAAATTCATGAAAATTTTAAATAATTCGATTTGCATGTCAGACTGATTATTACCAACCAACCTCTATATTAGAACCCTATACTAATCATCTATTCTAGTTTACCTAAATATATGTACTTAATTGGTAGTAGTTTATTCTCTTTTTATTTCGCAATCTATTATTTTCTTACGGCATTAAAATCAATGAATAATCATGAATCTCCACCATCTTATGATTCAATTGACAACAAGAAGAAAGTGAATAAGAATAAACCTTATAGACCTTCTGATGAACAACAGAAACAAATTGATTTATTAACAACAGCTAAACATACTCCAATTACTGAATTATCAGCAGTTTCATCAAATGCCGAAACTAAATATTTTGATGTTTTACCAAGTTTTCAAATGTTTCAAAGTATATTACGAAGAGATGATCGACAATTTTCAGAAGATTTAAGATCAAGACCACCAGGATATGAAGAAAGAAATAGTAATAGAAGTAGTTTCAATGTTTCAAGAATGAATTCAATTGATACAAATTTAAATGAAGTTTCAACAAGATTAACTGAATATAATCTTCAACAAGAATATTCATTACAAAATCATTCAATTCATGATGATATCGGTTTATCACCAGTTGCAAGTCAAAATCATAATGATCTTACTAATAATAATAATCTTGCCAATATTTTACATGATTCTTATGGTTCATCACCATTAGATAATATTGATAAATTAACAAAACTGATTAATTCACCAATTGATATTCAAATATATGTAACTAAAGATATACCAAAACCAAATGAAACAAATCAATTAGAAACTAGATTAAAACAATATACAAATGATGAATATGTAAATGGATATATAATAGTTACAAATAAATCCGATTCACCAGTTGATTTTGGTTTATTTACTGTTTCATTAGAAGGTACAATAAAACAAAAAAAATCAGATAAAGTATTATTAAAAAAATTTTTAAAAATGTATGATTTAAGTGCTAGTTATGGTTATACATTAGTTCCAAATAGTGCAGGAATTGAATATGAACCATTTACAACTGATTTAATTGATGATTGTCAAATTGGTTTACCAAATGATCGAATTTTATTACCAAATGCAAAATATAAAAAATTTTTTACATTTAAATTTCCAAAAAGATTATTAGATAATTCATGTCAATCTAATATTTTATCACATTTAATTCCACCTCCAAGTATGGGAATTGATAGATCATGTTTTTATAATCGTGGTGATGCAATTGAATTAAATAAAGTATTAGGTTATGGATTTTTAAATATAAGAGGTACACCTTTATTAACTAGAGATTATAGTTTTGATGATATAAGTATATCATATACAATAGAAGCAAAATTTATTGATAAAAAAAATTCAAAAGATCTGGTTAATCATGATGAAATTAATATTAATGATTATTTAATTTCAAAATCAATGCAATATTTTTTAAAATTTATACCAATGGAAATTAATCATCATTCAAATTTAAAAATTTATCATGAATTGAAAAATAATATTACATTTGATTTAATAACCAAAGAAAATAATAAAATTGAAAAAGAAATTAATGAAAAATTAAATAAAGTTGAATTTAGTATACAAGAATTGAAAAATAAGAATTTACAAATTCAATCTATACTTGAAAATCATAAAATTAATCAAATTGATAATGAAACAACAGTACTTAAATCAAATATAGTTGAAATTTTCGGTAAGAAAAAATTATTTACATCACATTCAAAAATCGGTGAACTGTTTATGTCAATACGAATACCAAATAATTCTATTCCATATTCATCACCAAAATTATTAATGAAATATAATGAAGATATGAAACAATTATATTATAAAGATTCAGTCAATCTAGATATTGAATTGAATTTTTCAACTAATGAATCTAATATAAAACCTCCATTAATTTCCTCCATTGATATTAATTTAATTTGTTGGTCTTATAATTCAGAATATCCAATTCCATTTGAAATTGGTTATGATTTATTTTATAATAAATTTTCAAATAATCAAGAAAATGAAATTGTAAAATCAAATTTACAATTAATTAAAGATCAAATATCAAATTATATTGAATTTGTTAAAGAATGTAATATTGAAATATCAAAAGATTCTTCAATGTATTTAAATTCAATGAAAAATTTAGGTATTAAAAAGGATAAAGTAAAAGAATTTTTTAAACAAATTAAATTAGATTCTCCAATTTGGAAAATTGAAATTAATGATGATAATAAAAAATTTAATTGGAAATCACAGTTTAATGTGCCTTTGAATATAATTAATAGTAAAAATATAGATTTATTACCAAGTTATCAAAGTTGTTTAGTTGGTAGATTATATTGTTTAGAAGTGAATATCAAATATAAGGGAGCCGAAACAACAAATGATAATATTGTAACTTTAGAAGTACCAATAATTGTTGGTTAATAAGAATTAAATAGATATAGATATAGATAATGTATAGATAATGAGACACTCTAAAATTAATATTCTATAAAATTAAAAACACAGAATTAGAACTATAGATAAAACTTTACTACTGATATATTCAATTTTGATTTGAACTTGAATTCTTCAGTTTGAATGTATTCTTCAAATATTGGAAAAGTCTTAGTTTCCTTGATTTGCCCATTTATAGCTTCGAAAAACAGGAGGTTCGATTCTAATAGCAGCATAAAAATCATTAATATTTTGAAATTCAGGATAGCTTAAAACTGGAAAATCACAGATCCTTGTACATTCCCACATTGTCCTTATTTGATTGCTTGTTGGTATTATATTCTCATTTTTGGGAGATATTTTTATCAGATCATTCACATGTTGAATTTGATAAGGAGTTTGATATGAATCAAAACATTGTTGAACTATAGTTATATTTGAATTCAACTCATCCAAATCAAACACCATTGGAGGAAATCTTCTTTTTCTACATTGACATTGACTTGCTGATACACAGAGCGACAACCAAATTAAGAAAAATAATTGAAAGTACATTAGTTTGACTTTGAAGTTTACTTAAAGCCCCCTTATAATCATAGATAGATATGACCAATTCACACGACTTGAATTAAATCCTTTTTACATTTTCTTGCAACCAAATCTTTTACCAACATATACTATGATTTTGATGTCGTTTTATTGTATTTATTGTAGTTATCGCTTAAGACTTGCATGATAATTTGTTTGTTTGTATAAATTTTCGTTGTACTTTTGCACGATAGAGAAATTAAATTTAGTTAAACAATAATAATAATATATATTAAAATATTGATATGTCAATTCAAAGAATTGAGTTATATCAAAGGTGTTCCAAAAATTGTAAGTTTAATTTAGTTTGATGAGGGTAAAAAGATATGGTGAAGACTTGATCTGAATCAATTTTGAAGTTTTTTGTAACATATTGTCGAACATCGGCAATTTTGAAATATGAAAAACTTATAATAATTGATACTCGTCAAAATTCTTCTACTTTATTCTAATGCTTTGATGAACATTTAAAATAAAGCTTGTAATTTACTTTAATGTTTTGAATAACATATAAAGATTCTGAGATATCAACTTGAATAATACCTCTTGAGTCAAAATTACCACATAATTTGATTGACCTACTTAAAAATCAAAAAAAGAAGTGGAATGATATTTGATCAAATATCAATTACTTTTCATTAATTACAAATGTCAATTTTAAGTATCCCAATTAAGTTAGGTGTTTGATGGTGAATGGAATTTCTCGAACTTTTACCAATTCAGAAGAAACGGTGAAGCAAAACATGAATCATATGAAAAAATTTGTTGAGGCAAAAAAGGGATTTTATACTCTTCATATACTTTTTTATAGCGCTTATTTTTATTACAAATACTATAAAAAGATAATACGCATAACGAATATTTAAAGTATGATACACTATACGCGTACACAATTGCGCTCTCAACCCAAAAAATTGATCCATGATATTCGACTATTGTTCCTAAGTTATGAAGACCACTTTATAGTTCTCGAACAGTCAAATTGATGAGAAATAAAAATGTGGAATTTTATTAATTCGACTTAAATAAAGTTTCAGTTTGAATTAATATTTAAATATAATAAATATTAAAATTTTGTATTAAAACTCTTAATAATTTTGATTTGTATGATTGTTCAAAACAATTATAGTATTTTAAATTTTACACTGTATTCTCTAGTTAGAGATATGTTAAATCAGCAGGTTTCTGATCTATGTATTTGTCAAAAACTTCAAGTAAAGCTCAGTGGATTGTAAGTAAATAATCAACGAACTATTGATCAAGTATCATGGTTGACAAATAATTTATTGATTGAACAAAAAAATCAAATTCAATATAATAAAAAGAAGTTTGAAAGATATTCATATCAAGTCAAATTAGAATTAGGCTGAGCTAACTCCAAGATAAAAAATTTAATTAAGATAAAGAAAACAGAAGATATAAGAGGGATAAAAATGGTTATCCTCCCATATCAAAAAAGAGAATAGAAAATGGAGTATAAAATTCTATAGCGCTAAATAGAGAATATAAAGAATCATTATACAATAACATACATATATAACTGAACTAGTTCAAAGAACCTTTTCGATTGAAAAAATCTCAAAAAATTTATAAAAATAATTATAGTGTGAAATGAAGGTAAAAATATGATCACATTAACGCTAAAAATTTCTAAAGTAAACTTATATACAATAGCGCTGACCTTGTAATAAGTTATACCTTCTCTTGAAATCTTAGTCGTTAATGTGAATTCTTAAGTAATTCTAATTAATTTAGATATCTCTTAGTAATAATATAAATAATCAATTGTCTGTCCAATGATTATACTGATGAATCCATATTAACCAAAACTAGCCAAGATGTACTAAACCATAAAATGAAAATCCTTAATTGAAAAACAAACTTAAAGAAAATGACGACTTAATGAGATTTGGACAAAAATTTCAGCCAAGCATGATACAAATTTGATGAAAAAAATTTCCAATTTAATCGTTTGGAAAAATAATTCAAGGGGAAATTGAGAAGTATTTATAGAAAAAATTTGAGGGGCAAAAAAGTTACAACACAAAAAAATATATATAAATAAACTAAATAGATTTTGTTCATTTAATTTCAAAGAAACAAATAAACAATAAGTAAATTCCAAAAATTAATTTATAGTTTTGTAATTAATGAGTGTAAGAATATGATTGATAATTCAATGAATTATCATACCTTTATTGATCAATTCTTTTGGAATCAATATATACTCAAACGTGGCGCTTATTTGATATACTTGACCCATTTCAAAAATCAACTCTAAAGGTTTTACATATCAAAAGCTCTAATTAATAGATACTCTAGATATTGGATTTGTTATCATCAAAATCACTCTATGTTGGTTGGTACTTAAAGGATCAAAATAAGATAGTCCCAATGAATCCAAATTATTATTTATATCAATTTAAAAAGTAATCACATATTTCCATATTGTAATAATATTGATTTAAGAATAAATCTAAGAAAATCAACTGATATTTATACTAAAATATTATGAAAAAAGATGTTATGGTATACGATTATAATGCAGCCTAAAATTAACTATACTATTCGACAATGCTAGAATTAACTCTTAGATCCTCAATTATCCTCAATAGAAAGTTTAAGCTTCAAATCATAAGATACATCCATCTGTTCTTTGTTCATATCATTGGTATGTCTTCTATTTATTGTCCGTCGTAGATATTTATTCGAATTTAAAAATCTAGCAACAAATTTCAAATCTTTTCATCCTCCTAATCTTCAAGCAGTTTGATTTAAAAGAAGGTCTACATCCCAACATCTTCAAGCAAGAGCAAATTATAAGTGAGGAATAGTTGACATTAAATTTCTTTCAAGTTTTAGATAAAAATGTGCTTAATATTATCCATCGAGAGCAATAAATGCGGTTATAGTTGTTTGCTCGAAACTACGTCTATTGTTATATATTACTACATGCTATTATAATCAATTCAAAAGAAGAATCTAAGTATCGAGTTCAATCTAAAATTAAAGCTATTTGTCAAGAGTTAAATTACAACCCAGGTACCAAGATAGAAGATAAAGTATATAAAAACGTTTTACAAGCTGCATTATCATGAAAACAATTGAATCAACTCGTAGATCAATGAAATCGAAAAAATTATGAATCAGCACAATAAATGAAATCCATTAGGTTTAACCAGTGATGATCTCTCCCCACAAGAAAAACTACTGATCAAATTAGAAGTAAAAGAACTCTTAAGTGAATCTGAAAGTTGTAAAAAATGTGAGATTAATTCTTCCCAATGGCATAAGAATTATATCTTGATGAAAGCTGAAAAGATGGCAAGCAAATGATATTAAGCGTGTAATTGTTTAGTTGGTTGATTATACTGATTTAAAAGTGTGTATCAAATATAAAGTTTACAACCAATGATTAATAAATATTTAATGCATAGATAATGAGTCATTCTCAATTTGGTAATTGAAGTGCGCGCTTAATTGAAATTTCTCAAAATAATCTTCAAAAAATAAAATTTTTCCTTTTTCATAAATCATCATCAATAATCATTTTATTATGTTAAGAAGTATTAGAAGATTGGCTACTCAAGCTAATAACAATATAACCAATTTGAATAGAGCCACTTTAACTATAAAAGATGGACCAGTATTCAATGGTTATTCATTTGGTGCAAATAGAAATATATCAGGTGAAGCTGTTTTTACAACTTCATTAGTTGGATATCCAGAATCAATGACTGATCCATCATATAAAGGACAAATATTATGTTTTACACAACCTTTAATTGGTAATTATGGTGTACCATCATCAACAGAAAAAGATCAATTTAATTTATTAAAATATATGGAAAGTCCAAGTATTCAATGTATAGGTATAGTAGTTGCTGATGTTGCATTACAATATAGTCATTGGACAGCAGTAGAAAGTTTACAACAATGGTGTAAAAGATCAGGAGTTGCAGCTATAACTGGTGTTGATACAAGACAATTAGTTAGTTATTTAAGAGATAAAGGTTCATCATTGGGTAAAATTACAATTGGTGAAGAATATGATGCTGATGAAGATGCAGCATTTGAAGATCCTGGTTCTATTAATTTAGTATCAAAAGTTACAACAAAACAACCATTTCATATTGCATGTCCAACAAAATATTCAAAAGGTTATCATGTTGCAGTTATAGATTGTGGTGCAAAAGAAAATATATTAAGATGTTTAGTTGAAAGAGGTGCTTCATTAACTGTTTTCCCATATGATTATCCAATTGATAAAATTGCAAATAAATTTGATGGAATTTTTATTTCAAATGGACCTGGTGATCCAACTCATTGTCAATCAACAGTTGAAAATTTAAATAAAATTATGAATGAAAATAAATCATTACCAATATTTGGTATTTGTTTAGGTCATCAATTATTAGCATTAGCTTCTGGTGCAAAAACAATTAAATTGAAATATGGTAATAGAGCTCATAATATACCTGCATTAGATTTAATTAGTGGAAAATGTCATATAACATCACAAAATCATGGATATGCAGTTGATGCAAATACTTTAAATTCAAATTGGAAACCTTTTTTTACAAATTTAAATGATTTAAGTAATGAAGGTATGATTCATACAAATCAACCAATTTTTTCAACACAATTTCATCCAGAAGCAAAAGGTGGTCCATTAGATACATCATTTTTATTTGATAAATTTTTCAATAATATAAAAGAATATAAAGCAAATAATGGATTAAATTTACCATTAGTTGATAATAGTTTATTAGTTGATATATTACCAAAACAAAGAGTATTAGAATAGAATAATATAATATAATATAATATAATAATTTCATTTGTCGTTTAAATCGTATAAAAATAAATTTCAAAACCAATCCCCGTCCGTCTGATGTAAAAAATCGTAGGAAATCGTATGATAAAAAAAAATATAATTTCAACACAAAAATGCGATTTTTACATAGTGCCATTTTTGCAGCCTATTTAAAATTAATAATAATTCTTTTCTATACGATGTAATATATATATATAGTAATCATCTTTTCCAATTATTATTATTGTCCAATGATGAATTTTAATCAAACGGGTTCTACATTGAATTATTTACTTGATTATTCTAATCCACATGAATTTCAACCTATTTTCAATCAATTATCAAATTTAAATATTATTGAAAGATTATGGGCAAGTTGGTATTTATATTTTAATAATGACATATTATCAACTGGATTATTATTCTTTTTAACTCATGAATTAACATATTTTGGTAGATGTTTACCATGGTTTATAATAGATAATGTATCATGGTTTAGAAAATATAAAATTCAAGATACAAAATTACCATCAAATAAAGAACAATGGGAATGTTTTAAACAAGTTTTAAAATCACATTTTTTAATTGAAAGTTTACCAATTTGGTTATTTCATCCAATTTGTCAAAAATTAAATATAATATTTGATATACCATTTCCAAATTGGAAAATACAAGCTTTACAAATTGGGATATTTTTCTTTTTTGAAGATTTATGGCATTATACTTTCCATAGATTATTTCATTATGGTTGGTTTTATAAAAATATTCATAAAATTCATCATAAATATGCTGCACCATTTGGTTTAACTGCTGAATATGCTCATCCAGTTGAAGTAATGGCATTAGGTGTTGGAACTGTTGGATTTCCAATATTGTACTCATTTTTATCAACAAAATATCAATTTATACCACCATTACATTTATTTACAATAAATTGTTGGATTATACTAAGATTATTTCAAGCTGTTGATTCTCATTCAGGTTATGATTTCCCATGGTCTTTGCACCATTTCTTACCAATTTGGGCTGGTGCAAAACATCATGATGATCATCATCATTATTTTATTGGTAATTATGCTAGTTCATTTGTAATGTGGGATAAATTCTTTACAACTGAATGTGGTGATTTAGCTAAAAAAAGAAGAGAAAAATTAGAATAGAATAGAATAAATAGGATAATAAGGGAAATAGAATATTGAATACACATTGATATTGAAATAAATTTAGAAATGTAAGTTTTGATAAATCAGTATATATCAAATAGATACGACTGCCGTATAAATGTCGCATGTGTTAATCTGGAAACGACATGGAGAAACAGATAATTTAATCTTAGGGCTACAACTGAGTCCTCACGTGTACAATTTTCTTTTACTTACATAATATCTTACAAAAAAAAAAGGTATAGGTTCTCATAGTTAAGAAAGAAATGAGTGCTCACCATAGTTAACCAAATTAAACAGAAAAAAATTTCAATTATTTTCATTTTGATTATCACCAATAACTAAATCAATCAAATAGTATGTACCACCCATTCAAATTATATATATGTTAGACAAATGAATTTCAAATACTAACTATTGTTACCTTAGTGTCAAGATTAAATGAATATCAAGTCATTGGTCGTCGTTTACCAACTGATTCAGTTCCTGAACCAAAATTATTTAGAATGAGAATTTTTGCTCCAAATACCGTTGTTGCAAAATCAAGATATTGGTATTTCTTACAAAAATTACATAAAGTTAAAAAAACCAGTGGTGAAATTGTTGCTTTAAATATCATCTCAGAATCAAAACCAACTAAAGTTAAAACTTTTGGTATTTGGATCAGATACGAATCAAGATCAGGTATTCACAACATGTACAAAGAATATAGAGATGTTACCAGAGTCGGTGCTGTTGAAACCATGTACCAAGATTTAGCTGCTAGACATAGAGCTAGATTTAGAAATATCCATATTTTAAAAGTTGTTGAATTAGAAAAAGCTGATGATGTTAAAAGACAATATGTTAAACAATTCTTAACTAAAGATTTAAAATTCCCATTACCTCACAGAGTTCAAAAATCAAAAAAATTATTCCAAGCTCATGCTCCATCAACTTTCTACTAATTTTTTTTTTAACTGTATTATAAAAAATGCTAATGATTTAAAGTAAATAATGGGGTTGAAAATAATAAATAAATAAATAAACAAAATTAAAAATATATACGTAATTTTTGAAAAATGTTGTTATAATATAATTACTACTTTGTTAGCGCTTTTATTAAATTTTCTAAATCTAAGATTTGTTGAAATTATTCGCATTTTGCTATAGTAAATTCATATTATTTCAATTATGTCATATGGTAAACAAGCTGCTGAAAGATTAGCTGGTAAGATTGTTTTAATCACTGGTGCTTCTGCAGGTATTGGTTTTGCAACTGCTAAAGAGTTGGCTGATGTTTCATCAAAAGTTAAATTAATTTTAACAGCAAGAAGAAAAGATAAATTAGATCAATTAGCAAAAGAATTAACTACTGAACATCCAGATATAAAAGTTTTACCAGTTGAATTAGATGTTTCAAATTTAGATTCAATTGAACCATTTTTAAATAATTTACCTGAAGAATTTGCTGATATTGATATTTTAATTAATAATGCTGGTTTGGCTTTAGGTAGAGAATCAGTTGGTGAAATTGCTACAAAAGATATGATTACTATGTTTCAAACAAATGTTTTTGGTACAATTGAATTAACTCAAAAGATTTTACCAATTATGAAAAAGAAGAATTCTGGTACAATTTTGAATTTAGGGTATGTTAAAATAAAGCTTTACATTTAGATATTTTTTACTAACAATGACAATTCAGCCTGATTGCAGGTATTGATTGGTATACTGGAGGTAGTATATATTGTCAAACCAAAGCTCTGATCAATGTTTTTTCACATGTTTTAAGAAAAGAATTAATTGATACAAAAATTAGAGTTTTAGAAGTTCAACCAGGAAATGTAGAAACTGAATTCTCAAATATTAGATTCAGAGGTGATCTTAAAAAGGCCAAAGATGTTTATAAAGGAACAGAACCATTAACTGCAGAAGATATTGCCGAAGTTATTGCTTTTAATATTACAAGAAAAGAAAATACAGTTATTGCTCAATCTCTTGTATTTGCAACAAATCAAGCATCTAGTCATCACATTTATAGAAAACCAGAATAGGAAACCTTCTTAGAATAGATTGAATTTATTAGATGGACCCAATTGGTTAAATGTTGAAATAATTTTGCACCCATTCTTATTCTACTTTTCTTTAATTTCCCGCGCTTAATCAACTCCACATTTTTCACAATCAACAACTTGATTTTTTTTTTTTTGCTAACCAAAGGGTCTAAAGATTTCATTATGTTTGGTAAGAAGGCTGCTGAAAGATTAGCTAATCGTAGCATATTAATTACTGGTGCTAGTAGTGGGATTGGTAAAGCTACAGCATTAACTTTTGCCCTGGCTTCTAATGGTCAAATCAAATTAATTCTTGGTGCAAGAAGAGAAGAAAAATTAAATCAATTATCAAATGATTTAAAAGCTCAATATCCAAATATTAAAATTCATCATGATTTCTTAGATGTGACTGTAAAATCATCAATTGCAAAATTTATTTCAAATATTCCTCAAGATTTCGAACCAGATATTTTAATAAATAATGCAGGTAAAGCATTAGGTAGAGATCCAGTTGGTAGTATTACCGATGATGATATTTCAGGTATGGTAGATACAAATTGTATTGGATTAGTTAATATGACTCAAGCTATTTTACCAATTTTTAAAAGAAAAAATAAAGGTGATATTGTAAGTATTGGTTCAATTGCTGGTAGAGAACCTTATGTAAATGGTCTGATATATTGTGGATCTAAAGCTTTTGAAAAGTGAGTATAAATCTTATATTTTTGAGAAGGTGTTTTTACTAACTTTCAATTTAGAGCATTTTCAGGTGCATTACGTAGAGAATTAATTGATACAAACATTAGAGTTATGGAAGTTGATCCTGGTGCAGTTAATACTGAATTCTCAACAGTTAGATTCCATGGAGATAAAGTTAAAGCCGACGCTACATATGATGGTCAAACTCCACTAATTGCAGAAGATATTGCAGAAATTATTGTTTTTAATTGCTCAAGAAAAGAAAATACTGTAATCGCAGATACATTAGTTTTCCCAACTGGACAAGCTAGTCCTATTCATGTTTATAGAAAACCAAAAGATAATTAAAATTGATAAATTTAAAACATTAGTAGAACTTTTATTAGAACTAAATATTTCATTCATATATTAAAATGATAAATTTTCTAAAGTTTTTGATAATTTTGCAGCTCCATCTATTGCTAAATTATTATCTAGATTAATTTTTGCTCTATTCATTTCTAAACCTTGTAACAATACACAAGCTTTACATATTTTATTTGAAGATAAATAACCACATTTTTCACATTTATTTGTAGGAGGAGGCTTCTGTGGTGTATTTAATTGAACCAGTCCATCTAAATTAATTTCATTTTCTAATTTTTTTTTATTTTTATATGCAATTGTTTGTTTCTTCTTTTTTGGAGCTAAACTTAAATGTTCACCACTATATATAATATCCATTATACATGAAGGTCTAATACTTTCTAAACCTTTTAATAATTCTCTTGCTGTACCTCTAAAAGCTTCTGGTGCATAAGTACATTCAGTTGAAAAATAATCCAATTTTTTATAATGAGCATATAAAACAATTTCTTTTTGATAAGTATATTTAAATGGTTTTGATCTTTTAACTGGTGAATTATCAGAATCAGTAATAATTCTAGTTGAACTTTCTAATCGATTAATATCACCTCTTAATATATTCATTAATACAGTTTCTGCCATATCATCAGCATTATGACCAGTTACAACATGATTTATACCTAATTTTTCAGCACCTCTATCTAATGCTTGTCTACGTAATACACCACAATAAGTACATGATGATCTTATACCTGCACAAGATACAATTTCATCCATTGACCAATTATATAAATCTTTATATGATATGATTTCTAAAGGCATTTTATATTGTTGTTGATTTCTTTTTACAGTAGCTAATGAATCATCTCTATAACCAACTATTCCTTCATCAATACTTAATAATACTAAATTTAATCCATAATTATATCTTTCATTTAAAGTTTTTAAAACCGAAGCTAATACTGTTGAATCTTTACCTCCACTTGCTCCAATAGCTATTGAATCACCAGTGGAAAATAATTTATTTGATATAATTGTATTATGAATTTCTGTTTCAAAAACATTATAAAAACATTCTTTACATAACTTCATTAAATTTTTTGGACGCTTCATCACAGCTTTTCTAGCATGACATAACTCACATAATGCAGTGAGTTTGAGTTTCTTTGGTTCAGGCATTATTTCTGATAAGAGATGAATATTTAATTTTTTTTTTTTTATTAGTATTATAAATTTTGTGTCATGATGATCTTTGGTAGCGAAAAATAGAGTAAATGGATTTTACAGTAGTTAGTATGCATTTATTTCAACTAAAAATCATTAATTACATTAGCATATCTATAAGAAACTTCCTTTTCTTTTTCATCAATTTGATCTTGTTGTGATTGTTGTTGCTGTTGTTGTTGGGGCTGTTGTGATTGTTGTTGATTTTGATTTGGTTGTTGTTGTTGTTGTTGTTGTTGTTGTTGTTGATTTTGTTTTTTACCATAACCATTTGAACCTGTTTTTTCATTCTTTTCATTTAATAATTGAATAAATCCATTTAATTTTATAGCAGATTCTTGTAATTTTGATCTTGAAACTTCTTTTTCAAAAACAATAAATCCATTTAATATTTCACCTGAAATATTACCACCATCAATCAATTCATTTAATATTTTAATAATATCATCATTTTTCAATTCAAAAATTGTTGATAATTTTTCAATTGATAATTTTGTATAAATTGATTTATATGTATAAATATAAGTTTTTAAACCTTGAACTTGTAATTGATTTTTTAACATCAGTAATAATTGTTCATGATTTGGAAATAAATTCCATAATTTAATTGAACTTATTAAATTATATGATTTTTTCCAATTACCTTTTTGTAATGAAATTGCAGAATGAATTAAATAATCTCTTGTACTTTCTGGTGGACCTTGAAAAAATTGTTTATGATAATATTGTAATTTTGTTTTCAACAGTGAATTTTCCTTCTTATTTTTTGTAGAATCTTTATTATTATTATTATTATTATTATTATTTAATGCAATTAATGGAATTTCATGTAATAAAGTAGCTGTTGTATAAACACATTCTAATAAATCAATATTTATTTGTTGATGAAATGGTATAAATTTTGATTTATCAGAGGAGGAATTATTGTTGGTATTACCAAATTTTTGTGGTATACTTTGAGCTAATAATTCTTTAATTCTTTGACTATTAATTAATTCAGTCAACATTGAAATACTTTCGGAAATATTACCTAAACGGAATGAACATAATGCTAATTGAACTAAAGCTCTATTAAAATTAATTGCTTGATCACTAGATAATTTTGAAGAATCATTATTTGATGATGATTTAAAAAATAAATCTTTTGCTAATGAAAAATTATTATTTAATGATAAATAATAACTATGAAATAAAATTGCATTATCTTTATAATTTTCATCATTTAATAATTTTGAAACAAGTTCCTCAATTAAATTTTTTGGTTCAATTTCATTACCTATTTGATTTTCCATAATTTTTATTAATTTATCACTTTTATAATATAAATGTTTTAATTTATTATAACTTAATCTATTAATTTGATGATAACTTTCATTAATTGATTCAATATAATTTAAACCTCTAATAATCATAGAATAAACTTTGATTTCATCTTTTAATCTATCAATATATTCATTTGAATGTGCATCAATATTATTTAATGATTTAGTAAATTCATCATCAATTCTATCTATGTATGAAGTTATAGAACCATAAATTGTTTTAACACCATTTTCATCTGATTCAGGTTCAATATCAATTTCATCTAAAATTACACCTTTTTCACTTAAAACATATTTATCATCTTTTTCTAAGATATCTAATAATTTAGTTAAATCATTTAAATTTTTATACCATTGATCTAATGGCATAAATGCTTGATTTGATGATGCATCGAATCTTATAGATAATAACATTTGATAAATTAAAATAGATTCAAAAGTTGTTGTTGGTGATTGAAATAATTCTTCAAGCATTGATATTTGTAATTGTTTATCAACATTTTTTTTACCTCTATTATCTTTAACTTCTTTTAAAGTTTTAAAAATAATACTATATTCTTTATTTTGATTTTCATTAGTTGTTTGAGATGATTTTAAACTTGTTAAAGGTTCATCTAAATCAAATTTTTCTGGATTTTCAATAAATAAATCATAATATTGTTGAAATTCTTTAATTTGTTTTTTAACTCTTTGTTTTAAAATTACAAATGATTTTGCTTCATCCGAGGCTAAATCTGCTGTTTGAACTTTTGTATCAGTTAAATGTGATAATAAACTAATATAAGTTGTTGGAATTAAATTATAATATTTACTTGTTAATTTTGTTAATTTATCAAATTCAATTAAAATTTTATTCCAATTAGATTCATTTTTAATTGAACTTATTGATGTAGTCATTTCTTCCAATATTTTATCTTTTGATGATTTAACAATTTTTGATCTACCTTCATCATCAGAATCAGAATCGGAATTGGCTGAACCTTTAAGAAATGATGATTTAAGGAAATATGATGGACCAGTAGGAATTTCATCATCATCATCAGAACTTTCATCATCATTTTTAAAGAAATCACTATCATCATCATCATCATCATCATCATCTTCTTCTTCTTCTACTAATTCTTCATCTGAGGATGACATTAATTCTTCTTCGGAGGTTGACAATAAATCTTCTTCTTCGGATGAAGATTCGGATGCATATCCTGATGCAAAAAATCTTGACATAACAAAGTATTTGGTTTGTTGGTTGTTGTTGATTTTATTCAATTAACCATCTGAAAAATTTTAATAATTTTTTTTACCACCAAATCAGAATTGACAGTTTGCACACGACTTTTGCAACCTCCATATAAACACGACTTAAAAGATGAAATGTCAATATTTTGCATCCAAATTTAAACCAAATTGAGTTAAACACTAAAACCTTGGTAATCTTTGTAAATCAATGTTAAATGGTTAGGGCTGGTTAAATTGAGTCGAAAACACCACTGGAGCAATAACATAACAAAAAAGGATTGACATTGGAAGAATTGGATCAACTTGACCAATTGATAGTTCTGTAATTAGAAGGACAAACTACTCAATTTCATTGCTTTAGATGTCATTTGTACAATTCTTTTCACGGCTTATCTTGTTTCATGTCAAATTTGCATCTAAAGCGAGACAAAAATATATTTAAAGCAATTTACATAGTAAAACCACAATTTACCCTTTAAATATCACCATTCTTTAAACATTTTGCTAGATACTGATCAATCTAATCTATTCACAAAACCTTAAAGTCTCAATTCCAAAATCACCCAATTTTTGATTTTCAAAAATATTTTAATTGAGAATAATTATTTCAAAATAATTTCAATAATAATGATATAATGAGTGTTGCCATGGAATCACTGGATCATAAAGCTATGCAACTATTTGAAAAAGCTATAGAAAAAGAATCTCAAGGACTAATGTCTGAAGCAATTCAATTTTATAGACAAGCTTTCAAATTAAATGAACAAATTGATTCTTTATATAGATCAATTCATTTACCAAAAGCTATTAATGATTATAAAAATGAAAGAGGTAAAAATGCAATGCATAAAGTAGATGAATCCAAAATTGCAAAAATAAATGTTGATAAATTAATACAATCATTTGAAAATATTGATGCAATACCTCCAAATCCTGAAGATGAATTATCTATAAAAATATCAAATTTAGAATTGAATTCAAAACCTATTTCACCTTTGGTTCATTTACCTAATGATATATGGATCTACATTTTAGAGATTCTAATTCATTTAAGTCCTGAATCATGGTTTAAAATGTCAATTACTTGTAAAAAATTTGCATTTTTAGGTTTTAATAATTCTTTATGGAGAGAATTGAGTAATTTAATTTATCCAAATCAAATATATGAAGAAAATCAATATAGAAAATTAAAAGATGATGATGATGATGAATTACCAATACCAAAGAATCAATTAAAAATTATTTCACAATATAAATCTTGGAAATCAATGTTAAATCAACGACCTTTTATAAAATTTCTTGGTTGTTATATAAGTGTAATAAATTATTATAGTGAAGGTGGTAAAAGTGAATTTTCATCTTCTTGGTCAAATCCAGTTAGAACAATTACTTATTATAGATATCTTAGATTTTATCCTGATGGAACTTTATTAAAAGTTTTATCTGTAATTCCACCAGATCAAATTGTACCTCATTTATCTAAACTTAATAAATCCATACCGACAACTATTGAAGATAATAAACCAATTTATCAACATGATGTAAAAGAAAGTCATAGAATATATAAAGGAAGATGGTCAATAACAGCTGGAGGTGAAGTTAATATCATTATAGAAAATGGTTCAGTACCTTATTATACATTTCATTATAATTTTCAAATCAAATCATTGGGTGCTAATAAACATGGTAAATTAAATTGGATAAAATATTACGCAATAAGAAAACAAATTCATGATCAAGATGATGATGATAGAATAGGTGAAATATCGGACTTTTCAATTAGAAATGAAAAACCATTTAAATTTCTGAGAGTTAGGAGTTATACATTAAATAATTAATTTAATAAATTATCAAGAAACTCTAAATCGGAACTTTTAGATTCAATTCTTTTAGGTTGTTTCTTTTCAATTATATTTAATTGATCAATTCCAAATGATTCATCAGTATCTTTTGATAAACCAAGATATTCATCTAAATCAAAATCATTTTTATCATCTTTTATTGATTCATAATTGAAGATATCATTTTTGGAATTATCAATTTCTATTACTTTACTCTTTTTGGTTGGTTTATCAGTAAATTTGTTTTTCAAATCTTTATAAAATGAATCTTGTTTAATTTTTTCATTTCTTTCTTGTTGTTGTTTAATTTCATCATCAGTTAGATTCCGTATATTTGATTGTTTTTCATTTGATTCCCCTATTATATATCCATCTAATTCTGTACTTGTTAAATTTACAAGTTTTTTCTGTTTTGAATTATAAATATCATTATAATCATCATTAGTTTTTGTTGAATATGAATCAAGACCATATTCTTCAAGTAAATTATCAGAAAATTTATTATTCAACATTTTTCTATTCTTTTTAGGTTTTATATCTAAATTTTCAACAAATTCTTGTAGATTAAATTTCTCTTTAGGTGTTGATTCTGGTTGTGTTCCAAGGTATATTCCATCAATATCTGATTCATCCTGTTTAACTTCTTCTTTTTCTTCTTCATCATTTTCTAAATCTCTTAATATTTGTTCTTTAATCTTCATCTTTTGTTCCTTTGATAATTCTTCTGATTCTTTCAATGTTGGATAAAAATGATTTATTAAAGCATCATCAATATCTGAATCCCATTCATCATCTGAATCTTCCAATTTTATTTTATTTTTATTTGGATCAGTTTTCTTCTTGGATGACCATTTAGGTTTAACACCTTCATCAATTTTTTCTTTCTTTATACCATGTTTTTTTAGGTATTTAATTTTTGCAATCTTATCGTATTTTGAATTTTTTAAAACCATTAATAAATTATTTTTTACCAAATCAACAAAACAAAAAAAAAAAATAAAAATCAAAAAAATTTCCAATGTCAGATCAAGATAAACCACCAAAATCCATTGAAGAGTTACTTAAATTACTCGCCATGGGTCAAGAATTGACTCCGACTCAACAAAAAGAAATGAAGGATTATAAATTTTGGAAAACTCAACCAGTTCCAAAATTAGATGAAAAAATTACAAAAGAAGGACCAATAGATCAAATTAAAACACCAAATGATATTCCAAATGATCCATTACCATTGATTAAAGATTTCGATTGGGTGACTTTAGATCTCGAAGATAATGAAGATTTAAATGATTTATATCAACTTTTATACGATAATTATGTTGAAGATACAGATTCTACATTTAGATTTAAATATTCATCTGAATTTCTTAAATGGGCTTTGAAACCTCCTGGTTGGCAAAAAGATTGGCATTGTGGTGTTAGAGTTAAAGATACTGGGAAATTAGTTGCATTTATTGCAGCAACTCCAGTTACAATAAAATTAACTAAAACTAAAACTATTATAAAATCAGTTGAAATCAATTTTTTATGTATTCATAAAAAATTAAGAAATAAAAGATTAGCACCAGTTTTAATTAAAGAAATTACAAGAAGAGTTAATAAACAAAATATTTGGCAAGCTTTATATACTGGAGGATCAATTTTACCAACACCATTATCAACTTGTAGATATCAACATCGTCCAATAAATTGGTCTAAATTATATGATGTTGGTTTTAGTCATTTACCACCAAATCAAACAAAATCATCAATGGTTGCAGATTATGCATTATCAAATCAAACAAAATTAAATCCAAGATTAATGAAAGAATCTGATGTTGAATCTGTTTTAAATTTATTACATAAATATCAAGAAAAATTCGATATTGTACAAATTTTTTCAATTGAAGAATTTAAACATTGGATGTTAGGTAATGGTTCAAGTAATGTTATAAAATCATATGTTGTAGAAGATTCAAATGGGAATATAACTGATTTTTTTTCATATTATTTATTACCATTTACTGTATTGGAAAATTCACATCATAATGAATTAGGTATTGGATATTTATTTTATTATGCAACTGATTCTGATAAACCAAAAGAAGAATTGAAACCAAGATTAACTGATTTGATAAATGATGCATTAATAACATCAAAACAATTTAATGTTGATGTATTTAATTGTTTAACAAGTCAAGATAATTCATTTTTTTTGAAAGATTGTAAATTTGGTAGTGGTGATGGATTTTTAAATTATTATTTATTCAATTATAAATTGTTCCCAATTGATGGAGGAATTGATCAAGATAAACAAGTTAAAGAAGATGAAACAAGTGGTGTTGGTGTAGTTTTATTATAAAAATATATATACACAGATTACACAAATTTTTTTGATTCCTTTTTTTTTTTTTTTTTTGCATCTCATCATAGAATATATTAAAATGATTTCTTCAAGTACATGGGTTCCAAGAGGTTTTGCTTCAGAATTCCCAGAAAAATATGAATTAAATGATGAAGAAATGGAAAGAATCAATGCAATGGCAAATTTAGAAATCAATGATGCAAAAGATAAATTAAAAAATGCCGAAATTAATGAAAATTCAACTACAAAATTAAAAGATCAACTTACGATAGATGATGATTTAAAAGAATATAATTTAGAATCATATGATGATGATGATATTGATGAAACTAATGGTGAAAAAATAACTATGTTTCCAGGTTTATCAAATACTGGAGCAAAATATCATGAAGGTGAAGAAGGTGAAGAAGGAGAAGAACAAGATGCTTATTTAACATTACCTACAGAAACTGATGATTTAGAAGAAAAACAAGAAAATCAAATATATCCAACTGATAATTTAATATTGGCTACTAGAACAGAAGATGATATTTCTTGGTTGGATGTATATATTTATGATGATGGAGCTGGTGCTCCAAATGGTGAAGAAGAAGAGGAAGATAAATTGGATATAGATGTTGCTAATGGATTAGTCAGAGATCCTACTTTATACGTCCATCATGATATAATGTTACCTGCATTCCCTCTTTGTGTTGAATGGGTGAATTATAGAAATGATAACCAAAATAATAATAATGTTGGTAATTTTGCAGCCATTGGTACATTTGATCCACAAATTGAAATTTGGAATTTAGATTTTATTGATAAAGCATTTCCTGATTTAATACTTGGTGAACCAAATAGTAATTCATTTACTGCAAAGAAATCCAAAAAGAAATCCAAAAAATCTCAACAACATATAACAACTCATCATACAGATGCTGTATTAAGTTTATCACATAATAAAACTCATAGATCAATATTAGCTTCAACATCAGCTGATAAAACTATTAAATTATGGGATTTAAATTCTGCAATTGCTGTACAATCATTTAATCAAATTCATCATAATAAAACAGTTTCATCATCACAATGGCATCCAACAGAATCTTCTATATTATTAACTGGTGGTTATGATTCAAATGCTGCATTAACAGATGTTAGAAGTGATAATAGTACAAAATATTATAATGTTGGTTTAAATGAAGAAGTTGAAAATATTAAATGGAAAAATAATTCTGAAATTTTTTATGTTGGTACTGATCAAGGTAATTTATATTGTTTTGATATAAAATCAGATAAACCAATTTGGACTTTAAAAGCTCATGATTCTGGTATTTCATCATTAGATGTAAATAATTTTATTGGTGATTTATTAGTTACAAGTGCAATGAATGATAAAGTTGTAAAATTATGGAAATGTAATGAATTAAAAGGTCCTTCCATGATTTCAAGTAGAGATTTTGGTTTAGGTAATGTATTAACATCTTCATTTGCAAATGATATAGAAGTTGGTGGTAATTTAATAATTGGTGGTATAACTGGTGGATTAAAAATGTGGGATATTTTTTCAAATTCATCAATAAGAAATTCATTTAAATCAGATTTAAAAAATGTTCAAATAAAGGCAAAAGAAGAAGCTAAATTACAAGGTAAATCTTCAAGAATAGCAAGAAAATATTTAAATGATCAAGATGAATTAACTATGACGGTTGAAGCTGGTGTTGATGATGATAGTGACGAAGATGAAGAAATAGAACAAATGGGTGAAGAAGAAGAAGAGGAAGATTAATAGACACATACACATATTTATATTTATTTATAATTTACTTTCAAATACTTTTAATAATTCTTCTTCTGATGATCCACTACTGATTGAATTATCAACAATTCCATCAATTGATACAGTTGGTGTAACATGAACACCAACACCTCTTAAATATTTTGTAAAATATTTAACATCATCAGTTGCACCATTACCACTATTACTTGGTTCTGATTCTTGTTGTTTAATTTGTAATTCATTTAAAATTTCTTCTTTTGAAATTTTTAATTCTAAATTCTTTGAAACAATATTATAAATTTGTTCATAAATTTCATTTCTATTAAGTTTAATATTTGAATTATCATAAAATTCTTCTTTATTTTCAAATAAAATTTTTGAAAAATCCCAAAATGGTAAAACTAAATCATCACCTTCTTTTAATTCTCTTAATAATTTTGCATAAACTAATGAAAATTCATTCAAAAATACAGAATTTGAATGCCATGGTTGAATAACATTTACAAATACAAATTGAAATTTATCTGGATGTTTTGATTGTAAATTTGGTATGACTTTTGAATATAATTTTAAATATAATTTTGCACTAAATGGACAATTATAATCAAGATATAAATTTACAATATGTGGTGGTGTTTTAGCATTGGATAATGTTTTGGTTGATAAGTAATAATGTGTATATGAATACTTTGGTGAAATCATAATTGACCGTCGGTGTTGTAATTGGAATTGGAATTGGAATTGGAATTGGAATTTGATTTTAAAGCAAATATAATTTATGTGGCTTCATGCTTTGTGTATTACGGATTTGGTAGCACCAAGGTACAAGATTAAAAATTACATCCCGATGAAGGACAAAGATTATAAAAGAGGTCTTAATTATAAACTAAAATCATAATTCATTGGAATAAAAATTAATTAAGCAAACGGTTTTTACCTTCTTTCTTTTCTTTTCTTTCTTTTCTATTTTTTTTTCTTTCTTTGGTTTTATTAGCTTTTGATTTTAATTTTGATTTTGATTTGGATTTTTGTTTGAATTTCGATTCAAATTCGTCTTCACTTTTAGTCTTTTTATCTGGCGATTCATAATATGATTGCGGTAATGAAGGTGAAGTTTTGAAAATTTTTAAAAATGATATATTCTCTGAAGTTGTATCATCTTTATCAGATTCTTGTAAATTATTAAGCTCTTGACTCAGTTCATTTTTCACTTGTGAATCTTTCAGAGTAATATTTGATATACTCATTTTCAGTCTATTGTCATTGATAATTTGAGCATCACTATTATTGCTAGAAGATGATGTTTGTTTAAAACTTGAATCTTTTTTGGATTTCATATCATTATAAAAATCTTCATCAGAATTTTCAATTTCTTCATCATGTAATTCATGTATTAACTTTGAGTCTATGGAATGTTTGGAATCTTTTGAAGGATTCAGATTCAAAAAATCATTAAGAATAGGTATGAATTTGTTTGGTAAGTTGGATAAAGGACTTTTATTTTCATCAGATTTGGTATTTTCTTGTGAGATATCTTCTTCTGAAGAAGAATCATCAATTAACCTGATAGTATTTCTGCTAAATTTAACTTTTTTCTTTGCTAATTCTTTTCTTCTTTTTAAATTTTCTTTCCTTTTTTGTGAATCAGTCTTTTCATCTCCTTCATTTTGTTGTCTTTTTTTCATATTTGCAACTTGAATCAAACTTGGTGCTTTATTAGAAGTGGTGGTAATTGGAGATGATTTTGATACAGATTCTTGTATTATTTTTGTTGATGATTCTGGCTTTTCACTTGATGATTTGATAAATGGATTGAGGTAATCTGGCAATATTTTCATACTGGATGGTTGTGTATGTTGCTGTTTATAATATTCCCATTCTTCTTCTTCTGTTTCTTCGTCGCCGTTTTCATTTTTTGGTTCATTGAGAGGATTTAATCGTTCATTGAAATTTTCTTTTTCTTCTTCAATCTCTTCGTTTTCTTCGTCATGAATGTCATCGTCATCTTCATCTTCTATTTTTTCCGGTTCCTGCTCTTGTATCATTTGAGTTTGTGTCTGTTTATTGTAATTTTCTTCAACCTCCTCTTCCTTTTCTTCATCTTCTTCTATTTCCTCTGGTTCATCTTCTTCTTCCTTATCTTTTCTTTGTTGTTCAAATATAATATTATCATTAGTAGCATCATCAATATCTTCCTCTAAGCCTTTTGAATGTTGTCTTTCAATACCAAAACGATTGGAATTTTTATCAAGCATTTCATTTTCCCCATCTTCAGCTTCTTCTTCTTCATCTATTATGTTAGCTCTTTTATCTAATATTACTTTAATTCCATTGAATCTTTTAATTGGTGATGAAAGTGGTGAGGAAGATTGAAAATGTATTCTATTAACTGCTTCTTTTATGATCAATCGCTCATAAAGTTCATCATTATTAATAGGATTCTCAATTGATTCGTTGTCATTTTGAATAACTTCGATTTGATCATTTTCTTCTTGATTGACAATTTCAAGCTGTGACTTTTTCTCATTTTGTTCTGGTTCTAATAAATTTGGAGATTTCATTTTTACAGATTTAGATTCAATTGGTTTAGAAGACTTTTGTTTTCTTTCTTGTCTTTCTTTTAATTTTTCTTGCTTTTCTGCTTCTAATCTTTCTCTCAACAATTTTGATAATTTTGATTCAGAATTAGATTTATTTGGATTTGATTTTTTAGACTCAGGTTTCTGTTTGTTTGTATTTGACATACTAGATTCAATTTCATTTGATTTAGATGTTACCTTTTCAGGTGTTGAAGTCAGTTTCTTGGAAAATGATGATTCATTAGGTGGTGGTTGTATTGACGTCCGTTTAGTTTCTGTATTTGGATTTATAGTTGGTATTTTTTCAGTTTTGATTTGTTTTGAACTATCTTTTAAAGCTTGATCTATTGGTTTCCAATTACGTCTATTATATGTCAAATCGATCACATTAATAGAACTTATTCCATAATTATTATCAAATGCAGGTTCTTGATATGAGCGCATTTGACTTGGTCTGTTGTATAAATTTTCATTAATTGAGTTTTTTGTGGTGAAGGACTTACTAGAATTATTTTCTGTGATTGAATCTTTTGATTGTGGTATGCTTGTTAAATTTTCAAACATTGTAGGCAAATTTGAATATTGTTTAGGTAGTGAAGTAGACGATTTTTCAAGTTTCACCTCATCATTTGTAAACAATTTAGATCCCAATAAGTTTAATTTAGATTGAGCTTTTTGATCATTTGATTTTTTTAAAGATTTGGGTTGTAAGGATGATAATTGAGATTGAGATGTTTGATCAATTGGTTTCTTCAGAGTTGATGTGAGTATTGACAATTGAGGTTGAGTTGATTGATTAATTGATGATGCTTTATTGTCAACTTTTGTCTGATTTGGTGGAGTAGTGATTTGATTTATTGGTTTTGTTTTTGATTTTGGAGTTGGCAGTGAAATTGGTGAACTAACCAATTCTAAATTTCCAACTCTTGATTTTTTAGATTTATCCTTTTCAATTGAACTTATTTTTCGTTTTTTAATTTTATTTCTTGGAGATCTTTGTAATGATTTTAATTTTGGTGATTGTATATTTGAAGTAATTTTAGTTTCAATATCATGTCTTAATTTCTTATTTGGACTCAGAGGTGAAGATTGTAATTTTGATGGTTCTGATTCATGATGATGAGGCGATGACGAATTGAATAAGTTACTAAATATCCAAACCATAAATAATTTATAGATGCTTTTCGTAAATGTTTTGTTTTGATTAGATTAGTTTTTTTTTTTTTCTGCTTTGTGTGTTAAGTATATAAAAAGAGTTTGTTTAAAATGTCAATTTTATATTTAAAATCTTATTTATTGTACTATAATCATTAATTTACATTTTTCAAATAATACACCATGAAATTTTTCATCATCATCAACTTCAAATTCTTTTAATTTATCTTTATAAAAATTTGGATTAAAATTATTTATATTTACATTAAATTCTTTTGAAAAATCTTCAAAATCATTTTTTAAATATAAATGAATTGAATTTGGATTTTTTAAATCTTGGAAATTATGTTGTTTCATATCATCTAATTCTAATCTCTTAAATAATTTTGTTTTTAAATCTTGTAATCTTAAAGTTATAGGTAGTAATAAAACAAAAATATCATCATCATAATAAAATTTTACTTTAAATTTTTGAACATTTAAATTATTTTGTGTTTGTTGGTCATTGGATATTGAAGTTTCTCTTGATCTTTGATTTGTATTGTTAACAGTTTGAGTTGAAATTATTGATGAATCATTGTTGTTATTGGTATTATTCATAAGTGTTGGGTCTGAAATTCTATTAAAATTTGAATATTGTGATAATCTATCTTGATGAGAATTTGATTTTTGACTTATTGGTTTACTTGATCTTTTTTGTTGATTAAAATCAGATTCTTTATCTAAACCATTGTTTAAAATATCAAATAATTTTAAAACTTCATCTGATTTTGATATATGTGAAGGTAATGTAATTAAATTTGTTAAATATTGATCTAATTTTTCTCTTCTTAATTTTGATATTGAATCATTTACATTAATTAATGGACCTGGTATTGAAGGTAAAATTCTTTTTGAATTTTCGATCTTCCCAGCTTCATAAGGAAATAATTCTAATAATTTTACTTGTAAATCATAAAAATCTTGATAATATCGATATAAATATCTAATTTTCCCATTTGATAATTTTGCTGTAATTAAATATTGATATCTACCATGATCTAATTGATATGAATCTACATTTGCTTCTATAATTGAAGTACCAGAATTAATTGAAGAAGATCTATTTGAATATGATGAATAATTTTGAAGTTGTTGTTGTTGTTGCTGTTGTTGTTGTTGTCCATCAAAATATTGTGATTGTGAAGATATTGGTGGTGTTTTATTTTGTGAAATTGAACCTAGAGGTATTGTTGAAGCTTGATATTTTGCTGTTTGATCTTTCCATTGTTCAACAGTTGGGATTTTTAATGAATTTATTAATTTATAAACTTGTTGATGATTTGTTGTATCTATATTTATATCAATATTTGGATTCATTAAATCAATAATTTTAACATAACTTACTGGTACTAAACCAGGTCCACCTAATCGATTAATTGGTTTTGCAATAAACCATTCATAATCATGATGAGCACAAATTATTAAATTTTCACCAGGTGAAATATCTAATTCATCATCTCTTTCTGCATTAAATTCATATAATGTTACAGCATATAAAGTTTGATTTGAATTTCTTTGCTTTGGAGATGAAGAAGTAGATGATGTACTAGTATTATTATTTGTATTTGGTCTTGATCGATTGAATATTTCAAAATAACTTAATGGAACCATACCTGTTAAATTTGTCATTGGATTAGTAGCTTGAATCCAACCATTTGCTTCTGCTTGTTTAATTTCAGGATTATTTTCTCCATCAATTATAACATGAAAGAAATCACCTTTTGAAAATCTTAATTCTCCAGGTCCTTGAGGTTGATAATCATATAATGCTTTTATAACTTTTTTAGGTGATTGTAAAACATCATTAAAAGAATCTATTGTTGTAATTGAAGATGAAGAAACTCTCGAAATTGTTTTCTTGGGCGAGGAGCTCGATTTCTTTCTAAATGATTTAATCATTTATGAAAATGTATGAATATCCTTTTCTGTTTAAAGATTTGACTGAATATTGTATCAGATTTTCTCTGTAATTTTTTTTTTCTTTGTTATATAAAAATTATCTACTGTTTTTTTTTTTTTCAGGTTGATTTGATGAAACAAGAAAAAAATGTCATTCCAGATCTGTCTTTTGTATGGGATCGACAGATTTCATACAATTGGTCGATCTAGTTTAGATAATTTAAATTCTACTCAAACAAGGAATTTGATTAACTTATGTCATTCAATGTTGTTATTTTTAGTATACTTGATGATAGTAGTGTACTTTGCGACAATTATTTCCTATTTGAGTTTAAATATTAAAGGAGTTATTCTTAAATGAAGTAATGAACAATAACTACATTGACACATTACACTGAATTCCACATCTCTAATTGAAAAGATTTGGATAGGTTTTAGGTAGAATAAAATCAAATCTAATAAATCATTCATCGTTCTATTGATTTATTTATTTAGGAATAATCAGAATCCAATTGATGCATCAACGTATGAGACAATTATCAAGTAGTATAAGTTTTAACATCAATTACATTCTCGCTTTACAAACGTTTTCTTGTTTTTTGAAACAGTAGATCTCATTTTGGTCTCGATTTTGAAATCTAATTTGCTTAACGAGAATTTTTATTTTTTTTTTCTAATTATTGTGTAAGACTAAATCGCTACCATATTCATACTAATAAAATCATTAAAACTACACAATACTATTATATACATTTTTAAAACTCTATACTTGATGGTGAATTTAATAAATCACTTTGTAAATTCTGCATTGAGTGCTGGTTTAAATTTTGCTGAGATGTTTGAGGTAGTTGAGGCTGTTGTAGATTCATAAGTTGAGGTTGTGATATTTGATGTTGTAAAATTTGAGGTTGATTTGTTATTTGTTGTTGTAAAGCTTGTGGCTGATGTTGAATTTGAGACTGCTGTATATTCTGCAATTGTGGTATTGGTAAATCTTGTTGTTGGGGCTGTAGTTGAGTTAATTGAGTTGGCGAACTTTTCAAAACGTATTCTAAATTACCTTGATTTGATCTATTTACCATAACTTGATCGAAATTATCAACACCATTATCATTTATATATCTATTATACTCATCATCGTCTTCATTATCGTCATTATCGTCATCATCGTCATTATTATTATTATTATTATCAATACGCGTCTGTTGCATTACATTATACTCTGGTTGATTATTATTAGTATTGTTAAAATTCAGTTGATCAAATTCATCAAATAAATCACTTTCAGAAGTTTCATCATTTACATTTTCAAGTTTTGTTTTTCTTCTTATTCTTTTCTTTTTGGGTGGTTTTAATAATGCCATTTCTTGCTCAAACTAAAAAAAAAAAAAACAAATTAGTATTAGATTTATATTTGTGATTATGATTATACATACTTGTCTATATTTTGCAAGGTATATTTTTAAAGTTTCTGAATAATTCTCAAATCCTAATGTATACATTGACCATAAAATATCTTCTCCATTTAAAGTCTTGCGTTTTTCTAATTTACATTTATCACTTGCTTGAGAAGTTATAAAACTTATAAATTCACTTACACACTCTTGTATACATTCTTTTGATTCTTTTGATAATTTTGCATGAGTAGGTAATGCTTTTTTCATAACTCTACCAACATTTGCAATTGGTAAATATCGATCTTGTTCTTTAATCTCATAATCACAATTATGCCAATTCTTATCCAAAGGTTCCTCATCAGACATAGTCAAAGAATTATAAAATGGTTGATGTTGAATTTAAATGGCTTTTCCTATAATCGGAAAAGAAAAAGAAAAAAGAAGCGAAAAAAAAAAAAAAAAAAATAAAAATGTTTATCTAAAAAATCTAAACCACTTTACATATTATTTTAACTTTAGCCTTACAATTGTTGTTCGATTTTATTGTTGGAATTATAATTTTTTAATTACTCACAAGTTGTTAGTATTAATATTGGAAATCATTTTTTGAATATATTCTTGATACACTGCACAATCTTTTGATTCTAATTTCCAATATTCAAATACCATTAAACTATGTTCAAAAGCTTCTTTTAAACTGTTCCCTTCTATAACCATTGAAAATAATTTTAAATGTTGTTCTGTTTTTTCAATCTTTTCAAAATATTTATACATAAAATACTGATATAGATTCCCAATGAATAAATTTCTTAAATAAAACCAACTACCCGGATGTCTATAACCAGCTAATTTAGGTATATTTAATTTAGGTACTGAAATAATATTTTGAATTAATATTTTTAATATTTTAAATCTAACATTTTGTAAATTATTTTCAGTTATTACAAATTTATTATTCAATTTATCTAATTCATTTTCAAATTGAATCAAATTTGAGAAATCTTCATTTGGATATTGTTTCTGATAAAATAATGGTGCATTGATTAAATTATAATAATCAATTTCAATCTCAGATAAATCAGATGAAGATGAAGATGTTAAATTATTATGTGAAATGATTGAATTTGGTGAATCAGTATAATTTAAATTTGATGTTGCTGTTGTTTCAAATACTGATGTAATTGCTTCAATTATTTCATGATTCTTGATTTTACCTTGATTGATTAAATAAATGAATGGTCGGAATAATGATAATTTTGAAGTAATTATTCTTGTCTTTATAAACATAACTGATTGACTTTGATTTAATACTAATAAATCATCATCGATTAAAAAATCATCTAATGTATCAACCTCTTCAAATAAACTTACTTCAGTTTCACCTTGTTCTTTTTTCAACTTTGATTTTATTTTTTTGGATTTGATTCTTTTGAAAATTTGACTTACATCTGTTTCATACAAGACAAAATTTCTAATTTCGGAAGATAAACTATTTATAACACCATTATATTGATTTAAATATTTTATAAAAATATTCCAAATTAATTCATCACCAAATTTTTTTGAATCCCATAATGAATCATCATCTTTTAAGTATATTTCATTACATAATTTATTATCGATTTTCCGTATTGCAATTTCAGTTAGAAAAAAATACCAAGTATATTCATCATCATATCTTGAAGCTAGATGTATAACAGATTCACTATATTTTTTTGGATTTTTTTGTAATTCAGTGGAAAAATCAGGTATTTTAGGAAATGAAATTGGTGGTTTGATATTTGTTATACCTGATAAGCTGACATATGGAGATAATTCAACACTTAATTCACATTCTAATTTAAAACAAATATAAAATACTCGATCTCTAACATCAGCAAACTCTTCATTTTCTTCATCGGTAGTTTTTTCTTTCTCAAGATAATACATAATATTCTGTGATGCAATTACAATATTTCGAAATGAAAGTAATGGTGAACAATGTTGTAAGTACAATTGACTAGTTAAAATATAATACTGCGATGAAATTAAACTATTTGAATTGTGCAAAAATGGGAAAATTTTCATTAGTACATCAACATATTCTATTATCAAAAATGAAATTTGTGATCTTCTTTTAGGAATATTTTCAATTCCATTGAAATTTGATTCATCAATACATGAACTGATTCTTAAAGAATTTGATTCTTCAAGGGATGATTTATAACTTGTAAGGTTTTCCAATTGAGTTGAAGTTGACGATATACCAATTGAACAAATTAAAAGAATTATGGGAATATGTGATATTAATTTTTGAAATTTGAAAACTAAAGATTGAGTAATTTCAATCTTATTTTGAATAAATATATCTTCAATCTCAGTTGGTAATTTTTTTTCCAATGGGTTATACAATTCCAATAGTTTTAGAAATGTAAGATCTTTAATTTTTGAACTCAAATACTGGTATAATTCAATAATATCAAAAATTTCAAATAAATTAAATATTGGTATTTTGGTGTATGAATTCAAAAAGAATGAATTAATTGCATCTTTAAATACTCTCAGTATCAAGATTTCAACTGATTTAAATTTATCCAATTTTTCCATTAACCCACCACCACTATATTTTTCAAAATTATCTAATTCATAACATTCCAATAAAAACTTTGTAGTCATTTCAATACTTTTCGGAGTTTGTTCAAATTCAGTCATAAATGATTTCCATTTCATTATTGATGTAATTGACATATCCAAAGCAGATGTAGGTTCAAAATCAGACTCGGTATCCAGTTCATCTCTTTTATCCTTATCTCCCTTGATTTGTTTCAAGTCTTGTAATATTATATCTAATTTATTCAATATATTCAAACTTGCAGGATCATAACTTGAATAATCTTTTTGTAAATCATCAGTTTTGAAATGACAATTTATAATACCATTTCGTACACATGTACCACACCTTGGACGTACATTATCACATTTGATTTTTTTAAGTCGACATGTATCACAAGCAGTTAAAGCTCTTTTTCTTGGATATGTTGCCGTTTGTCTTGAAGAATTAGGTCGTTTCTTGGAATTAGTATTAGTTGTAGTATTATTGGAATTTGTTTCTACTGGTGGTGATGAAGATTGAGTTTGTGATTGTTGTTGTTGTTGTTGTTGTTGTTGGATTTGATACGGTGTAGGCAGTGACTGCAGTTGCGGATGGGGTAGTGACGGATGTGGTGATGTTTGTATATGAGAATGTGATTGTGGTGGCTGTTGGGGTATTAATGGATGTTGATACATATTTGGATTGTAATACATATTTGGATTTGGGGGAATTGGTACTTGAACTGGAACTTGGACTTGAAATTGTTGATAATAATTTGGATTTGAATTAAACATCAGTGGTGGTGGTTGCATTTGTGGTTGTTGTTGATATGGATGTTTCATCTTTGAATTTGAATTTGAATTTGAAGGTGATGGTTCAGATGATCCTTGTTGATCATTTTGTAAATTCATAATATAGGTTGTATTTTTATATCATTTATTTTAGGTATAATTTCTTAGCTAAGTGTTCTTCTTCTTATTATTCTACTCTTCTATCTAATTTTCTTAATTAATAATTATTTTAAAATCAATCTTGAAATTTATTATCTGAATCTCGTGATAAAAAAAGGCGCATATTTTTTTTTCCTTTGTTTGACATTATGTGAGTGAAGATTTAATTACATACAGATTCTTTTGAATGCAAAAGAAGATAAAAAAAGTTCGAAATTGTATTGATTCGGAATTTGAGTTTTTAAGAGCTGGTATTACGGCTATTAGAACCACTTGGTTTATCATTGATCAATTTTTCACTCTGTATAATATTCGGCAACCAAAATGTTCAAGAATGTAACAGAATAATAAATATTATTATATTCAAGTTTGACCAATCAGTTTTTATACTGATCGGTAATTGACGGTGGACCAAGAAGACACCATAAGACTCTATTGTAGACTTTTGAAGTACCTGAATCGGAGAATCACTAAGGAAAAGCCGCCCACTAAACATATAACGAAAAAACAGGGTCATTGATAGAATACAAAAAAAATTACAAGACATTTGAACTATCCAAAAATATCAAGAATGAAGATGGAAAAAGAAAAATGAAAATAATTTGTATATATACATGATTATATATTTGATTACCCTGGTGGTAATTGAGAAGCATCAACAATATCACTAGCATCGACACTTTCTTCATCTTCTTCATATTGTCTATCTAATGGGGTTCTAGGTAATGCCATCATACCAGATCTTGCTAATTCTAAAATACCAAATGGATGTAATAAAGTAATAAATGAAGTAATTCTTGAAGGTTTTGCACTCAATTCAACAACGACATTTCTATCACTTATATCAACAACTTTCCCACCAAATTGTTTAGTTATAGTTGTAATATGATCTAAATGTATATGTTTTTGTCTTAAAGCTTCACTTGGAGCTAAATTACTTGGATGAAATTGTGAATCACAAGCTGATAAATCAGGTATAGAACTTGCATCATCAATATGTAATTGATGAGTTGCAATTAATTCTTGAAAATATTCAGGTCCTAATAATGAAACTCTTGCTAATAATAATTCTCTTTTAATAATTTCAGCATTTGTATAATCTAAAACAGCATATACAGGTACCAAATCTTCAATTTGTCTTCTTGCTTGTTCAACAACACCATCTTGACCTTTTAAAACAATAGTCATTCTTGATAAATCTTTGACTTCGGTATTACAAACAATTAATGAATCAATATTAAAACCTCTTGCAGCTAAAGTACCAGAAACTGATGATAAAACACCTGGTTCATTTTGTACTAAACAATTTAATACATGTTGTTTTGGTGGTAATCTAGAAGCAACTGGAGTTTCATAAAGAATTGAAGAAACAGCAGTATCAGCAGACCAATTTGGTGTTTCTAATGTTGGTAATGGTGGTCGTTTTTGATTTCTGTGTAATGTTTTATAAGCTAATGCAGATGTTGAAGAGCCAGAACTCTTGTTTCTTATGAACCTTGGAAATATAGTAGATCTTTTTAACATTGGTAATAAATTGAAAATTTTCCAATCAATTCAGTAAATAAAAAAAAAAATTGAATCAGGTTAAATGGAGAAATAAATTTGGTAGTAATAAATTTGTTAGTGAGTCAAAGCCTGTAATCGGCACATCCACACATCAATACTTAAGACATTTATCCTTCTCTTATAATTATATCCATCAATCTATCTATCTATAATTGCAATCATTCTTTAAGGAATTTGAATGAATTAAAAGACAACTGTTCAAAGATAGACACGGACGTATGATGTAATAAATTTTCATCTCTTCATTATTAGATTGGAAAACGTGTGCTTATTTTAGTAATAAAATAGAGATGTGTATCACGTTTTTCAAATACAAAAAACTTTCAATTGTATATTAAATTTTGAATTGTTTATAATAATAAACCTAAAGCAACTAATAATGGACCACCAACTGAAACAGCAGCAATTGAGTCAGCACCACCAGTTTTAGTAATTGAAGCAGTGTGTGATTTTGATTTGGTTGATGATGATGATGATGATGATGAGTGTGATTTTGATTTTGATTTTGATTTACTAGTGGTTGATGAGTGAGTTGAAGTTGAAGATAATGAAATAGTAGTTGATGATGGTAAATCAGTAGTTAATGAAGTTTTTTTATCTTTATTATGTTTTTTCTTTTCAGCATCAACTTCTTCATCTGAATCTGAATCTGATGATTCTTGTTCATTTTTTAAATTAATAATTGCTGGATATTGGAATTGAGCATCTTGAATAATTAATTCATCATCATTAATTAATCTAATTTGTTCTAAATTAAAAGCATTAATTGCAGTTAAAGCGAAAGTGATTAAACCAATTGATTGATATTTCATTGTTAATTAAAAAGATAAAAAATAGTAAAATTGATAAACTAAAAGGAAAAAGTTGAAATGGGAAAATTAATAAACTATTTATATTAAGATGTATTTCATATTTTTATGGTTTGCTACTTTTTACATTTTAAAAGAATGCTACCACAGTTTATCCCTATAAAGCCTTATATGCAGACTAAATACTAAATTATATTATGTAATTCTAATCAGGTTACTTATGTAATTATTTCCATTTTAAAAATTTTGCAACAATCGCATATCAAAATTTATCTTTTATTTCTGGCTCATTTCTTTGAATTCTACCTTTGTTTGACTAATTGATCTATCTCACCTACTTTCAAGGTCTTATTACATTTGGCTCACAAAACTTAACTAGAAAATTTTCCAATGTAAAAAATTTACAAACATATTGTAAGTTAAACAATTAAATTTTACTTTTGTGTATTTTGAGTTTTCTAAATTGAATTAAAATTATCAAAATTCGACTAGAATAAAAAAATTTTTGTTCAGTTAGGTTATTAGTATTGTGACCATTTACTATATCAAAAACCAAAAGAAGTTTAAACTTTAATTTAAAGTTTTAGTTTTTTTAAGCCAATTGACCAATACTTTCGTATCTTCAAGTACTAACATTTTTACTAAAATTATTAACATCTTTAATTATTTGGATTGGTCTCATGAAAATATTTTTTCACCTCTTCCTCTTCTCTTGATGCATTACAATTTATTATTTTTTTTTTTTGCGTATTTTACTTACATTTACGAATTTATTATTTCTGATTATATAACTACTACTAAATTATAAGACATAGTAAGCAGAAAAAATGCTTTAGCCTGATCATTCAATCATGAGATATGAAAAGAATCAAGATTTGAATTTATTTAAGCCAAATTCAAAGTAAAAGTTTAAAAAACTTTAATTAGTTGTCGTGTGACTACTTTAATTGAAATTTTAAAAAATTGAACTAAAACTATTATAACATTGTATATTCACACCAATTAAACTTTTTTTAGTTCCAAATTATTTTAAAGAAGTCTTATTTCTCAATCACGAACACTATCATGTATGTATAAAGAAAGTCTAGAATTCAAATTTTTATAAACTTTTGAAAAATACAAAACATATCTTTGAACGTTTGTTCCCAAATTCAGTTTCTCGATAAAAAGAAATTACTGCTAATTAGTTCTCGAACACTTCGATGGCAGCTTCACGAAACATCTTTTTTTCAAATAAACATTTCAAATTGATCAATTAACTTGACTTCGTTTTAATTAATAAATATACTCATTTTGGCTGCATATAGAAATTAAACGCGAGGGATCTTTAAAAGATTAATTTGCACGTGATTAATTTTACTTAATATAAAGCCGCACTTTCGAAATCGATCTCCAACGTTAAATATTGGATTTTCAAATAGAATTAATCCGAATTTGAGCCTTCAGGAAGCTGATTATTGGAATTTGTTAATTAGCACATACAATCAGATAATTCAAGAAAAATTGTTATTTGGAAGAAATTTTTCAACTCACTTTGAGAAATGAACGATTAATAAATTATTATATATTTCATCTTATATAATGCCTACTGTAAGCATGAAAAATTTGAGGATATTCCAAACCAGAAAAAGCAACTATTTGCTTCGTCATTTTATTAGATTGTTTTAAATCGTCAACGTTGTACCAATTCATGAGATAATTTTTTGCAATCTCAAAACTTTCACAAATAACCGCCAAAAACATTCACTTTAGTTTTTATTGACCATTTAAACTGTTGAGCCAACTAATTATTTATACCAACTGATCTGATTATTCTGAATGACCATTATAATGGAATTGATCGAAATTCATTTGTATGACCCTAGGATGCTACCAACCCAATTCCATTCCTAAAATTCCGCTTGACATATTCCATCAACTTAATTTAGAATTACAGAACATTTATACCTTCTGGAATCAATTCCTAATCTGCTATTCCATGTTATAATTGCTCTATAAACGGATTTAAAGTCTACTACCGATCGAATCACGATTTAATAAATTTTCTAGTCGAGTAAATTGTTTTGATTTCTCATACTCTCCTTATTATAAGTTGTAAAAGCAAAAGAAATCTAAATAATAAGAAATTCTAAGTAATTATTCTGTTGTGTGAAGTAGCATCTCATTGATTTTCAAACTTTACAGAGATAAAGGTATATCAATCGATGATGAGGAAATTAGAAATAGATATGGAAATTGATGTTATTAGTGAATAAAAATATATATTGCAGTCTAAAGTAAAGCGTTTAAACAGATAGAACCAGCAGCTAACCACATCGGTATTATAAAACCATTACTAGCACCACCATTTGACTGGGAAGTTGAATTGTTTGAAATAGTATAATGATGATTTTCATATTCAGTTTGAGCATGATTCAACGCTGGTGGATCACCACCTGCAAAAGTATGTTCATTATTAGTTAGCATTTTATCCATAAGCGAATTAGAATCCCTTGGGATATTTAAAGCTTGAATTAAACTAAGGTTAATTAATAAAAGTATCAATTGTATGAAATTCATAGTTGTTGTTATTGATTGAATGATTAAACATTAGATATAATTGCCTTTATTTATACTTGAAAGATTGCATTCTGTTTATTTGTAATCTCTATAATATGAATCATATAGTAGATAGAGTGTGGTTATAGACACGGAAATAAATCCAAACAGTGTATCTCAATTCCATTCATGTTACTCACGTAAAGTTCCAGTCTTGATCAATGTAAATCCCCTTGTAATTCCGTTATGTTTTGATAATGGATTTAAAAATTAATCATTACTCATAAATCCGTGTGTAAACAAATACACAAAACAAAAATAAGAACGGCTTTAACACGCACTATTTATTTTTAGAATAGATCTAGATCTCGAGCAGTTTTAAGATTCCTAAAATCAATAATTAAAGAATTTATATGTATTAATTAAACAATATAACTAATTATCAAAGCTAAATAAAACATCAAACTAAATGGCCTTTGATCCAATGTACCAGCAGCAGCACCAGCTGTAGATTTTGAAGTTTTTGAACTCAGTAGACTACTACTACTACTTGTCTCAGCATCGTTTGTAGATCTAGCAATTGGTGGTTCAACCGTTTTTGTAGCCTCTTTTAATTGTATACTTTGTATATCGATTGTAATTGCAGCAAAAGCAATAATTATGAATAATTGTGAAGTGATTATTATCTGTTGAAATTTCATCTTGATGATTATGGTATTAAAAGATTCTGAGCTCTAATTATATACTGGAAGCTTGCAAAACTTTGTTATTTATTTTGATCTTATTACTCATCAAGTAAACTTTTGGTAATTGTAATAAACTGCAACTTTCAAATTAGGTTTGTTAATTCCGTGAGCCGAGAGGAAAATTGTTCCCCATTAAGAAATTCAACATGGAATTTAGTAAATGTGAACATAATTTGAGATCCTTCAAATAAGGTATAAGTTACGGTCACAGTACATAGCAATGTCACATGGGGTCAAATCAATTCCATGATTCTAGAGCATTCGATCACGGAATGGAATTTAAAGATCTTTAAATGAGATTCATAATACAAATTATTAATTTCACAAGTTTGAAAAGAGCAATTACAGCAGTAGAGAAATAAATAAGGGTCTTGTATATAGTCAAGGATCATAATGAAACTTTTACAAACAATTTAGATTTATTATTTCTTTATGTTGATAAATTGAGGATTCACAGGTATTCTTCCACCACCACTAGATTAAACAACATTTTTGATTGAGATTTGTTCACTTATTGTTGAAAGATATATAATAGCTCAGAGTCTATCTTCAATATACTATTGTGATAAAATATTCAATTTATTAGCTAACTTGGCTTTTATCAAGTCGTAACATGACCAAATATACGAATAAATCGTAAGACAAAAAAATAATAGATTAGGCTGAATACTCTCTGACATAAAATAGCATCGACACAATAAACATAGCTTATTGACTTTAAAGTGAAGATTTGTTCAATTTTTTGTAATCGTGTAAATTTTTTGCAATTAATTAATTTGATTTTGTGTCATAATTAAATTAATATTTTGGAGAAATTAATTAATATAAATCAGCACCTAATCAACAACCAATGCAGCTAACTCGTGCTAACTCAGATTTAGTTAAAAATTTACGTCAACTTCCATCTGAATTAATAGAAATCATTGTTGGTTACTTAGATACTAGTTCAACTAAAGCATTACTTCATGATAGAATATTAAAACCATTTGCTATTTCCAAACTACTTTCAATAGTGAAAATTGCAGATCATTTTTACCAAGATGTTCTCGATTATGATTACAAAGGGGATCTTTTTCATTAAGTATTTAGATTCGAAAATGCTTTAAATTTCAAAACTTATTCAGAATTTTACCAAGTGATCAAAAAATTCAATGTTGTTCCCAAACTCATTTATTTAACATCTATCATGGATGATGAATTCAATTTACTTTATCAATGTGGTTGTACCGAGGAAGATTATAATGTGTTAGAAGATTATGAAATCATTATGCATAGTATTCTTCAGTTATCGGATTTTCCAACTAGAATTTTTATTCATTTAGAAAATGAAGAAGAATATCCAGATATTGACTTTTGTGAAATAAACAATTCTATAGATGGTACTTTAATTGAGTATTTGAGAGTTGAAGAGTTATCATTTACTTCAATAGAATTTTTAAAGGAGGTCAATTTTTTATCAATTGGTTGTTTTCTGATTTTTGATGACAATGATTCTAGATTAAATATTCCACATTTGAACTGGACAGGTTTATCAATAGACGTGGCATTTGAAGCTATTGATACCAATTTTATGCTTACAATTCTTCATAAAACATCAAATTTAAAATATTTTAGATTTAGAAAAGGTTATGATTGTAATTTGTATTTTCCACCAACACTAATAACCTTGGAATTAAGTTATGTTTACAGGATAGATTTTAATTCGTTGAGATATTGTCTAAACTTACAGAAACTCATTTTGGACAATGTAGAGTTTGATTGGAATTTATTTAATGGTGAATACTTTTTAAATTTGAAAATATTTGAATACAAACAGTTTTCTGACACGGATTTAGACTTTGAAATTGCTTGGGTTTATCAGGATGTAACTTTTCCAAATTTAGATTCATTAACAATTGAAACTGATGGAATAAGATTTTATGGTTCATTCATACTTCCAAGAAACTTGAATTTTTTAAGTTTGAATACTATTGGATTTAAAGAGCTTTCATGGCAAGATAATCTTCCACTAGATTTGAAAACATGTACAATACAAAATTGTTTTATTATTGAAGAAGAATAAAGTATAGTTTGCTAGGATACTCTTGTGGTAAAAAAGTCAATTATCAGATAAGTTCGGTTTTATTATGCTATACTAAAAATTAGACATGACCAAATATACGAATAAATGTAGGACAATAAAATAATAGATTAGGCTGTATACTCTTTGACATAAAATAGCATCGACAAAATAAACATAGCTTATGTCGTTAAAGTGAAGATTTGTTTAATTTTTTGTAATCGTGTAAATTTTTTGCAATTAATTAATTTGATTTTGTGTCATTATTAAGTTATTAATAAATTAATACTCTGGAAAAATCAATCAACAATTAATCATTAACTAATGAGAATAACTCGTGGTGTTTCAAAAAAAATTCATTTACTCCATAATCTTCGTCAACTTCCATCAGAATTAATTGAAATAATAATTGATTATTTGGATACTAAATCAACAAAGACATTACTTTATGACAGAATTTTGAAACCATTTGCCATTAAAAAGCTACTTTCAAAAGTGAGAATATCAGACTTTAGTGAGAACTTTAAATCAAGTGATAATTACAAAGTGAATTTAGATCACCAAGTATTAGATTTCAAAGATGCATTAAGATTTAAGACGTATTGGAAATTTCATGAAATAACAAAAAAGTTTAATATTTCTCCTAAACTACTTTATATAACGACACTAAGGGATGCTGAATCAAGAGTGTTTACTGAAACTATTTTGAAAAAGGAAGGTGGTGCTGTTGTAAAGGAAAATGTACACACAAGTTTTATTCCCAGTCTTCTTCAATTGAAAAATTCTTCAACTAGACTTTGTATTGATCTACGTTGTCAAAAAGAGCATTATAATACTCCATCTTGTTTAAAAAGTATATTGAAAATGCCCAACTTGATTGAATGTTGTTGGTTTGATCGTTTACATGTTTCTTTAGTCAGATGTTTAAAAGAAGTTAATTCCTTATCGGTTGATGCATTCTATCGAAAGGTCTGGGAAAATGTAATATTAACTGATATTGGTTTAAGCTGGAACAGTTTAATTGTTGAAGCAGCCGCTGATGAGATGCTTTTGTTTGCAATTTTACATCAAACAACAAATTTAAGTTTTTTCAGTTTGAAAAATTGTATTGCTTCAAGATTTTATTTTCCACCAACATTGATAACCTTGAAATTGAGTTATTGCTTCAGTAGGGATTGGTCTTCATTGAGGTTTTGTCAACATTTGCAAAGTCTCACTCTTTTATAAGTAGAGTTTGATTGGAGCTTGTTTAATGACGAAAATTTTTCAAATTTGAGATTGTTTGTTTACAAGACTAATTCATTAGACTATTATAGGGTTAGCCAAGATGTAACTTTTCCAAGGAATCTAGAAAAGTTGATTGTTCATGGTGGTAACGAAATTACATTTTATGGTTTATTCATACTTCCAAGAAACTTGAAATTTTTGAGTTTGAAATCTATTGAATTTAAAGATCTTTCATGGCAAAATAATCTTCCACTAGATTTAAAAACATGTTCAATTGAAGATTGTTCAATTATTGTAGAAGAATAATATTGAAGATCAATTATAGTCATGGAAATATCATTGTGAAATAATTATCAAAACATCTCACCTGATAGCTTTGTTCATTTTTAGTAGTACTATGATAATGATCAAATATGCGAAAACAAAAGCGTTAGTTTAAAGTAGGTGTTTATAATTGGTCCAGTATTTATTGTGTTTTGATTGTTGTTGATAATCAATGTGAAACCAATCAATTCAGGCGATAACGTTTTCATGTACGTCGGTAAAGATAAGCTTTTTCGTTGAAATTTGGAATTATAAATATCCAATGAATTCCACCTGGAATATTATATATCCATCTTCATTTCTTAATCTCATTATCAATTCACCATGAGTCAAGATTGGAAAAAACTCGTAGCTAAAGCTAGATCAATTTACACCAATTCCCTTAATGAAACATTAAAATTATTTCCATTTGATCAACAAACACAAGAAAAATATGAAAAATTACCTACTGCAATTGGAGAAACAACATCTGATTATGGAAATCCTACAAAACATCCGTTCAAATTATACTTATCAACATTACCACAATCAACACTTGATGTGACTGAAAAAGACCCAGTCGAATTATTACAAGACCTCAAAGATGGGAAAATCACTTGTGTTGAAGTATTAAAATGTTATTTCCACGCTGCTATAATTGCATCCAAGCTAACCAATTGTGTTCAAGAGTTTCTTCCTCATGAAGCTCACGAAATTGCTACAAAACTCGATGAAACTTTTCAAACTAGTAAAGAATTACCGTTATTTGGATTACCATTCTCAATCAAAGAAATGATTCCCTTCAAAGGTCGTTCAGTCACTCATGGATCTTTATGTTACTTAGACCGTATTGTTGATTATAATGCAGATATTGTAAATATTCTTGTTTCCAAAGGTGCATATCCCTTTGTTAGAACTACAAATCCACAATCATTAATGATGCTCGAATGTGTTTCATACATGCATGGAAGAACAGTTAATACTTTTAATTCAGATTTAACTAGTGGTGGATCATCTGGTGGTGAAGGTGTTTTAAATGGGTTATACGCAAGTACATTTGGATTAGGTAGTGATATAGGTGGATCAATTAGATCTCCAGCTGCATTTAATGGGATATATGGTTTACGAAGCACTTTAGGTAGGTTACCTACTGCAGATTATTACTCATGTCAAATGGGTTCCGAATCAATCTTATCAGTGACTGGTCCCTTATCAAGATCATTGAAAATGGTTGAGTTAGTAATGAAAACAATCATAGATTCAAAACCTTGGTTAATTGATCCAACTCTTGCTTCAATAGATTGGAAAAAGCCAGAACCGAAATCAGAAAAGAAATTTAAAATTGGGATTTTAAAGTCAGATGGAATTGTCAATCCATTACCACCTATTCAAAGAGGTTTATCTAATGTGGAAACCATACTTGAAAAACTTTCAAATGTTGAAGTTGTAGAGTTTAAACCATATCAACACGAAAGAACAATGCCAATTTTAAGCAAATTGTATTTCGAAGATGGTGCAAGAGATTTCAATTCAACTTTATCTAATGGTGAACCATTACTTGAACAAACTTCATGGGCAATAGATGGAGTTAAAGATTTAGACATGCATGAACAATGGAAATGGAATTTAGAAAAACAAAAGTATCGTAAAGAATACCTTAAACATTGGATGTCATATAAAGATTTAGATGTTGTTATTGCTCCTGTATTCCCCAACGTAGCTCCAAAGCATACTACTGGGAAGTATTGGGGTTACACTTGTCAATGGAATTTATTGGATTATCCAGTCTTGACATTTCCTGTAACTATCGTAAATGAACAATTAGACAAAAGAGATTCAAATTATAAACCATTGAATGAAATTGATGAATTTATTTATAATACTTATGATGATCCAAAATCTTTTAAAGAAGCACCTGTTTGTTTGAGTATCATTGGATTGAGAAATACTGATGAAAAATTAATTGAAGTTGCAAAGATCTTACAACAACAAATTGGAAATATCTTTGAATGAAAACATAGAGTCTAAATAAAAGGTTGCTTTATTGGTGAATATATATTAATTGTCCTGCAATTTACTGCTATGGATAATTTTCTTTTCTTAATCCTATATACCCATCTGGTGCTGTATTTATATTTTTCCAAATCGGTGACAATTTCCCTCCTTCTATTCCTTGTACGTGTATAGTATTCCCCCACCAAGTTAAATCAATTGAATGAAATTGGACTGTGAAAAAGATCAATAATGCACTAAATGCAACACCGGCTGATAATCCACTAGTTAAAATATAATTAAATTTCTCCCACCATAATAAATAATTTCTCTTGATTTTATACATAAACATATAACTCAAATATAATCCTCCCGTAAAATAAGTCAAATTATAAGGAGCAAAATCAAGAAAACCACCCATTATAATTGTTGGTTCAAAATATTTAGTCAATCGTTTTGGTCCATTATACTTGAATAAAACACAAGGTATTACTAACACTGCACCTAATAAGAAACACCATTTCAACATTGGATATAACCCTGTAAACACTTTACTCACACCTATTTCACCAAATTGAATTGAAGAATAGAAGTATGTGTTTGCACCTGGACATTCTAGTTTATCTTTCTGATGTGGATCACAAAGATCTGGTATATTATTCAATTGCCAATTGGCCACTGTTAAAGAAACCACAATGTTGATTAACGTAGATATGATTTGTCCTTTAAATATTGCTCTCGGCGGTATCTTTGCATAATGTGCCAATTTCTGATCCGTTATATAGTTACTTGCTTGTGAATCAATATTATATCCATATGCTTTTAGGGTTATTAAAGCCAATCCTGAATTTGGGATCGTATAACCAACAATTAATTCCACTAATACATTCAACCCAAATGAAAATCCTGAAACACTTGCAATGGAAGTAATTGGAATTAAAAAGATGAAATTTATAAAAATGACAAAAAATATTCCCCAAATAGGTACTTCAACTGGATAAATTAATACAACCATAAATGCAAATAAAGTACTTATTATTAAAATTGCAATAAACCATAAATCAGGTACATCTTGATATTTAGACATCATTTTACAATGTGGATCTTCCATATATCTTCCATACGGATTTTTATTATTCAATTTAAATACATCAACCAAGGAATTAAATACATTTATAAATGCTGATTTCATAGATTCCCATTCTGTTACAAAATGATATAATATTGCAAAAGGGTATAAACAAAAATTTGCACCATAAACTACCAAATTTGCTGCTGTAAAATAAGGAGGTCCATATTCTCGATATTTCCCATCATCAAATAGATTGTTTTCATTAACAATTTGATTCATATCATATAATTTAGCTTTGTTATTGAATAATCTATTTGAGTTAATCGGTAAATATGCAGTCCAATTATTATTCGTATAATACACAATCAATATCACAATAAATCCCAATACAGATCCAATGTATCTATTTGCATAAGTATAAAATGGAATTGTTAAACATCCACCCGAACCAAGAATATTCCAATCAAAAGATGGTACCGGGTTTAAACCTAACCCTGTGAATGATCCAGTCACATTTGTTAAATGAATATTTGAATTATTAAACCAAGTTGGCCAATTAAAATTTGATAATGAAGTGAAAAAAAATGATGGAATCCAATTATAGAAGAAACTTGCAATTGTTACAATCATAAAAAACGCATATCTTGATATCTTCCATCCATGAACAATATTATTCTCATCTTGATTCATTAATGCTCGATTTAATGCAATTGTAGGTAAAATAGTTGGCCAAATTGCTTTACTAGGATAAACACAAACTTTTTTCATAATTAATGCAAAACCAAATCCTAAGAATTGGGTTGAAATACATAGTAATAATTGAAATGTTATTGATACCCATTTCAATCCATAAAATTTATCCAACTTCATCACGAAAATATTATAAATCGAATAAGGCAATGATGCAGAACATGAGTAAATTATTGAAGCCAACATCATTTCTTTATAATTCCAAGGACCTGGATTTAAATTTACACCAAATAAGGTATAATCTAATGGTATAGTTTTTTCCCATAATTTCCCACTGGGGAGTAATAAGATCTGAATTGTATGTGAAGATAGTGAAATATTAGGCATCCTATGTACGAAAAAACTATTGATAATCGATCCTATAAAAGTCCATATAAACCCAATGAAATAACATCTAAAAGTTTCAACTGGAATTAAAGGATCATCGAATGGATCTGTAATAGATCGAATTTCAGGATATGGTGAATGATAATGAATTAAACCAGCTTCAAGTTTGACTTGTAATGACCAATCAATGATATGTAAATATGATTTATTTTTAAATGAATCAATCTCTTGTATTTCTTCTTTAGATTCTTGAGATTCAGGGATTTGTGAAATTAACCTTTCCAATAAATGATAATCTTCAGATAAAAAATTTACATCACCTTTATGTTCAACTAATGCATTTCTTATTATTTCAATTGAATCAGGTATAGATTGTTGAACAATCTTATTAATCATAAACTCAGCTTCTTTGGATATATGAAAAATTGACTCATTTTCGTCACTGATAACTCCTAATCGTAGTAGAATTATGTTAAGTTGAGAATCTGTTAGATCCCATTTGTTGACAGATATTGATTTGCCATGTTGTGGATTGGAACTTAATTCAATATATTCTGGTTCCATAGATTTTTTCGATAAACTGTCAAAATTATTTTAAAACCATATGAAAATATTCAAAAAATTTCTTGATCTGGAAAAAAATAATATTGTCATTACGTGAATAAAGAATCTAAATATTTGGAGAATTGCACCGTTGAAGCACTTTTTGCTTTTTCTTGAAAGTTGAAGTTTTAAATTGGAAAATTTTAATGGCATTAATTTGAGTACTATAAAAAGATGGCTTAGTACTATAGAATGATCAAAGGTCAGGTGGTCAAAGTTACATGTCTTATGCTGTAATATAACTAGAGGTCCTTCGAAATTCAACGTTTTTTATGTTTTGAAATTTCCTAATTTAAATGTAGCGCGGCTGCTTTTTGATTTATTAATTTTTTAGTTATTATATGGGAAATGAGATAGATGAATTGAAACAATTGTTTCATAAATTATCAGTTGATAGTGAGAATAATAGTTCAGGTACAATTCAATTACCCAAGGAGTATAATAAAATCTCGACCAAAACAAAATCCAAAAATGAGACCAAACTAAAATCAAAACCAATCCTCAATTCAAATTCAAGTGAACCTAAAATTGAAAGTGAAAGTTTATCAAATGATTTAGCATCCGCATTATCGAAGCTAAGCATTGGTCAACCAAAAGCTGAAAATAAACCAAACTCAAAACCAACAGGCTATGAAAATGATCGTCGTTCAACAAAACCCAAGAAACCTGTAATGAGAACCCAAATTGACAACTTATATTCCAATTCATCCAATCTTCAATTCTCAGATTCAAAATCAACAGGATTCGAAAATGACCGACGCTCACACAAACCTAAGAAATCAATAAAATCAAACGCAATTGATGAAATAGAATCTCATTTATCAAATCTTGAAATCAAAGAGACAAAAGCAACAAAAACTGATGAGAAATACGATCGATTGATTAAAGAAGTGTACTTTGATGATGACCAAACAGTTTTGAATACCAAAGTTGATGAATTAAATCTTGTTGTACCGAATTTGAATGTTAAATTGTATTCACATCAATATCTTGGATTACAGTTTCTTAAAAAAAGAGAACGGAGTAAGGATGGTATAAATGGTGGATTATTATGCGATGATATGGGGTTAGGTAAAACGGTACAGATGATTTCTTTAATGGTGGAGAATCAAGGAGGTCCAACATTGATAATATGCCCTGCTTCATTATTAAATCAGTGGTTTAGTGAAATAACCGGAAAATCAAACTTAACAGCAAAGATCTTTCATGGTGATAGAAAGAAAGAAGAAGATATAGTTGGTTTGAAGTATAATACAATTATTACCACCTACGACACGGTTAAAAGTAATATAGATGTGCTCAAGTCACTTAAATGGTTTAGAGTCATTGTCGATGAAGCTCATTATTTAAAGAATCAAGACACTGCAAGGCACAAGGTTATTGCACAAATTCCAAATGTTAATTTCTGGTGTTTGACAGGTACGCCACTACAAAATGATATTTATGATTTAAGAAGTTTGTTGAATCTTGTCAAAGCACCTACCAATGATATAGATTGGGATAGTTTAAGTATAAAGAAAAAACCAAGTCCAAAAGTTTTTGATCCTCAATTGAAAAATCTAAAGAAATTGTTAAAAAAAGTTATGCTTAGACGTACAAAAATTATAATCAGTCATGTTTTGAAAAATAAGGAAATTCATCGGGTTTCAATTAAATTATCAAAAGAAGAAAAGACGGTTTATGAATCCATGTTGACCAGTATTCAAGACATTATTCGCACTTTAGATTTTGATCTACTATTTTCAATTTTCAAAATTGAAATGGAAAAAGGAAATCGAATGGCAATTTCATTTGCCATTTTAACAAGATTGAGACAATATTGTTCTTATTGGAAGTTAATCGAACCTCAAATTTATCACAACACACAGTATCATAATAATTTTAAACAATTGAGTAAAACTAATAGGAATTCAAAAATGGAAAAGGTTTTTGAAATTTTGAATTCTGCACCAAAACGAAAAACGATCATTTTCTCAACTTTCACAGCAGGGTTTTCAAGTTTAATTCAACTGTTCAAGAAAAATAATTACAATTGTATTGGATATGAAGGAAGTATGTCACAATCAGAAAGACAAAAAACACTCGATTATTTCAAATCTGATGAAGAGTGTCAAATTTTATTAGTTTCATTTATGACAGGTGGGGTTGGTTTGAATTTAACTATGGCGTCAAGAGTTATATTGTTGGATCCATGGTGGAATCCTGCTGTACATGATCAAGCTTGTGATAGAGTGCATAGAATCGGTCAAAGTAAGGATGTTGATATTTATGAATTATATACAGTTGATTCAATTGAAGAAAGAATGTATAACTTATTAACCCAAAAGAAGGAGTTATCAAATACGGTAATTAATGATGTAAATATTAGAAAAGATACTCAAGGACTTAATTTAGAAACAATTTCAAAACTTATAGGTATAGATATGAGTCAAATAATTACATAGACTAAAATTGCATTGAATATGAGCAATTTAATACTAAATATTTATTTCAATGTCAAGAAGTGAGAATATCAATGTTATACTCTATTAAATTTATATTAAATATAAAACGAAACTAATAAAACCCAAAACCGAACCAATTTTAAATGAAGAAGAACCACTATCTGAGTTAACAGACACTGAAGCAGAAGAAGATGATGATTCTGATGATGATGAACTAGTAGTTGTGATGAAAACTGAATTAGCAGTTTGAGCTTGAGATTGTGAAGATTGTGTAGTTTCTGTTGATGAAGTTGAAGTTGTTGGCTCTTCGGTGGAGCTAAATGATGATGATGTTTCATCAGTGTGAACATAAACTAAATTCTGATCTGTAGTTGATGATTCTGCATCAGTTGTAGATGAGACTTCAATTGAGCTAGAACTTGATGAAAATGTGGATGATTCTGAGCTCGTGCTAGAAGATGTAGATGATGCAATGGATGAGCTTGAAGTTGAAGTTGAAGATGTGAATGAGCTAGAAGATGTAGATGAGCTTGATAAAGTTGAAGAAATTGAACTTGAGCTTGAGCTTGAACTTGAGCTTGAAGATGAAGCGGCCGTTGATGATGAACTAGATGATTGAGCACTAAAACTTGAATCAACAGATTGACCATTATTTAAATCTTTTATATCTTGTTGAGCTTGATTATATCTACCATTAATTTCACCACCATCTGAATCAATTGATTGCCAATTACCACTTTGATCACTATAACTATACAGTTTACCACTTGAATAATCAGCAACTAAAATGGATTTGATATGCATTGTGAATGGAGCTTTTGTATAATCAGTTTCACCACCAGCCCATTGGATAGTACCTGGTTCATTTGAAGGATCTCCTCCAGCCCAAATACCAGCAAATATTTGCATTGGAGATTGTGGTAAACCTTGAGAGTTATCTTTGGTCAAAGTTCTAATTTCTTGACCATCAACTAACCATACAACTTGATCTTTAGTCCATTCAATAGTATAAGTATGATAATTTTCCAATGGATTTTCTACATCATGGTATCCACCTCTATTATAAGTACCAGTAATACCTTTATAAAAGTAGTTTGATTGCCATTGATAAGGATCACCACCAAATAATTCAATATCTATTTCATCTTGATCATCACTTTGTAAATAAAAACTTGAAATTATACCTTGACCAACACTAGCTTTCAATACAACTTCAACATGACCAAACATTATATAAAAATTTGATTTAATTGATGGATTGTCAAATCTTTCATTTATAGTTAAGGATAAACCATCATCATCACTAAAGCTAAAACCACCTTGTGAATGGTATTTTGTAAAATATTGACCTAGATCTGATGAGAAGGTTTCTTTGAATGATGAACTTAAAGCTGGATCTGAGGGACAGTTTGATTGTTTAAGTGGATTGCAAGTATCTGCAATTATGACAGATGCTAATGATGCGATAGATATTAGTGAAGAAAATTTCATTATAAAAAATATGTTATGAAATGTAATGGATGATTTGAATAATTTGAAGAATAGTTTATTAATTTATATAATATTGAAAAATTTGAATATTAGTGGTGGTATTATTCGCTTATAAATAAATAAATAAATAAATCTATAAATAGTTAAATTGGCATGATTTTGTGTTAATCAAGATTTAAAGGGATGGGGGGCAGTAATAATTTTATAACTGATCACATATTGGTGGTTGGTAGATTTTGTATTTTGGTGTGAGTGGTGTAATTTCTTAAATTTTTATTTTTGTTTTTGTTTTATTTTTAGATTTTTTTTTTTATTTTTCATCAAACGCCAATTAATCAAATGAAAAAATTGGTTTATCTCATGTTTAACAGTGATTGAATTGAGCTATAGGTATTAGATTCAATTAGAATATCAAACAATAACTTAGGTTCATTGTCATATGAAACAGATCATTGATCACAATTTTTGATGCATTAGAAACTGCTGGTTCTTCCATCCCAATTTGGTTAAATTAAAAAATAATTATTTTTTATTTTTCGCATCCTTTCGTAAATTTCGATTCTTCTATGATAGTGAATTCAATAGTTAATTATTGACAAACAAATCAAATCAGATGTCAGTGAACGCTATTATCAAAAGATTGATATCTCACTGTCTCCAATTTTGAATATTGAACGTTGAATAATTTTGGATTAGCTGAGTTCAAAAATAGTCTACTGTTACTTCCAAGAGATTATTAATTTACAACTACAACCAGCTCAAATCATATTAAGTTAATGTACATTTCCTTCTTTACAACTTGTCTTACCTTAATTTAACTTCAAATAAAATTGCCAAATCAGTTAAATTGCACAATTGAGCAAAAATGAAATTGTCGTGAATGCTAAAAACGACAAACAAGAAAAGCGACATTAGACGCAAGCGACATTCTAGAATGGCAATAAAAAATTAGGAATGGGTAGTGTAATGTGGTATAAACCTGTAACTGAAAAAAGAAATTAGAGATTAAAATTAGATACATAGTCAATTGTAATCTTATCTATTATAACAATCTATTGTTATTCAAAATGTTTATCGAACCAGATCTTATCCCCCACAATCATATCAACAAACATGTGAATGATGTTATACCAGATAACCAAAGAAAAACTCATAATTATTATGATTACAATAATACCAATAATACGATTTACACCATGTTTTTAATATCGTTTATAACATTCACAACACTATTAGGAATATTATTAGTAATTTTTTATTTTATTAAAAGAAGAAATTCATTATCGGAAGATGACATAGATAGAGAAGAAGAAAATCAAGCATATTTACAATTAAATAGTGAAGAACAGGAATTATATTTTCAATCAAAAGAATTTCTTAAAGCTAATCCTTTCTTAGTTGGTGACCTAACATTGTCACAAAACTTATCAATACAAGAGAAAGGTATATCAGCATTTGAATTTCAAAAAGATGCAATGTTAACAAATAACGATTTGTTGATTGTTAATAAAACTGAATTGAATTTTTTTAAACATTTTGAATGTTCTGTGCAAACAAATTTACCTATACCGATGAAAAATGAAGTCTATTATTTTGAAACAAAGATTTATCTGTTACCTAATCCAGAAACATTAGTATCAATAGGTTTAAGTATTAAACCATATCCATGGTTCAGATTACCTGGCAGACATAAATATTCCGTTAGTGTAGATTCAAATGGTAATAGAAGAAATAATCAAGCATTTGAAATATCACACTCATTATTTCCTTCATTGATTGAAGGTGATATTATTGGTATTGGGTATAGAACAAGATCGGGTACAATTTTTTTCACAAGAAATGGTAAAAAAATTTCTGAATCAAAAATTGGTGGTCATATTAAAAATTTTAAACCAGGTCAATTATTTCCAACAATTGGTGCAAATAATATTTGTTCGATTCATGTCAATTTGGGTCAACGTGGGTTCGTTTTCATCGAAGGTAATGTTAAAAATTGGGGATTTGCTCCTATAGAAGGTACTGGACCACCACCACCAGAGTATAAAAAATTTAATCCAGATATCTTATTAGAAAGAAGTACAGTTGATGAAAATGATTTTGCTGATCGTGAAAACGATTTCCCACCAAATTTTTGGTCAAACGAAGATAATGAAACTGATTTGATATCTAATGAAAATGATGAAAGAATAACATTGAATAGTTTACCACCACAACCTCCATCATATGAAATAGAAGAAGATGCTGATGAAGAAGATACACGTCAAGATCAAAATTCACAAGGTGATCGGGAAGTATAATCAATCATCGTAGCTAGGGTTCATGGGTCAATTTTAATTCTTGTATAGATTATTATTTAATTTAATATTTTACATTATCATATCATTCATTAATAAACTATTAAAACTACTTAAATTAATCTTTTCAATATTTGGATAATTTCTAATCAACCTTTGTAAACAGATTCTACGTTCACCATTTAATTGAAAATCATCAATATATAATCCTCTAATTCTACCAACCATAAAATTTAGTTTTTTTAAGATATCACTGGCAATAGTTGCAATTGAAAGAAATGAAGATGCATTTTCATCCTTATCTATAATTGAATTATCAAAATAAAAATACACATTTTCTAATTTTTCAATCACTTGATCTCCAAATATATATTTCCCATAGAACTCAATTGCTTCACAAATGAAATCTTGTATGAAGTTTAAACCATTGAAATACATGAATAAAACTTTTCCATGAAAAATACCACCACCTATGTCACATTTATTATGTAAATGATGTATCAAATTTGTAATCGAATTTAAGTATGTTATGTTTGAGCTTAAACTTATGTCCTCATTATTGATAAGATCTATTTCTATTAATTTTGATTGAATTTGGTTAATCGATCCATTAGATATAATTATTACGTCATATTCAGATTTCGGACTACAAGTGAATTTTTGAATCATAACTGGTAATTGATAGATTTGGAATAAAATAATTGGTGAATGATAAGGATATAAATGATAAGAGATAAGAAGGTATATTTATATTAATCATTCAATATAAAAGTGTAGGGCATTTTGCAACAAATTTGAAATGTGGAGAAAAAATAAAAAACCACCTAATTTATATAAACACTTACAATTTCCTGTTTAATCTTGAAGCCAATATATCAATCACCGTATTGTGATTTTCTTAGTTTCCACATATCATAATCTTATTTCATCAGTGTTCTCATCACTAATCATTGTTTATTTCATAGGGAACTTCAAGAACTATAATGAAGATTAATAAAAGGGAAAAAAAGAAGCAGTAATATTGTGGGGATAAATTTAGATCAAACCAACATCAACACAAAGCGGAATTAAATTACATTAAAAGAGATCTATAATGAGTGATTAAACCCAAGAAAAATGAGATCAAATTTAAAAATTGTAAAACGCCGTATACAAAGTTTAATTTTTTTAAACAGGACAAACGTTGCATATTTAGTCTTCAATTATCTATTCAATATTATCAATTAACAACTATAGAATTATAATGATGAACAACCAATTTCTAAACAATCAATGTTGGATTTTCAAATTAGATCTCGGAGTTTTTAGCCGAAATGAGTTTGTTGTTCAAATCAATATTATACTACTATATTGCAAAATATAGGCTGAGGTGTATATACAGCCACCGATGCGAAATCTAATTATATAGTCTCGTATTATTTGATAAATGAAAGTGTACCATGAGGTAGAATATTTTCAGCTAGTGTTAGCTCATCTTTCTCGTTAATCTATGTTCCTATTAGTATTCCTATTTATAATAGTGACAAGTTTCGATCGAACTGATATTCCAGTCGGCTTAAAAGGAGTATTAAGAACAGTTTTGTGTAACTCGTGTTAATTTTTATTGCGTCAGGAAAAGCAAAATCAATTTCAAAATCAACGAGAATTTCAATTTTAATCATTTCCTATATTATTAATACATCAATTGTCTCAATTATATATCAATCATGGAGAAAATAGACTTATCTACCAATTCTAAACAGATACAAGAATCTTATGATAAAGTAGTTAGAGGTGATCCTAATCATACTTTTGCTGTATATTCAGTTGATAAAAATTCAACCTTGAATTTAACAGCCAGTGGTGATGGTTCATTAGATGAATTTGTGGAAAATTTCACTGATGGCCAAATACAATTTGGATTAGCTAGAGTTGTTGTTCCTGGTTCAGATGTTTCTAAAAATATTTTATTAGGTTGGTGTCCTGATAATTCACCAGCAAAATCAAGATTATCATTTGCAAATAATTTTGCAGATGTTTCAAAAGTATTAAATGGTTATCATGTTCAAATCACTGCAAGAGATCAAGACGATTTAGATGTCGACGAATTTTTAAATCGTGTTGGTGCTGCTGCTGGGGCAAGATATTCAACTACTTCAAGTGCAACTTCTTCAACAAAATCATCTACCCCAAAACCTTCAACCACTCCTACTCCAACCGTTTCAAAATCAAAACCTTCATTTGTACCTAAATCAACAGGTAAACCAATTCCAGCTTCAAAACCAAAACCTTCAATTGGTAAAAAAAATATTGATAAAGATGGTTGGGGTGATGAAAAAGATGTTGAAGAAAGAGATTTTGATGAAAAACCTTTGGAAAATGTACCTTCTGCTTATAAACCTACAAAAGTAAACATTGATGAATTAAGAAAAGGTAAATCAGATACAATTAGTTCAACTCCAAAACCATTCCAACAAGAAGAAGCACCAAAGAAGAAAGATGATGATGATAATGAAGCTAAACCATTGAGTGAAAGAATGAAAGCTTATGATCAGCCACAATCAACACCAGCTTTCAATGGAAGATTAACAAGTTTACCAAAACCAAAAGTTGGGCATTCAGTTGCTGATAAATATAAAGCAAATGCTGGTGGATCTGGTAAACCTGCATTTGGTTCAAAACCTAATTTTGGTGCTTCTAACGACAATTCAAATAAAGATAAAGTTTTAGGTGGATTATCAAGAAATTTTGGTGCTGAAAATGGTAAAACCCCAGCACAAATTTGGGCTGAAAAAAGAGGTAAATACAAAACTGTTGAAAATAATGATGATGATGATGAATCAGCTAAAGAAACTAATCAAAGTGAATCACATGCTTCTGAATTAACTAAAAAATTCGAACAAATCAGTACTCAAGATGAAGAAGAAGAAGAAAAACCAGCTAAATTACCTGCTAGAAATATTCCACCTCCACCAAAACAACCAGAAGCTGAGTCAGAAGAGGAAGAAGAAGAAGAAAAACCTGCTAAATTACCTGCTAGAAATATTCCACCTCCACCAAAACAACCAGAACCTGAATCAGATGAAGAGGATGAAGATGAAGCTCCTATACCAAAATTACCAACAAGAAACTTACCACCACCACCAAAACAACCAGAACCTGAATCAGATGAAGAAGATGAAGATGAAGCTCCTATACCAAAATTGCCAACTAGAAATTTACCACCAGCTCCAAAACAAACTGAACCTGAACCAGAGGAAGAAGAAGAGGGTCCAATACCTTCATTATCCAAACCTTCACAATCCAAAACAATCACAGCTATTGCAGAGTACGAATATGAAAAAGACGAAGATAATGAAATTGGATTTGAAGAAGGTGAGATAATTACAGAAATTGAGTTTACCGACGATGAATGGTGGACTGGTAAAAATAAAAAAGGTGAAGTTGGTTTATTCCCAGCAGCTTATGTAAAATTAGATGAAGAACCAAAATCAGAACCTGCTGCTCCTTCACTACCATCAAGATCTCAAGAACAAGAACCGGCTGCTCCTTCATTACCATCAAGAACTCAAGAACCAGAACAAAAATCACAATCATCTAAAACAGCTACAGCTGATTACGATTATGAAAAAGATGAAGATAATGAAATTGGATTTTCAGAAGGTGACTTGATTATTGAAATTGAACAAGTTGATGATGATTGGTGGTCAGGAAAACATCTGGTCACTGGTGAAGTTGGTTTATTCCCAGCAAATTATGTATCATTAAATCAATAGATTATATATTAATTTATAGAAAATCGAACAAAATCCTTCTCCAAATTTCTAACTTTTCATTTATCTCTCGTTAACATTAATTTTTATGAATTTGACTTCACCAATGCATAAATTAAACACCACATCATTATAAACCCCGGTATATTATTAAACAAATTCTTTATAAATATTTCATGAACTGGATTTTTAAAAAATTTAGTTGGTTGTTGTTCAGTACATATAAAATAAAATAATAAATTTGTAATCGTTATACCTACAAAATAAAATATAAACCCATTGATTGATTCCAATGACATAATTCCTGATCCAATACCTAATACTAATGATGCTACATCTTGTACATGTTGTAGTTTTTGTTGATTGGCCACTATGCTAGGTGTATAATAAAAATTCGAATCAACCATTTTGATAAAGATATTTTTTTTTTTTATTTGTTTTGAAAATTTGTGGCAAAGAATGCAATAATATTGATATGGAATCAAATGATATTTTAAAAAGATTCCTTCTTCAATTACCTACCTATTCCAATTTTGAATTTAATAAAAGTACTAGAAAAGCAATACGGAAACAACTATTCTTATCAATTTCAAATAATGGTAAATATCTAGATTGGTTTTTCCCCAATGCATTTGATAATCAAGTTGATGAATATCTAATGATTGATAAGATAGATAAAGAATTTGATTGGAAATTTGCAAATTATTATAAAACTTTATTATTGAAAAGAGATCCTAAACATGATACTCACTCCCATCATGCATTTCATCCTAATATGTCATGTTCAAGAATCTTTCGTAAAGGTGAACCAATATATCGATGTTTAACTTGTGCTTATGATGATACTTGTGCTTTATGCTCTCATTGTTATCAACCTGAATATCATCAAGGTCATAATTTACATATTGCAATTTGTCAGAAGGAGAATGGAGGAATTTGTGATTGTGGAGATCCTGAAGCTTGGGTCAATTCTTTTTACTGTCCATATTCATTAATTGATGATACTGCTATAGATGATCGTGATATACCCTGCGATTTGAAATCTTCTATTTTATCGACAATTGGTGTCATTTTAGACTTTTTGATCGATGTGATTACACAATGTGATTTACAATTCGAAGATCCCGAAGAATTAACAATCGCAAAGATTGAATCAAATACCAGCAACAGTACTTTTGATTCTACAAAATATGGTGATGATGATAATTTCTTTGATTCAAATAATGGGAAATATTTTTTATTAATTTATAATGATCAAATCAGACATTATCGAGATGCAGTACAAAGAATTCATCTAGCAAGTAAAAAGGTTTTAGAATTTGCGGTAATGATAACTGATAAAGTTCAAAAATTTGGTAAAGCAAAAGTTATGAGTTCAAAAAATATAGATTATTTATTAGAAAGACAAAAGATTCTAAGTGCAACTGGATTATCAACATGTATTCGAAGTCATAGAGATGTATTTAGAGAAGATATGTGTGAAGAAATAATCACTTGGTTAGGTGATTTAACCGATAGTGAAATTTTCAAAACAAACACTGAAGCTGAAAATGCATTCACAAAAGCATTTTGTGAAAAATGGCAAAATGGTTTACTTAATTCGAATCCGAATTCAAATTATAAATATAAATGTGGTACTTTGGATAATTTGAAAATACCCAAAATTCCATCAAATGAAATTAGTAATTATCCTCATTGGAATTATAATGCTGGTTTATGGGATTTGGATGAAAATTTGTGTAAGGAATGTAATTACAATTTAAATATGGATGATTTTCAATTAAATCAAAGTCATCATGGGTCAAGATTACAATATTTGATTTATTTAGATGTTCGAATTTGGAGGGCATCAAGAAGTGTTTTACATGACATTTATTCTACTTCATTAACTACTAATTTACGTTATAAAACCATCATCAACTCCCAATATGTTGATTTATACCCAATGGTCACTGATATGTTCTTGACAATGGATAGAGAACCTGAATCTAATATAATGTCCAATTTATCAACCCAACTATTTACTTGTCCAGCAAATGCAACGGCAATTGTAAAACATGGTGATTTAACAAGAATTTTTGCAACAATCTATGGGTTTTTAACATTGGATGAAATTGAAACACCAGGAAATTTAAAATTGACTCGAAAGATATCTATTAAAAATTTGAAAAATAGAAGGTGGGGTCAAATATTCTTTGACATAAGTTATATTATAAATAGAGGTAAAGAAGCCTTAAAATATATTTATACAAGCAACTTAATTCCTATGGCTTGTGATATGTTAGCATTATTTCAGGGAAGACCCGTAATAATTAGAGAAAAAACTAATCATGTTGAATATGAAAATCCCAATTATTCAGCATTTTTCAATGCAATTGCTGTGATGTATACTTATGGAAAATATATTGCTGAAGCTGCATCAAAACCACAATTTGCCAAAGATCCAATTGAAAGAAAAAACCTACTACAACAAGCTATAAGTTTTGTATTACAATTTTTGTTAAATCTTGAACATGGCGATTATCCTGGGTTAATTGATGATGAAATTGATATAAATCCAAATCAAACATATATAAAAGAGCCAATTACTGGTAAATTGTTGATTGATAATAAAGTTGATGAAGATAAAGTAAGTTTCTTACATCCATTACATTCATTTTTGAGTTGGTTAATTGAATCAGCAAATTTTAATGATAAACAAGATTTAATCGATATATTTAAAACATTCAATTATCCAATAATTATATTTGATTATCCTATCAAAACAATTGTATTGATGTCACAAATTAAATCTGGATTTTGGGTTAGAAATGGTTTCAGTGTTAAATCACAATTACAATTATATAAAAACACTGGGTTAAGAGAAACAGGATATATGAGAGATTTATATATGATACAACTATTCATAAATATTGCTGATCCAAATTTAGTCACCTATTTGTTACTTCATAGATGGGCATTATTGAACAATTGGCAAAAAGAACCATCAGTTTATGATGAAAAAACTTTAGTTTACATGCTTGAAGAATGTTTGAATTTTTTCATCCATATTTTAACTGAAGATGTTCATTTAAAAGGATTGAAAAATGAAGTAGCAGCTAAACTAAGAATTCAAAAGGAAATAATTCATAATTTATGTTTTGGTCCTATGGGCTATACAAAGCTTTGTTCATTGATACCTGATCATATAATTAATGACATGAGATTCTCAAGTTTTTTACGTGAAATGACAAATTTCAAACCACCTAAAAATGGTACCGATTTAGGTGTTTATAGTTTGAAAGATAAATATCTTGATGAAGTCAATCCTTATTATTTCAATTACACAGCAAATATCAAAGATGAAGCTTTGAAATTTGTAAAAGAAAGAGTTAGTAAAAAAACAGGTAAATTAATAAATGAAATAATAATTGAACCAAAATTGATCAACATAAATGAATTAGGTAATTATAAGTATATTGGAAATTTTTCAACATCAATTCATTTTGCAAATTTTCTAATAAATATACTAGAGTTTTGTAAAGATAATGAGATTGGTGATATTGAAAATTTATTGGAAACTGCATTACATTTAATTCATATTTGTAGTTTAGAACAATTAATTGATGAAAAATATGGTAGTTTTTATGAAAAATTTATAAATGGGAATGAATCAATTGCAAAAATATTTTATCAATTTCTTATTGATGAGAATTATAAATCATTCCATGCAAAGATCAGAAGTATTTTTCAAGTTTTTGAATCGAAATATCATAATATCAAACAAGTGTTATTCGATTCAATTGGTGATTCGTTCGATGAGAAAATGATCAATTTTGGAAGTAATCAACATCGTGAAGATGAGATTGATAAAAAAAAGAGAATTGCAAAGGAAAGACAACAACGTTTGTTGGCAAAATTAAAAAAACAACAAACACTGTTTTTAGAAAATAATCAATTCGATAGTGATAATGATATTGATATGGATAATACTAATGATTTAGTTGGTTGGCAATTTCCCGAACCACATTGTATGTTGTGTCAAAATGCAGCAGAAGATGCTGGTCCATTTGGAATTATAGCTTATGTTGCAAAATCATCAGAATTTAGAAATGTACCATTTGAGAATCAATATTGGTTTACAAAGGCTTTTTCTGATAATGTTGATTTAGATGTGTGTCAAGAGGAAAATATTATTAAATTACATAATGATCCAAAATCCAAGAAATGGCTTCAATTTATGAAAGAAGTCAAAACATCAAATGTCATTGGACCAGGTTTTAATGTTGATAATTCAGTAGAAAGTAAATTAGTTTCACTGAGTTGTGGTCATGGAATGCATTTTCATTGTTATATCAATTATTTGAACAATAGTCGAAATAGACTGAATCAAATTACAAGAAATACTCCTGAAAATATAGAACATAAGGAATTTTTATGTCCATTGTGTAAAGCATTGAGTAATATGTTTATACCTGTGCTTTGGAGCAATAATGATCGTAATTTATCAAACTTTATCAATGCTAGTGATTCTAGTGCATTTGAAAAATTAAATTATAATAATATCAAAAATAAAGATTGGTTTGAAAATTTTACAAAATTGGCTGATAAGGATATTGAAAACATGTCAATATTATCTCAATCTGCAAAGGAAATAATTAAACCAAATGAAAAGCAATTAACTTCTGATCAACTGCATTTCCGATTATTAATTAGTAATATGTTTCAATTATTATCTATATTGACATTTCCACAAGTTTTCAAAGGTGATGCTGTTTTTATTTTGGTAAATACAATTAAATCAATTGAAATATCATTAAGAGGTGTTTCATCTGAACGAAAATTGATATTTTCTCAATTATCAAATAATTCTTTAATTAATTTAAGAGTTTTAAATGAATTTAGAAATACTATTGTTTTAATGAAGATTAAAAATTGGTTACATACTCCAAGTCCAAGAAATGATGTATATGCAAAAATTTTAGCAAGCTATTTATCAATTTCTAAAAATTCAATTAGTTCGACTATTTTAGATGGAGATTTCTTTGAGATTTTAGTCAATATTATACCTTTACCAACTGTTGGTTTTTCATTTAATTCAATCTTGAATATAACATTTATTGGTCATTTAATTCAATGTACTCATATAATATGTAAAGAGATTTTCTCAAATGTTATCAAAAATCATGATTGGAAAATCTCCATTTTAGATATACCTATAATTGCCGATATCAATTCAAATACAATAGATTCAGTTAAATCAATAGTGAAGAGATTAACAAATCAAGAGATTACTGATAAATACTGTCAAGTGATTTACACAATGATTGTAAAAACAGCAACTCCATTTTTAAGAAGAGCTGCTATTTATTCATTTGTACAATGTGCTAATATTGACAATATTGATTTTTCAATGTATCCAGAATCAGAAATTGAAGCAGATCGATTAACAAGTTTTTTCAATTTAAAAACAATATCTGAATATTTACATTCATTTAATCAAAATTCATTTGAATCAGAAATATTTAATAATTTTATAAATTATTTAAAATTTTCAAAATCAAATAATCAATTAACAATTAAAAAAGAATTGGAATATCCTGGATTAATTAAATTAGTTGATTTACCCGATAGATTAGATTTTTTCTTTACCAAATATTATTATTCAGATAAATATGATAATCCACATATGACAATAGAAGATCCAGCAATATGTTTGTTTTGTGGTGAAGTTTGTGATGTACAAAAACAAGCAATTGGAAGTCAAATGGGTCAATGTACAACACATTATCTAAAGGAATGTGGCAATGATATAGGTATATTCTTATTACCTAAAGATCGATGTTTATTATTATTACACAAGAATGGTGGTTCATTCTATAGTGTACCTTTCTTGGATGATCATGGTGAATTACCTGATGATTCTAAAAAAGCTGGTGCTTTACATTTAATGAAACCAAGATATGATGAATTTATGAGAAATGTATGGTTACAACATAATATTCCAAATTATATAGTTCGTAATTTAGAAAGTGTTTTGGATCCAGGAGGTTGGGAAACTTTATAGAAAATTAAAAATATATATTTAATTAGGCATGAATAATACTTCTTCGTCATCCCAAATAAAATCATCATCCTCATCATCAAGATCAAAAATTTCAGAATCAGCTCTATTTAAATTAATATTTAATCCACCAATTCCACCGATTCCACCAACACCACCAAATGCTGCATTACTACCAAACAAATTTCTAGTTACAAATCCATATAATCCTTGATTTAACCATAATTTATTTAAATATAGATATCTAAATTCATTTAAAGTTGCTTTACCTTTATATCTTTGAGTTTTAACTTCTCCATGTTTAGTTAAATAAGGTGCTGGAATATCAATAGTTATAGGATTTGAGCCAATATAAACTACAGTTTTCAATGTATTTGGTTTTGGATTAAATAAAATAGCAATATTTGTTGAACATCTTAACATATGTTGAAGGAAATTCTTATTTTGGACCCATTTGCTACATAATAAACAAACTGAATGATCTCTTGTTGCTTCAGGAGAGCCCAATATACTTGAGTGATAATCTTTTGGTAAATTTATTAAATGGACAATACCAGGATATTCAAGTGTATAGATCCCTTTTAAACTATATTTATCAAATTTTTTAAATAAACATTCATCATTTACTTGTGCTTCTAAGCTATCATTTTCAACGCTTAAACAAGTTTGAAGGATTTGTTTCATTGTTGGAATTTGTAATGTATTACAAAAAGTATCTATGATTTGAGTATATAATGGATTGTTGTAATCAATTTTTGAAAGATTTGCTTTTAATTCCTTGACTTCTTTTGAACTTTCATATGTGTTTTCACCAATTGATTGACATGTTAAACAATCTAAAAATATTAAAATTTGTCTAAGATAAATCATGACTAGTTGTTCAATACATTTATAAATCTTACCTGATTCTGATTGATCAACTTCAATTTTACATTTGTTTACTCTCAAATATTCCCTAAGTATATCTGCTTTGTCATTGTCAATTGTATCAATTTCAAGATCAATTATATCAATGTAGTCAGGTTGATAACCATATCTTCTGACAAATGAAGCTGTACTAGCAACGATCAATTGGGTCATACCATATCTTGTTAAAGTAGCTAATGGGATATCAGTAAAGAAATATAAATTAACAATTTCATTAAAAACACAACTTAACATATCATCACTTTCCCAATATTTTCCAACTTCTACATGTAAATCAATTGGATCAGAATTTTCAAATGAAACAGATTTATATTCTGGCATTAATGATCTAGCTTGTATCATAGATATAAGTAATGTTTTGGCAGCTCCTGGTATTTGATCAAGAAAGTTCACGTATGCTTCTTTGCCATTGATTCTTGTTGAAATTTCATTCATTCTTATTGTATCTGATAATACAACTGTCCAGTTCATAAAACTATTGAATGTCTTTTCATGACCATCACCATCTTTTAAATAATCTTTAGTTTTCAAAAAATGAAATGGTGTATATAAAACTTGCATGAAATCATAATAAATTTCATTATTAGAAAAATATGAATCACTGATGAGATTTTCGTTTAAGTGTTTCATTTTTTCATTGGTACTTTTTGATTGATAAATTTTATTTATATCAACTTTGTTTGTTGGATTTTCAAAAATAAATTTCTTCATTAATTGATTACTCTTTGAACATATAAATGAAGGAATAAATGTATCGTGTAAATTATGACATAAAGGACATGGGTAATGTCTTAATCCTTCTGCGCCTCTTATAAAACAATCATAATGAATTGTATGACCACAAGTTGATAAAACACTAGCTTCAAATCTATTTTTACCAATAAATTTTGTAGGTTGACTAGTATCATAACCAATGCCAAAGTCTGTATTCGATTCAAGTACTGATTTAACATCCCAATCCCTAAACGCTGCTTTTGTGACTTCACCACTTGCATCAGGTACTTTCCAAAATATTGGTGGTTTTGTGGTACTCACCATAATCCCAAATGGTTTTTCATGATTTTCTTCTTCACCACATAAAACACAACTTCTTAAATTTTTATCTGTATTTGTATCGTCTTTCTTGTCATTAACTTCGTCGTGTAAATCTTTATTTTGAGTGATGAATTTTTCACGTTGTTTTGAAAATTTCTTAAGAATCTTATTTTTTCTTTCTTCAGCTTGTCTTCTTTTCTTTTCAGATTCGGATTCAAATAGACTGACCTTACGTTTTTTATAAGTTGCAACGTATTCATGACCAAAACAATCAATCAATCCTTCTATTATTCTTTCATCTTTTTGAACAAAAAGATCTACTAAATAATCAGCTTTTTGTATGACAAATTTTGACATTTTAGATTCAACTATTGTTAACAATAAATCACTAATTGGTATTGTTATGAAATTTTCATTTATATATTCTTCATCATGGATCAATTCGTCATCAAGTAGAATTAAATGAATCAAATGTAATAAATGTGGTAAATAGGTTTCATCGGATGTATCAATAGCTACTTGTAATAATTTATAAATCAACTTAATAAATTGGGTTGTTTTAACAAAATTACCAATATTTCTGTTAATATAGTCATCATCAGCTAAAGAAATACGAGGAGTCAAAATGACATTTTCTTCTTTGATTTTCTTGGTTTTTGATTTATTTTTAATCAATGCTTCCGAAACGATTTGAAACTTGTTAGGATCTAAGAATAGATTTATTGAATCTAATTGATTATACCAACAATCTTTCAATCTGTATAAACCCGTATCATCTAAAGCAGAAGGTGGTTGGTAATCAGCTATTTCATATAAAATATCATCAAAATTTGAAATTTCAATGGTTTCAATATCCAATTTTTGTTTCAAAACTGAGTAACTTCTTGATTTATCTGCTAATATATAAGCCATTGATAATTTAGCTTTTCTCATCATTCTTTCCTTGACTGATTCTTTTTTGAAGAAACTACGATCACCAACCATATTGTAAATAAAAGTTACAAATCTTTCAATAATTGAAGGAAATTTCTCTTCATAAATGGTTTTATCATGTTTAACTTCATTGGCATACCATTGTTGAATTTCCCATCTAGTTAACATATTCTTAAAACTTGTAATTGAATCTTCAAACAATATACCAATTTGATTTAGATGGAAATCTCTAAAAAAAGTATATTCAGCCATTGTTGAGCCAAAATATAAGGTAGCTTGATGTGAGATTGACAATCCATTTCTAACCCATAATCCTACTTTAGCTTGTGATCCCAAAACTATTGACCTTAAGGATATATCGGAGATATTTATAAATTGAGAATTATAAGTTGCAAAAATATCTTTATACTTTCCCATTCCTCTGAATTGTAATAAAAATGATAGTAAAGAATTCAATGGATTAATGAAACCTATTGGTGCTGAACTGACTTTGAAATCCAAAACTCCTTTTTCCAAATTCGGCCATTCTCTATTCATCAATAACTTAAGTAATAAAGCAATAGCTTTTTCACAATCTGGATTATCACTTTGCAGTACAGCCAAACTTCTAATTGAACTTAATAAAGGTATGGAAATACTTAAGTGAATCTTGAAATCCAAAATCTCTCTTTCAACATGATCTCCAAGTTTTCTAACAACAGGCCAGAATCCTTGAAAACATTTTAGTAATAAGACTAGGAAAATGAAATTTTCAGGTTTTAAAAAACTTGAGACTGATTTACCAGTAAAATTTAATGCCATAAAATTGACTAAATTATGTATACCCACACTAATTGCTTTTCTAATGGCTATTTGTTCATGATTATGGGATTTTTCAACATAAATCTTAAAATCGTTATTCCAAACTGATGAAAAATCTTCAATTATTCGAACTATTGGAGCAATGATATATCCAACTTGATCATAATTTAATATTCTCTTGATAGTAATTGGACATGTAAATAATTGAGAAGTTATATCCCTGAGTATATTCAAATCCTCTTCTCTATCTGTTAATGCCTTCATGGTTAATAAATTTGGATATATTTGAACAAAGTGATGAGCAAATTCCATTTTTGTTGCCGTATCCGTTACAAATGGTGAAACAAAGAATAGTTTCAATTGTTTTCTTGCTCTTTTACTAAACCTTATTTGAAAAAGTAAGAAATACTGTAACCTTGAATCTGCTAATTTTTCATGTTGAACAGGATCAACTAATTTTAAAATTGGTTTCAACAAGTCCAACAGCTCAATTGGCTTTTTAATACTATGATAATTTAAATTGACTAGTTTACCATCATAAGGTAACCCATTTTCAAAATAGGCTTGTTTCTCATTGTTAGAAATACCAGATAAAAACTCAGCGGGGAAAACTTTACTTAATTGAAAATTTGGTGCTAACATTATTTCTGAAAAATAATGTTGAGCAGAATTTCTAATTTGTGAATTTTGATTGAAATTTAACATGTCATTTAACCAAACAATCAAGTGTCGTACAATTGCTTCTCTGATATAATCCCTAGCAGATATAATAGTAGCAACCAAACCGTCTTGTTCGACTAATCTTTTAGAATCTAATAACTTCTCAAATTTATCAGATCTTTTTAGTATACAAAATCCATCTTTATCAATACGATTTGCAATTTCATTTGCTTTTTCTTCATCCACTCCAGAGCCTGCTCTGATTGAATTTACAGCTTGTTGCAAATTATGAAACTCGTCATTCCATAATAATAAATACCATTCATCATCTGTATTCTTATCTATTCCCCCTCCATAACGTCCACTTGGTAATGAACAATAATTTGATAATGTTTTTGAATTTAAAGCAACCAAATCTTTATTTACATGACGATGTACAAATGGTAAAGTTAGTATTGAAAAATTTGTTACATCTAGTATATAATCAATTACTATTTGCATAGTTTGATTTAATGAATGATTTATGGCAGAAAAATCTTCGTCTTCTTTGGCAATATTGATTTGACATTTACAATTCAATTTATTAACAAATGCTTCTGGATCACCACAGTCACATATCCCACCATTATCTCCACGAGATATATATGTTGATACATTATGATTTATATGATCTTGTTCATTAAAACAGTAAGCACACAATACGCAAGTTTCATCAAATCCACAATCTTCACAATTATAAACAGGTTCACCAAATTTAAATGCTCTAGCACAAGCTTTGTTAGGAGGATGACTATAAGTTTTAGTTGAATGTTTCATTATATAGAAAGGTTTAATGACTTTAGACTCTTTTTTCAAATTAAAATTATATCCATTAGTTTGAAGATCACTCAATTCATCATCTGAAATATTTGGAAATAAGTTTCTCAAGTATTCCCCTTCATTTGTTATACTATAAAATAAAATTTTATACAAGTTATGTTTTAATAGGTAATTATCTTTATAATCCAGTTTTGAAGGAAATTCCACAAGGAATTTCTTTAATAGATCTGGATTCATAATCAATTACTCTTTTAAAAAGTAGAATTATTTTTTGTTGAATTTAAACAAGAAAAGTAGTAAATAAATTTTAACTATAAATGATCCATATAAAAATTGTTCTCGGTGTCGCATTTCTTAATGTCACGACACTCGATTAATAATAAAAATTTTTTTTTTTTCATTTATGATTCATAAAAAGTAGAACTTATAGATACCTACAATGACAGCATTAACACCGGAAGAACAATACAATTTGATCACTAAAGATTTACAAGAAACTTTAAATGGTCAAATCATCAAAAACATATTGGAAGTTGAAAAAAGACCAGTAAAAATTTACTGGGGTACAGCTCCAACTGGTAAACCACATTGTGGTTATTTTGTACCAATGATCAAATTAGCACATTTTTTGAAAGCAGGTTGTGAAGTGAAAGTATTATTAGCTGATTTGCATGCATTTTTGGACAACATGAAAGCTCCATTAGAAGTTGTTCAATATAGAGCTAAATATTATGAATTTGTTGTTAAATCAATTTTAAAATCTATAAATGTTCCAATTGAAAAATTAAATTTTGTCGTTGGATCTTCATATCAACAAGGTGGTGATTATATAATGGACTTATTTAAATTATCTAATGTTGTCAGTCAAAATGATGCAAAAAGAGCTGGTGCTGATGTTGTTAAACAAGTTGCTAATCCATTATTATCAGGATTAATTTATCCATTAATGCAAGCAATTGATGAAGAACATTTGGATGTTGATGCACAATTTGGTGGTGTAGATCAAAGAAAAATTTTTGTATTGGCTGAAGAAAATTTACCTTCATTAGGTTATAAAAAAAGAGCTCATTTAATGAATAAAATGGTACCTGGTTTAGGTCAAGGTGGTAAAATGTCTGCTAGTGATCCAAATTCAAAAATCGATATTTTGGAAGAACCAAAAGTTGTTAAAAAGAAAATAAATAGTGCATTTTGTGCTCCTGGTAATATCACAGAAAATGGTTTAATTTCATTTATTGAAAATGTTATACAACCAATTCATGAATTAAAAACAGGAATTGAAGGTTCATTTGAATTAAACATTGATAGACCAGAAAAATTCGGAGGTCCAATTTCATATAAATCTTTACAAGATTTAAAAGATGATTTTGAAAATGAAAAATTATCTCCACCTGATTTAAAAATTGGTGTATCTGATAAAATCAATGAATTGTTAGAACCAATCAGAAAAGAATTTGAATCAAATAAAGAATTTCAAGTAGCTCAAGAACAAGGTTATCCACCTGAAAAGCCAAAGGAAAAGAAAGTTAAAAAGGCTAAAAAAATTGGTACAAAATATGCTGGAAAAGAATCACCACAACCAGAAATAGTAGCTGATGCAAAAAAAGAAGCTGAAGTTTCAGAAACTGCTGAAACTTTAAATGAAACAACAGAGCAATTAAAAGATACAAAGATTAATTAGATTACATTTAAACTTATATAGTTAATTTAATGCCATATTGAAATACGATATAGTGGCTCGTTTGGTAGCATATCTTAACTCCTGCGTATAGCAATAACCAATCAACAAACATTGAAAAATTATTAGGAAAAAAAATCACTTGTATAATTGATAGTCAAGAACAAACATATAACATAATAAACAATGGCTTTGGTATGTCACAATCATTCACCAATATATACTAAGCTGACTTTGGAAACTATAGTCTGCTTTCGAACTGGTTTACAAGTAGGGAGGATCGGATTCAAATTTATCGAAATTAGATTGGTCCCAGCTCAATCATAACCCTAGTTCTAATAAAGTATCATACTAACAAATATCATTTTAGACATTCATTAGTAAATTATTCCAAAGAAACTCAGTATATGTTGCTACAATTTTTGGTGGTGCTTTTGCATTTCAAGGTTTCTTTGATAGTGCTATAAATACATGGTGGGATAATCATAACAGAGCAAAATTATGGTCAACTGTTAAAACTAAATTAAATGATGGTGGTGATGATGAAGACGATGATGAATAAACTGATGTATCATAAATTATAAAACTTTTATATATTCAATTAAATAAATAATAAATTAGCATAAGGAATTGAATTGATCAAGGCTACCTACCTTAGTCTTCTTTAAATTGCATAAACCTCTATTATATGTAAATGTTGTTTCTTAGTTAGAATGTTATATCTTTATTACGCAACAAAAAAATATACAATAAGTCATCTTTCTTTAGCAATGGCGGTTATCAATCAACCAAATTCACAAATCAAATTAACCAATGTCTCGTTGGTTAGAATGAAAAAAGGTAAAAAGAGATTTGAAATTGCCTGTTATCAAAATAAAGTACAAGATTGGAGGTCAAAAGTTGAAAAAGATTTAGATGAAGTATTACAAATACCACAAGTATTTATAAATGTTTCAAAAGGTCAAGTTGCAAATAAAGAAGACTTACAATCAAGTTTTGGTACCACAGATCAAGATAAAATTATACTAGAAATTTTAAATAAAGGTGAAATTCAATTAAATGAAAAGGAAAGAAATGCAAATTTACAACAAAAGCAAAATGAATTTTTAAATATAATATCTACAAAATGTATAAATCCAAGAAGTAAAAAAAGATATCCACCTTCAATGATTGATAAAGCTTTGAATGAAGTTAAATTCCATTTAAATCCAACTAAACAAACCAAAATACAAGCTTTAGATGCAATAAAATTATTAGTTGAAAAACAAATTATACCAATTGCTAGAGCACAAATGAAGATTAAAATAATTTTAACCAAAAAATCATATCTTAAAAGCTTTGAACTGGATATCAAGGATAATATCGATCATATTGAAGAAATTGATAACGATAATGGAAAACAATATGAAATAATAGGTATAATAGATCCGATAAACTATAGAGTATTGGTCAATTTAATTGAAAATGGAGCTGATAATAAGGTACAAAAAGGTGAAGGTTCGATAGAAGTATTAGATATGTCTGCTATTAAGGAATAAATAGATTAACTATCAAATATATAGAAATCTATTGATTATCGTAAAAATGGAAAAAACCTGTATACAAATTCGATTCTGATGGATTTTCCATACTGAAAAAAAAAATTTTAATATAACAATCTTAAATCAGTTACAATGTCATCATCTCCTATTGTTTTACCATCAGGTAAAGTTGATGGATTCAAAGTAGATCATAAATACTCAGAACCAACACGTCGTCCAATTGAACCAGTTGGTCGTTACTTCTTAGCACATGCTTCAAGAACTTTAAGAGGTCATACTTGGTCAGAATTTGAAAAATTAGAAGCTGAAAAGAATGTTAAACAAATTGAGAAAAATGAAGATGAAGATTTGGGTGATGAAGAACAAAGTGAAGAATTATTAGAACATGATCCAAGAGAATGGAAAACTGCTAATTTATATGCTGTTTTGGGATTATCACATTTAAGATGGAAAGCAAATGAAGATCAAATTAGAAGAGCTCATAGAAAACAAGTATTAAAACATCATCCAGACAAAAAATCAGCAAGTGGTGGATTAGAACACGATTCATTTTTCAAAATTATTCAAAAAGCTTTCGAAATTATGTTAGATCCATCTAAAAGAAAACAATATGATTCAGTTGATACTATAAATGATCCAAAACCACCATCATCAAAATCCAAATATGATTTCTTTGAAGTTTGGGGTCCAATTTTTGAATCCGAAGGTAGATTTTCAAATAAACAACCAGTACCTGCATTGGGTGACATAAATTCAACAAAAGATGAAGTTGATCAATTCTATACTTTCTGGGGTAAATTTGATTCATGGAAAACTTTTGAATTTAAAGATGAAGATGTACCAGATGATACTGCAAACAGAGATCATAAACGTTATATTGAAAGAAAAAATGTTTCAAACAGAAAGAAATTAAAACAAGAAGATAATAAAAGAGTCATTGATTTAGTTGAAAGAGCTCATAATGAAGATCCAAGAATTAAATTATTCAAAGAACAAGCTAAAAAAGAAAAAGCTGCTAAGAAATGGGATAGAGAAGCTGGTTCAAGAAAAGCTGCTGAAGAAGCTGCTGCTAAAAAAGCCGCTGAAGAAGCTGCCGCCAAGAAAGCTGCTGAAGAAGCTGCTTCACAGAAAGCTGATTCCAAAAAGGCTAAAGAAGCTGCTAAATCTGCTAAAAAGAAAAATAAGAGAAATATCAGAAGTGCCGTTAAAGATAATGCTTATTTCGGTGATGAATCTAAAGCTTCAATAATTGACAGTGATGTTGATTTATTGATTGAAAAATTCGATGATATAAAATTAGGAGAAGTTGCAAATAAAGTTAAAGATCAAGACGCTAACGCTATTAAACAAACTTTACAAGATGTTGCTAAAGAGTTGGTATCTGCTGGTTCATTAGATGCATCACACTTGAAATACTTTAATTAGACAGTATACAATATACACTTTTTTTGAAATAATTCTTAATCTTCATCGGGTATGTCTATTTTACCTTTTAAAGGAAGTGCTTTCATATGGTAATGTTGTTTTCTCCTTTCTTCAAATTGTTTATGTCTTTCTTCAGCACTCAATGGTTTCTCTTCGACTTCTTCTTCTTCTTCTTGTTCTTCATCTTTGTATACTTTTCCTCCATGTAATGAACTTTCGCCTGTATGTGGTTTCAAATTATCATATTCACTTTCACCCAAATCAAAAGCTGGTATTTCATCTGAATGTTTATTCTCATTATCATCATCGTCATCTCTATAATATTCACCTTCTGGATTAAACCCCCCTTCATATGGAGTTTTAGGTTCGTCAATCTTCATGGTGGCTGATTTTTCTTGTTCTGTTTTATATAAATTAATTTCATCCCATTTTAAATGCTCGGGTAAACGATCTTCATCTTGATGATTCTTTTTATGTTCTGCAATTTTAGCTCTTATTTCATCACCCTTGGATGAATAATCGGATGATAATTTAGCATTTAGCTTTGTATTTTCAATCACTTGCTGTCTATCTAAATGATCCGAATTTGGAACTAAATGAGAAGGATTTATAGCAGAAGATGATGAAGATGATTCTTCACTAACTGATTTATTTCTTAATATACCTTTTGGATATTCTGTCATGATACTGATAATTAATTATTATCTCACCCTTTTTTTCTTGCTTCGGTGATAATTACGTTTTGATTTTAGTCACATGACACAGTACTTTATTTTTGATTTTGAAACTTTTACTTTTTCAAAATCAACCTTTCGACAAATACAAATTTTCTTAATAACAACTCGAGTTTGAAACATCAAATTAGATCAATATTGAAGGTATATTTATATATAAATAAATTGAAACAAGATCATAATACTCATATTTCGTGAAATTTTGTTCTCAATAAATTTTGGTCATCAAACTAATATTTTTCAATTAATTCAAGTTTTGCCTACATAATCATTTTAAGCATATTTTCAAAATCTATAGTATGGGTCAAGCTTTTAGTTTTACAAATATATTTGGTAAATTATGGGGAGTAAATAAAGAAATAAGGATATTAATATTAGGTTTAGATGGTGCTGGTAAAACAACTATATTATATCGATTACAAATGGGAGAAGTAGTAACAACAAAACCAACAATTGGATTCAATGTTGAAACTTTAAAATATAAAAATATCACATTAAATATATGGGATTTAGGTGGTCAAACATCAATAAGACCATATTGGAGATGTTATTATAATAATACTTCAGCAGTTATATTTGTTGTTGATTCAACTGATAAAGATAGAATTGATGTTGCTTGTAAAGAGTTACATACCATGTTAAAAGAAGAAGAATTACAAGATAGTGCATTATTAGTTTTTGCAAATAAACAAGATCAACCAGGTGCAATGACTGCAGCAGAAGTAAGTCAAGCATTAAATCTAACTGATTTGAAAGATAGATCATGGAGTATAGTCGCTAGTAGTGCTATAAAAGGTGAAGGGTTGACTGAAGGTTTAGATTGGTTGATGGATGTAATTAAAGATGAACAATTATAATGACTAAATAGAATGCATAATATATTAAAATATTTATTTCTTTTCTCTTTCTCGTACTCTTTCAAGTATAGTTTTTATCATTTCATTACCAATTTGATTAGCTTCTTGAAACATTGGTTGAAAGAAATTTTGAGTATTTTCAAATTCTTTTTTGTACAATTCAAAATTTCCAAAATTTATTATATTTGACCACATTTGAGCTGCTATTGTAAAATGTAAATCATCTTGCCTAAATGAAGTATTATTAATTGAAACATCAATACATTCTTCTAATAATCCTGGTGTTACAAATATATACTCAGTAACACCCAAAAAAATTCTAAATAATGGTGTAGAACATATTATATGATCATAAGGTACAATTCCTAAATTATACCAACTATCAGCTATTGCTAATAATGATAAATGTGAATTTGGTTGCTTACCACCTGGTGGATATTTACTTAATGAGAATTTCTGTAAAATATTATCATCTAATAATAATTCATCATTATTATTATGCTTTTGATGATCTTTGAAAATGTATTCTTTAACTTTAAATAATCTTTCCTTTAATTCTTCTTTTTTATTTTGTATCATGAGTGTGAATAATTCTGTTGTAGATTTGGAATACTGTAAAATTTGATCATGTGCTGAAGGGTTAGTAATTGCTAAGCCAGCATAAACATGCCATTTATTCAGAAAGATTCTAAGGGATATATTAATCTTTGCATTTTCAATTCCTCCAACCCATTTTGGTGTTTTCCAAGGATATTCATTCATTGATTTCCATGCAACTCCCATTGATAAAAAGGCAGCATGAGTCACTGCTTGTGTATCTGCTGTAATTCTATCATGTTCTTTAGCTGATAAATAAACTTGTTTTGAATTCAAACATGAAACTAAATGTTCAATAAACTTGAATGATACATCACTTGCTCTATGTTTAATTAAGACTAATGGTTGACCTGTGGTGTTCACTTTAGGTCCATGTAATGAATGTAACGATATAATTTCAACATCTTGTGGTAAATATTTCTCAAATGCTTTGATCTCAGGTTCTTTACACGAAGTTTGACCTCCTACTATTGATCCAATTTTACTTGATGGGCCATAAATTGAAACAATTTTATCTATGTTTTCCGCTTCAACAGAATAGATTATATAATCGGACATTCTTGAGACTAAATGACCATTTCGTAATAATTCGAATGATTCATTTTGATATAGATTTTGGAATTTTTCATAATTTTCTTCTCTATCACATCCAACAACTCTCCAGCCAGCCTCACTAAATCTTTTGGCGTATAGCAAACCCATATCACCTAATCCAATTATTCCAATGACTTTTTCATTTTGAAGTTGTTTTAAATCAATACTCATATCTAATAAACGAAAAAAAAAAAAATGAAAAATCGAAACTCGAGTAAATATGGAAACAAGAGCATTCAGTGCTCCAGGTAAAGCATTTTTAGCAGGTGGATACTTAGTATTAGATCCTATTTATGATGCCTATGTTACTGCTTTATCATCTAGAATGCATGCGACTATAAATTCGGAACCAATTGAGAATCAATCAATTGTAAATATTTCATCACCACAATTCAAAAATGGTAATTGGAACTATATTATAGAAGATAATACTCCCAAAGAAATCAATGGTTTGAAGAATCCATTTATAGAGTCAACTTTGTTTATAATTTTATCATATTTTAGACCAACTACCAAATTCAACTTACAAATTAAAATATTCTCAGATCCAGGTTATCATTCACAAGAAAATACTACAACTAAAGAATCAAAGAATGGGAAATTAAAATTTCTATATCATGACAGATCAATCACTGAAGTTGAAAAAACAGGATTAGGTTCTTCTGCTGGTTTAGTTTCAGTGATTTCAACTGCATTGATTTCATACTTTAATCCGAAACTTATAGAGAATTTAAATTTTATTCATAATATTGCTCAAGCATCTCATTGTTTAGCTCAAAAAAAAATAGGGTCTGGTTTTGATATTGCTACTGCTATTTTTGGTTCAATCATTTATAGAAGATTTCAACCAAAAATACTAGATGATTTATTTGAGTTATTAGAAAAATCACCAGAAACATTTGATGAAGAATTAAAATCTTGTATTGATTCTGATTGGAGTTTCAAACATGAACCTTGCTCATTACCATCAGAATTAACTTTATTGATGGGTGATATAAAAAATGGTTCAGAAACTCCTAAATTGGTTTCTAAAGTATTGAAATGGAGAAAAGATAAACCAGAGGAAAGTCTACAAATCTATACCTCATTGAACTCAGCTAACGTCCATTTCATGAAACTGTTAAAGTCAGGATCTATAACTGAAATATCCTCATCTATAAAAGAAATCAGAAAAAATTTACAATTACTTTCGAAATCATCAGAAACACCAGTCGAACCACCGGTACAGACTGATTTGTTAGATAAAGTTGAGAAAATAGATGGTTGTGTAGGTGGTGTTGTACCAGGAGCAGGAGGATTTGATGCAATTGCTGTTTTGGTAGAGATTAATAAAGTTGATCTGCTCAAACAAGCAACAAATGTGAATTTAGACAACTATAATAATGTTTATTGGGTAGACTTACATGAAGAATCTAATGGGTTAGTGGAGGAAGATATTAATAATTACCAAGGTTTATAGCATCTAAGAAATTTAATTAATAAATCAATCCTGCTCTGGTTTATCATTATAATATTTGAATAAAGTGTAATAGCAGATATATAAATCTAAATCATTAAAATTAATAGTATTGTCATTTCCATGTATTAGTAAATGACCAGCTACTATTGCAAAGTAAAACATAAACGATATTGCACTGACCGTAAATTTTAAACTCTTATTGAGTATTTCAATCACTATTCTGAATACTTTGAGCATCAATCTTGTTTGGAATCAAGACTATTCAAGGCGCTTATTTTTAATTTTTGGTTGTAAAATTTAGAGATTATTACTCTCAGAAATTGCTACCATATGCTCAATGTCTGCAAAATAATCAAAGTGTGAATCATTCTCTGACAACACATATAAATTAAATTTTACTGTATGATACATAGGCTATCAAGCTATTTAACGCTAGTTCTTGTAATCTTTGACCTAAAAACTCCATTCAAATGCTTAATAGGAACCAATTTTATACATTTGAGTGCAAAATACAGATTCAACTCGACTTTTTACTAGCTTAATGGATCTAGATCTAAGTATGTTATACAATGATAAGGGATATGGTTAATTAAGTAAATATATGCTTGTAAGTGTTATCGTCTGACTTTATGCAGGAAATGATAATTTCAATTATACATTCTGAAACACATTTTGAAATAAAGACAATTTGTCAAAACGATGACTTATTCTTTATACTCAAATAATTTAGATACGACTTCAACTAATGATACTCAAGAGCATAGTTCAATTTTAGTGTTGTCAACTAGGACAACTCCACAAGTTCATTTGACTTATAATCAAAATGTGTCTGATTTTAGAATTGGTGAAGAGATCAACCTTAACACTTCAGCATTTGTCAATCAACCAACATCGCAACAACTAAAAGATGAACATACTTATAGAAAATATGGAAAGATTTTCTTCCTCATTTCATTGATCTCAGCAGCATTGGTAATATTATTCGAAAGTTATATGTTTGCAGTTTTGAATATTCATAAACATTTGTTAACTGATGCAAAATATATTGAGATTTCAATTTATTTAGCATTATTCATCTTTGCAGGAATATATCAAATTTTAATTACTGGGATTGCATTATATTCGACAAATTTAATTTTATTGGTATTTTTGATGTTGTTTTATTGTTGTATGTTATTATACACTGGGATACAATATGATGAGGTCAGTACAAAAATCACATCGATTTTGGAAGGTGGTTGGAAAAGAACTAGCTATGGCTTAAATATTGCAACTATTGGTGTAATTGGCTTAACTTTAATTTTGCAAAGTTTTGTTTTATATTTTGGACTTCGAAAATATGTCAATTGGTTTACATTTAAAAAAATTGGTGCTGATTTGAAATTGAAAAAATTATATAATATATTTCAAATTCATAGGTCGATATTATTACTTGATTTTTTCTTTTTTGTTGGTTTTACAATTCAATTTTTAGTCATTATGGTGAATGATAAAAATTCAGAAGAGTTCATACTAACCATTATTGTATTGCCGTTAACGATAGTTATTTTGTTTATTAGTGATATTTTATCAACTAGAGAATTTATTTGGGGTACAATATTTGCTATTTGTATTTATATATGTGGTATAACTTATGTTTTATTCAAATTGATTAGGCTATACACTAGAAACACGTCTGCTTATGGTTTAGCTTTGAAACCAGGTGGTTATTTTTTGGGTAAGAATTCATTGTTAGTCTTTGGAATTATTACATTGATATTATTAGGTACAACTATTGTGTTGGAAGTTTTGGCTATGTTTAATTACAACAAGGGATTGTTGAATTTTGTTAATAGGAGTTATAGATACATTCCAGGTTATAAAAAACCGAAAGTGCAAGAGATTAATATCCATGATTGTGAAGTCAAACAAAATAATGACCATATAATAGATTAATATATATTTTGGTAGTTTCAAAACATTATTTCTTTATGCTGAATAAATCTGATATTTTTTGCACCCAATTCTTTTTTTTGTAATTAACTACTAATGGTTTTATTTTGCTATATTTCAAGAGCTGATCGACATTCAAAGACTGTCACAAATATCTCTTTAGGAAGGTACTTATTTGAAAGATTGTTTCAATTGAATGTTGGTACTATATTTGGAGTTGCTCGAGATTGTAATTTATCGTTATTGGATAAGTTATATGAAACAGAATTGTATCATGGTAAAGGTTCAATGATATGGGCTGGTAATTGTAATGAATTAAATGCAGCAAATGCAGCCGATGGTTATTCAAGATGCTCGTCCCTGCATTTAGGAGTTTTGATATCAAGTTTTGGGCCTGGTGAATTAACTTCATTAAGTAGTATTGTTGGTTCATTTACTGAGCATGTTGGTCTAGTACATATAATTGCAATACCTGAAAAGAATACAAATAGTGCTTACCAAAAATTATTTTCGAACTTTAGTCAAACATCCACCATTTTACATGATTTGGTTGACGCACCTAGTGAAATTGATCGTTGTTTAAAAGCTGCCTATGTTAACCAAAAACCAGTATATATTGGAATACCTTCCGATTTGATTGATAAATTGGTACCTTTAACTTTGTTAGAAAAACCTATTAACTTATCAGTTGACAGAAATAGATCTGATCTACAAGCTGAAATCATTGACTCAATTTCGAATTTATTAAAACAGGCCAAAAATCCAATCATTATAATAGATGCTTTGGTTTCAAGAAACGATTGTAAATTACAAGTTAAACAATTGATTGAACTTACTCAGATGCCTACATTTGTTACACCAATGGGTAAGAGTTGTATTGATGAAGGTGGTGTTGGTGGTGAAATTGTCGACAATGAACATGATCCAATGATTTATCAACTTGTTCAAAATAATCTAATTCAAGGTAAATCCGTTTCCTCAAAATTTGGTGGTGTTTATATTGGATCATTATCAAGACCTGAAATAAAAAAATTTGTTAATAATGCTGATTTGATTTTATCTTTGGGAACTATATCTACAAATTTTAATACAGGTGTTATTTCATTTTCATACCCAACAACAAATATAATAGAGATACACTCTGATTATGTAAAGATTAAACAAGCTATATATCAAAATATTCATATGAAAGAATTATTGACTGAATTGATCAACGAAATTGAACCATCAGTGACGACAGATGTACTTATTCCACAATTGAAATTATATAATACGCCAGCTCCAGTAGAAACAAAATTATTACAATGCTGGTTTTGGACAAGAGTTAGTTCATGGTTTAGGCCTGGGGATGTTATTATTAGTGAAAGTGGTACGTCAGCTTTTGGAATTTTAGAAACTCGATTTCCAAATAATGTAATTGGAATAAGTCAAACATTATGGAGTACAATTGGTTATTCGATTGGTGCTACTTTAGGTGCCACTATGGCTTTAAAAGAACAGAAGAAAGCTGTAAATTCATTATTAAAAAGAGTTATATTATTTATAGGTGATGGTTCATTACAATTTTCAGTTCAAGAAATTTCAACTATAATTAGAAATGATGGTACACCATATATATTTGTTTTAATTAATGGTGGATATACAACTGAAAGATTAGTTTATGATAAAAAAGCAGCCAAATATAATGATATTCAACTTTGGAGTCATTCCGAGATATTCAAATTATTCAATGGTAAAAAATTTGAAAAAATTGAAATATCTACTCAAGGTGAAGCAAATAAATTATTTTATGATAAAGAATTTAGTAAACCAAGTAAAATTAGAATCATAGAAGTGGATTTTGATAAATTTGACGCTCCTGAATCATTGATACAATGAGATATGTGCTTAATTATAGAGATTAATTTTTTAGTATTCTATGGAATTTAAGTTTTGATTCGATATTCTCTGGCTCTGGTATTCTATTTTTTCAATCTAAGATGAAGTGATTGGATAAGCTTAAGCGTTGATTGATTAATAATCTTACGTAATGCTATATTTCCGAAAAAAAGTCCCTTAATTTTGGTAGTGCCACCCCTTTTTAACTCCGATTCCCAATTAAGAATAAAATGTCGGTGAAAATTTCACTGAGCCCAAATTTCAATTCATATATAAATTTATTAATTTATATTTCTTTCACATCTTAATTCTTTACAATGGCTTCAAATCCACCAGGCGCATGTTGTGCACAAGGTACTTACCATGAAGGTACTCCAATTGGTTCTCATAAAACATTGTTCAACTTAGATACATATGTTGTTGGTAATGAATCAAATGATAAAGTTATTGTTATAATCACTGATATTTTTGGTCATCGTGCTAACAATATCTTATTGATTGCAGACGAATTTTCAAAAAAAGGCTATAAAGTTTTAATTCCTGATATTTTTAACGGAGATCCATGTAAATCACTTGATGAATTATATCCCTGGAAAGAAAATCATGGACCAGAAGTTACAACACCAATTGTTAATTCGTTTTTGAAACAAGTTAAAAATGAACTAAAACCTAAATTCTTGGGTGGCATTGGTTATTGTTATGGTGCCAAGTATGCAATTCAACAAATCTCATCTAATGGATTTTTAGATGCTGCTGCAATTGCTCATCCATCATATGTATCAATGGAAGAAGTTAAACAAATTGCAAAACCAATTCTTATTTCAGCAGCTCAAATTGATCCTATTTTTACTGATGAATTAAGACATGAAACTGATGCTGAATTGAGTAAATTGAAAGATGTCAGATATCAAATTGATTTGTTTAGTGGTGTTGTTCATGGTTATGCTGTTAGAGGTGATATCAAAGATCCAATTGTAAGATATGCTAAGGAAAAAACTTTAAATGATCAATTATGTTTCTTTGATTCTGTTATTGGGTTGGCTAAATTATAGAGTGATATAGAGGAATATAAGATTGTAAATAATCAAACACATTCAACATATGAGCATATCCAATTACTATTCAGATTTTTAGTATTCAAACAGATTTTTGACTTTTGATCTGTTAATATTCCACTCTTCGAGATACATAATTCATTTTGTATTCAATTCCATATATGTTGAGCCATTGAACTTGATTTTAAACAATAAACAAATTAACCGTTTTTCATGCCTTCAACTTGCGTTTATCGAATTTTGATTCTGATATTTGGAGTCTTTGCTCGACTTTATCGAATTTTGATTCCAATATTTGAAGTCTTTGCTCGACTTCTTTTAAAATCATGCTCTTATTTTTGTACTTTACAAGTTCATCATAGCCGTAAGCTAGAACACATACAACCAGGCTCACGATCAGGTAAGGTGACTGTATAAAAACCAATACCAAAGTAATAACATTCAAAATTAGGTATGTTCTTGAAGGGAGTGATTTTAATTTTTCATCATTATTTGGGCTCTTGTAATTCAAAACATTAAATGCACACAGGATAACTGATAATACCAGTAAGCATATACCTAATTCAGGTTTACCTAAGTAAGTAGAATAGAAAGCGGCCCCAGCAAACAAAAAAACAAATATTGATAACATCGTCGTTCAAAATATCAGGTTCAATACATATGTATATATAAAAATGTTTTCATACTTATCTGAATATTGTATTACGTAATGGGATTTTATTTACAGTGACATTCAATAAAAAAAGTATAAAAGGTTAAAAATTAATAGTTCTCCATAATTATGAATTTAGCACCAATTGTTCTCTTCTGTCGAGTCATTTAAAGTTCATGATTAACCAATAATGTTTTGATTTAATTTTTCTATGCTCCAGGGGTAAATCTGTTTTCTAACATACCCACATATTTGAATTTGAACTTTGTTGCAGAGTAATCAATTATTGTGTTCTTCAACGATTAGATATATTAGTAATTTATTTTATGCTCATAAATTGTATATTTCTTTTTACGTAGGCTTCGGTATAAAACGATCATGAACGGTGTTTGAGACGTGCCATCTATGATATCAATTTTTGGTTATGAGAATGAATACTTTTTTGCACAGGATGATATCAAGATGAGGTAAAGATTGTTTGAATACAACACTTGGCTATGTATATTTGCGTTGAATATTCTACTTCTTTCGACTTCGTATTCGAGTTGGCGCTATTCTATAAATATAAGTGATTTAACAATTTTACAAAAATCGTCCACTTTATAACTTTTACAAGGATTTCAAAGTTAATTGTCTGTCATATATTTTAGAGAGTTTAGATATATTCTCTCGAGTTATGATGGGAACTTTTAATTATGTAAATTGATTAATGAGTTGAAAAGGTTATTTCTGAATGCTTAGCTCATTTCAGAATAGCTCAGGAAATGAACAAAATGCATCGATTCAATTGATGAAAATTTCAACTTTTCGCTCAAAAATAAGGCATAATCTTTAGTTTAAGTTTACAATTACTCCAGGACTAATTTAATATTATTGTAAATTTTGTGATTTTTTAACCTGTTCAAATGTTTCGCTTTTTATCGAAATTTAAGCAAATTTGTTGAAATTTCGATAATATCATAATTTCAAAACGTTTCAGATATTCAATTCTGCTCAAATAGGTTTCAAGTAAGAGTTTTAGAATTCCACTTTTTTTTTGTTTGAATTTGCAACTACATTCAACAAGTTGCGCGCGCGGAAATTTTGCATAGAATTGCTTAATCAACCCCTAAAGCTTTACAATGAATGAGAAGCAATTGCCATTGTATTCAAAGCAAGGCGTATCCAAAAGAAGCTCAATTAGAAACATAATTGGTGCTGTATTGAGTTTTGCTGTGTTGGCTTATATTTTTTTTGATACCACAACATATTCATCAAAATCACCAGCTATTATTCAAACCACTTCAAATTATTTCAAAACATTTCTTAAAGAACCTGAAAATCCAGATGGTTTATGTCCGTTAGTCAAAAAAGTCAATCCAAATGATTACATCTCAGATTTAAACTCACTTGATTATATATTAAAAGATAAACAATTTTTCAAACAATGTAAAGATAAGTTGATTGGTGCTGTTCAAATTCCAACTGAAGTTTATGATGATATGTTAAATCCAAACTCAGCAGATTCAAAAAGTGATTTGTATGAAATTGAACCAAGATGGAAACCATTTGAACAATTTCATTCCTATTTACAAAAAACTTACCCCTTGGTTCATAAACATTTACATTTAGAAACTGTTAATAAATTCGGCTTGGTATACACTTGGAAAGGATCAAATTCTACTAAAAAGCCAATTATGTTAGCTGCACATCAAGATGTAGTTCCTGTTGCACGTGAAACTGTTGATCAATGGACTTATCCACCCTTTGAAGGTGGATTTGATGGAAAACATTTATATGGACGTGGTGTCAGTGATTGTAAAAATTTGTTAATTGGTTTATTAAATACTGTTGAATTATTATTAAAAGAAGATAAATTTAAACCTGAAAGAACAATCATATTAGCATTTGGTTATGATGAAGAGCTGGCAGGTACTGGAGCTTTGGAAATTTCAAAACATTTGCAATCTAAATATGGTCCAAATTCAATTTTACAAATCATAGATGAAGGTAATGAAGGATATATTGATATTTCAGGATCTAAATTTATATTACCAGCTACTGGTGAAAAAGGTTATTTGGATTCATACATTGAATTATTTACACCAGGTGGACATTCCTCAGTACCACCTCAACATACTTCAATTGGAATTATTGCAAAATTGATTGAAAAAATTGAAGAATTGGAATTTTCACCAATTTTAACTAATATAAATCCTGTTTTAAATCAATTATATTGTATAGCTGAACATTCACCAGATTTAGATCCACAAATTAGAAAAAACATATTAAAATCTCAAATGAATGTAAATGCCAATAAAAAAGTCATTGAATATTTAACTTCAAATTTATCAACAAAATATTTGATTCAAACATCACAAGCAATTGATATCATACAAGGTGGTGTTAAATCTAATGCATTACCTGAGCATGTATCAATCTTGGTTAATTCTAGAATTGCAGTTGAACAGTCAGTTGAAGATGTGATCGATAAATATAAATTACATATTTTAGAAATTGCTGATGATTTCAATTTAGGTTTGATTATTGATAATAAGGAGATTAAAAAGCCAACTGAAAATGGTTATTTTAATTATACTTTAGTTGAACCTTTAGAACCAGCTCCTGTTTCACCTTTAAATGGTGAAAGTTGGAATTTGTTTGGTGGTGCATTAAAATATTTATATGAAGATTTGATATTCCCAAATAAAAATGATTCATTTATAGTTGCTCCATTTATATCAACAGGAAATACTGATACAAAATCATACTGGGATCTTTCTAGAAACATTTATAGATATGTACCTGGTTTACCTGATTTTAATAGTGGTATACATTCAGTTGATGAAAAATTGATTTTTGAAGGTCATTTCCATATCATTGCCTTTTATTATTATTATTTACAATTGATAGATGGTGTTGATGATAATAAATTTCAAGATTTTTATTTATAGAATTAATATATAAATCATCGCGAAATTAAATTTCTAAATTTTTCACTTACATCATACTTTTAAAATGCCAACTGAATTAGAAGAATTAGTTGGATTTCTTCATTCTCCACAACCAGCAGTTGTCCAAATTGCTTTGGATAACTTAGTTGGATTTTCCACTGGTGAAAACCAAAAATTATTCACCATTAATGATTATGAACCTATAAAAGATTTAAAAAATATATCAAGAAAGAAAGAAAGTAAAATATTAGTACAACAATCTATAACGATTTTAGTCAATTTATGTGAAGATTTAATAATTAGAAATTTAATTGTTGAAGATTTAGATTATTTTTCATATATAGCTAGAGAAATTATCAATTTAAACAATTCAAATGCTGATTTGATGTGTATTTTATTAACAAATTTAGCTAAAAATGATTTGGTTAATAATATTCTCGAAATTGAAGTAGAACTAAAGAATAAAGAAGTATTCAAATCAAATAAAGTAATAAATTGTCTTATGGATTGTTTTGTTAAAGGGTTTGATAGAAACTTAAATAAATTTGCAAGTTTTAATTATTTATCATACTTTTTTGCTGATTTATCAAGATATAAACAAGGTAGAGAATATTTTGTTAATATTCAAGAATATGATCAAGTTGTTCCATTGAGTAAAATTTTAGTATTTACTGAGAAATATGATGATAAAGTTAGAAGAGAAGGTGTTGCTTCAACTATTAAAAATTCATTATTTGATATCGCTCATCAATATGATTTATTAAAAGATGAAAAAATCAATTTATTAACATATATTTTATTACCTTTAGCAGGACCTGAAGAAATTGATGAAGATGAAATGTTTGATTTACCAGAAGAATTACAATTATTACCAAGTGATAAAAAAAGAGAACCACTAAATGGTATAATCTGTATTCATCTTGAATCTTTATTATTATTATGTACAACAAAACCAGGTAGACAATATTTAAGAGATAAATCTGTTTATGCAATTGTAAAACAATTACACGCTGCAATTAAAGATGCAAAAGTTGTTGATTTATGTGATAGATTAGTACAAATGTTGAAAAGAGATGAAGCTCCAGATCAAGAAGATATAGATCAAATAGCTAGTGATGATGAAGAAGAAGATCAAATTGTAGAAATATTGTAAATTTAATATATATTATTCCCTAAGTACTAATTTACCATCAACTAATTTTAAATTTTGTTTTACTATATTTATAATTCTTTGTTTATTGTCTTTATGTGCATTGACTCGACTTTTAAGACCAACTAATAATTCTTTGGTGGTTAATGGATGATCCTTGACTATATCTATAACATCTTTGACTGTTACTAATAAACCATCTGGACCTGAGTCGTTGAGATCTGATGTTGGTGCTGGTGAGCCTATTGGAGGAGTTGCTGCTCTGGCTAATGTAGGTGTAGATATAGCTGATGGAACTGGTGATTCTGATTTGACTTTGATTGTTTTTTGTTTTTTTCTTGGTGAATCTGTTGGAGGTTTTCTTCCATTTGGTAGAAAATCAAATTTTGGAAAATCTTTCAAAAATGAAGTTGGTGCTTTAATTTTTATAAATCCTTCACCTAAATATTGTGCAGTGAATTGTTTACCTTTTTTAATTGCTGCTTTATTAAATTCAATTTCTTCATTTTCTTGTTTGATACGTATTTCTTCATCACTTTCATCATCATTACTTTCTAAATCTGATTTTGATAAATATGGTGCCAATTGTTGTTCATCATCACTATCATATAAACCACCTTCGGTTTTATTTAATACTTTACGTAATTTCTTACCTTCTTTATCAACTTTTCTTGATTTTTCAACTTCAAACAAATCGTCTAATTCATCATCTTCATCTCCATTCTCATCTGCATCGAAATGAGCAGCTTTTAACATTTCCTTTTTGATTTTTCTTTCGGAAAATTTATTTTCTTCTTCATCACCATCCATAATAGGAGCTTCCTCATCATCAGCAAATTCTTCGTCATAATCTATATCATCATGATCTGAATCTCTATCATTTTGAGATGAACCACCCATAACAGTTCTTAATTTTTTTGGTTGTGCTTGTGCTTTACCAATTCTAATATTTTTCAGATTTTGAGAAGTTGAATTTGCTTTAAATCTTTGATCTAATGCACCTTCAGCAACTGATTTATCTTCCATATGTTTCATTAACCATCTTGGTACACTTGCATTTTTTTCCATTCTTTGTTCTGCTTCTTCTAATGTTAAAGTTGCATATTTATTTCTTGGTGTAAATCGATAGACTTTTTCAGCAGGTATCATTTTGAACCCATTTCCATCAAATACAAATAATACTTGTTGTTGTTCAGTTGAATTTGCTTCATAGTTACCAACATATACATTCTTACCATCATAATCTTCAATAACCCATGGATAATGTTCTTCATATCTTAATTTTCTCTTTGATTCATCCATTAGATTGATTTGTCTTGTTTTACGTTTGAAAATATTCTTACGAAACTTTCTTGCACCTCCATCAGGTGCAACTTGTGACATATCTGGTCGATTAGTGATTTCTCCAATTTTGACACCATCTTCATCAAATTGTTCTCTATCCATAGGATCAAGTAATTCATTAGATTTATCTTCTTCATCTTCTTCTTCTTCTTTTTTGACAATGCCTAGTTTTTCTTGTTCTTCTCTTTCTTTCTTTCTTTGATCTAATTCTCTTCGTGTTAGATGAAATTGCATATTTCTTGGATCTTTTCGATGTAATCTAACAGGTTTTGTGAAATCTTTAACTATATCAACATTATTCCTAGTGACAAACTTCATTATATGAAATCGAATATCATTGAGTTCATCTGGTGAACATGAATTTAAAGGTATAACTTGCCAATCACTCATAATTAATCTATTCTATTTAAAATATCATTTTTCAGACCTTTCTATACAAACCAAAATGTATAAAATTCTACACGACCACGTTTTTACAACCATTAATATCTTATCAATTTTAACATTAGTCTTGCCAACAAGTAAGTAGAATTGAGTAAATTGAATTCAATTTGAGAATTTGCAAAACAATTTGGAATTACTTCTTTGCTATTTTCTTGTCTCGAGAAATGAAATTGTAATACCACGGACATCCAATTTGATTTATTGCAACTATAATATAAGTCAATTTCAATAATTGGCTGATTTGAATGGATCAAAACCATTGATTAAATTATTGGAACACGTGCTACCATTGTATAAAACGGTGAAATTATCCAATTGTATGTCAAAGAATGATTTCATTAACAAGACTTATTAATCATGGACTATTATTAATTGGTTCAAATGTATTTCAAGACGTTGCAACACCCCAACAAGCCTCAGTTGAACAATACAATATTATAAAATATTTGTCTGGTAGTGGACCATATATACAACGTCAGGGATTAGGTATATCAACTGATTTACCTCCAAATTGTACAATTGAACAAATACAAATGATTCTGAGACACGGTGAAAGATTCCCTAGTAAAGGAGATGGTGATTTCTTTAATGAGGTGATGAATGTATTCGATTCCTATGGTAAGGAGAATTTTAAAGGAGATTTATCATTCTTGAATAATTATGAATATTTTGTTGAAAATGACGAGTATTATGAAAAGGAGACTAATGCATCCAATTCAAATGGTCCATACACAGGTACTACAAATTTACAAAGACATGGCGAATATTTTAGACAAAGATATAATTCTTTATATAATGGTGAAGAATTAGTTGTATTTACTACAAATTCAGGTAGATGTTATCAAAGTTCAAATTATTTTGCTAGAGGATTTCTTGGTGATTTATATTCAGAAGAAAATGTGAAGTATGTGATTGTTGATGAAGATGCAAAAATGGGTGCAAATTCTTTGACTCCAAGATATGCATGTAATAATATTGATTCTGGTGATCAATCAAAATTATCTGATTCATTTGATAAATCATACCTAGATGATATTTTACATAGATGGCTTGTTGATAATCCAGGGTTGAATATAACCAGTAGACAAATCTCTGGTTTATTTCTTTGGTGTGCGTTTGAATTAAATGTGAAAGGTTATTCACCATTTTGTGGCTTATTTACAAATGATGAATTTGTTAGAAATGGATATCAAAACGATATTGGAAACTATTATAGTATTGGTGAAGGAAATAACATGAGTAAGGTTGTTGGATCACCAATGGTTGAAGCATCCTTGAAATTATTACAACAAGATAATGAAAATGATAATAAAATATGGTTGATGTTTACTCATGATACAGATATGGAATTATATTTCACATCTTATGGATTAATAGTACCTGAAAAGGATTTGCCAGTTAATCATATTCAATTTCCAAATCCTTATAATGAAGCGGAATTGTTCCCGCAAGCTGCAAGAACATATCTTGAGAAGTTAAAGAATCAAAATGGTGAATATTTTGTTAGGTTCATCATGAATGATGCTGTTTATCCATATCCAAATTGTCAAAATGGACCAGGATTTTCATGTCCTTTGGATCAATTTTTAAAATTAGTTAATGATAGATTACTGGAGGTAAATTATATTCAACAATGTAATGCTACTGGTCCATCAGAATTGACATTCCTTTGGGATTATAATACAACTGATTATAAAGCACCTTTGATAGATCAATAATTAAGTTGAAAAGACATTGACGCCTGATCAATATTTTTATAGAGTTAAATTACACGATCTCGTATTTATTTTTCTTAATCGGCCCTTAATCGGTTTCAAAAAAACTGTTTTGAAAAAATTACAAAATCAAATAAAAATAGTATCAAAATTAACATTAAATTTCACAACCTCATATTTATCATATAATGTCTATAGTAGTGGAAGAAAAAGAAGATGAAATCTTATTTAACAAAAATCATGTTGAGAATCAACCATCCAAACTTTTAGGTTTTATAGCTGGAACAGCTTCAGGTGTAACAAAGAACTTAGTGGGTCATCCAATGGATACAATGAAAAACCGTCTTCAAACTGCTCCAAATGGTCAATTCTCTGGTTTTTTAGATTGTCTATATAAAACATTTAGAAATGAAGGTATATTTGGTTTTTTCAAAGGTATGTCACCTCCATTATTTGGATGGGTACTCATGGATTCAGTTATGTTGGGTTCATTACATATGTACAGAAGTTATGTAAAGGAATATCTATATCCTCAAGAGCAAAAATTACCCTTGATGGGTCATGTAATTGCTGGATTTGGAAGTGGGATGACTGTTAGTTTTGTAGCTGCACCTATAGAATTAAGTAAAGTTAAATTACAAGTACAATATGATTCCAAAAATAAAGTATATTCAGGTCCAATAGATGTATTTCGAAAAGTATATAAAGCATCTGGAATCAGAGGTATATATAATGGATTATTTGCTACTATGATATTTAGAAGTAATTTTGTATTTTGGTGGGGTTCATATGAATTATTTACTCGATATTTTGAAGAAAATACTAAATTATCAAAAGCATCAATAAATTTTTGGAGTGGTGGATTATCAGCTACTGTATTTTGGATATTTGCATATCCTGCTGATGTAATTAAACAAACAATCATGACTGATTCACCAATCAAATCACAAAAGAAATTCCCAAGATGGATAGATGCTGTGAAATATATATATAGAGAAAAAGGTTTAATGGGATTTGGAAGAGGATTCACACCATCGATTTTAAGATCATTTCCAGCCAATGCTGCTGCTTTAGCCGCATTTGAAGCTTGTATGAGATATTTGCATTAATATTTATTATTTATAGACTAAACAATTTGATTTTCGTCATTTGTATCTTGTTTATTTCTCTCCCATGGTTTTATTCGTTGAGATTTATTTGATGTTGAGCCTTGATCAGTCAATACTGTATCTGGTATTTGTTTAATTCCTGGTACTTCTTTACCTGATAGTATTAATTCAACTAATTGTTGATAATTCGATGAATATGGAGGTTCTTCAGAATCATCTATTTCAACGATTTTAGCATTCTTATCATATTTATCACCATTATGTAATTTCCAATCATTATAATCATCTAAATTTATAATATTACCTGTTTTATCACAATAAAAAAACAGTTTGGCTTGATTTATTAATTGTTGTTTATCTAAATTCGGAATCGTTGTAGTTGAAGGATCTTGTTCTTTGAGATTCTCAAGATAATTATTCAAGATTTCATCTAAACCTTTTTGAAATTCATCGAAAGAATCCCAATCATAATTTAAATATTCGATGTATACTTGTTCTTGTGGATTTGACATGGTGATTTTTTTTTTTCATCAATGAAATTAAAATTATTGATAATATGTTCAATTCTACTAAGAATTGGGTTTTTCTTATTTGGTATATATCAAGATAAGTATATGCCGATAAAGTATACTGATATTGATTATTTTGTCTTTTCAGATGCTTCAAAATTTGTATATAATGGTCAATCACCATACGAAAGAGAAACATATAGATATACTCCATTATTATCAATGATTCTTATACCTAACAATTGGGGTGAATTATGGTATCACTTTGGTAAAATTATATTCATGATAAGTGATATAATCACAGGATTAATCATAATGAAATTATTAAAGAAACAATCTAATAATAAAGTACTGATCTTTTCATCAATTTGGTTATTAAATCCAATGGTGATAACTATTAGTACAAGAGGATCATCAGAAAGTTTATTGACTGTGATGATCATGTTCTCGTTATATTTCCTCGAAAATAATCACTTATTCATTTCGGCAATTTGGTTAGGTTTATCCATACATTTTAAAATATATCCAATTATTTATTTACCTAGTATATTATTAAACATCAAAGCAAAACCCTTCATAAACATACCATTATTAAGGTTGGTTAATCTACAGAATTTATGTTATTTAATTATTACATTGGTGACGTTTTTTGGAATTAATTATTTGATGTATTTGAAATATGGATATGAATTTATAAATGAAACTTATTTATATCATTTGATTAGATTAGATCATAGACATAATTTTTCAATTTACAATATGGTTTTATATTATAAGTCAATTGAGTCACAAATATCTCAATTTGATATTGAAAAAATGGCATTTATTCCTCAGTTACTATTATCCGGAATTATCATACCTTGGTTTATTGCAGAAAAGGATTTATTATCAAGTTTATTTATACAAACATTTATATTTGTTACATTCAATAAAGTCATGACATCACAATACTTCATTTGGTTTTTAATATTTTTACCACATTTCTTATCAAAATCAAGTTTGATAACTACTAAAAAGGCTCAAGGTATGTTGGTCTTACTGCTTTGGGTGGTTTCACAAGCTAGCTGGTTATATTTTGCATATAAATTAGAGTTCTTGGGTGAGAACACATTTGACTACGGTTTATTTTATTCATCAATTGCATTTTTCTTGAGTAATTGTTTATGTATTAATCAATTTATATCAAGTTTATAATATGATTTAGTTTAATATCTTCATATTTATATTAACCCTACTCTATTTTAGTGTAATTATAACTTATTTTCATTCATCAATATTTATTATGCAATCTTGATATTTTTTTTTTTTCACTCATCAAATGTCAAGATTAGAATTATATTCACCAGAAGGATTAAGAATAGATGGTAGAAGATGGAATGAATTACGAAATTTCGAATGTAAAATCAATACTCATCCAAACTCATCTGATGGGTCATCATACATTGAACAAGGTAATACAAAAGTGATATGCACAGTACAAGGACCAACTGAACCAACAAGTAAAGCACAATCAAATTCAGAAAAAGCAAAATTAGAGATTAATTTAACTATAACGAATTTTGCTACATTTGAAAGAAAGAAACGAAATAAAAATGAGAAAAGAATTATAGAATTGAAAAATTTATTAGAAAAAACATTCGAACAACTGATAATGATTCATTTATATCCAAAAACCTCAATTATAGTTAATGTTCAAGTATTAAGTCAAGATGGTGGAATGCTAGCATGTGTAACAAATGCAATCACATTAGCGATTATTGATGCTGGTATATCGATGTATGATTATGTTAGTAGTATAAGTTGTGGATTATATGATCAAACCCCAATATTAGATTTAAATAATTTAGAAGAAAATGATATGGCTTGTTTGACTATTGGTGTAATTGGTAAAAGTGAGAAATTGGCTTTATTATTATTAGAAGATAAATTACCCTTAGATAATTTAGAAAATATTTTGAGTATTGGTATAGCTGGAAGTCATCGAATTAAAGATTTAATGGATATGGAAATTAGAAGACATGGAAATATGAGATCAAAATTGAGATGATGATTATAGAATTTTTGCATAAATTTGAATTAGAGTTCAATCCAATGACATGGTTTTACGATATTTTAAAGTAATTTAATGAATCATGGCTTAATTGTAAAATGCGCGAATGGTCTATTTACGAGTTCTCTTGATAAATCTCTTAAGCTTGATTCAAGGTTATGGAATTTTAGAAATTGATTTGTGGGGCATAGGGTTCTGAAAAATGTTACGTTAATTTTCTTAGCAATCCAAAATAGGCATTTTTTTGTAAATTTGAAATGTTGCATGCACATGGTAGCTAAAGTAGGATACACAAAATTAAATAAATGATGCGCTGTCAATTTTTTGATCCTCTAATAATAATTTTGCATCCATTTTTAATGTATATTTTTTGCTAAAACCTTTTAAGTTTAATTGATGATTTTGTATTAACTAAAATTGATAGTTTGTACCTATCGAGTTTGACAAGCTGCAAATCTTATAACTGAAAAATCATCATTAGGCGATCCTAGAGTTAGCGTCAATTGAATCATTTTCATTCTCAGTATTTAAGAATCACAATGTAAAGCTAAATAAGATATTACTAGCGTATACGTGTTTGTTCGATCTATTGTAAATTTTAGTTGTATTGTGATTTATACTTTTTTTTTTTCTTTCAATTTCAAAGTTGTTCAATTTTTTTTTTACAATTTTCAAGTTCACATTTATAGTGTGATTGATCTCTTATTCAACAAATTAGCACAACAAACTAAATTTTAAGTTAATTGATTTAGTATAATCTACATAAAGTTTTAATTTTATTCAATTAATTAAATCTCAAAATGTCATACCGTGGTCCAAATCAATTCAACAATCAATTCAACAATCAATTTGGTCAACCAAATCAATTTAATTCACCACCTCAACCACATCCTCATATTGGACCAATTTCATCAAATAAATCTTTTGTTGAACAATTTGAAAATTTCAGTAAAAAAGTTGAAGATTTAATTGATCAATATTTTCAACCTTTAAAACCATATGTACCAGCTATTGGTAGAGCCTTTTTAGTTGCAACTTTTTATGAAGATACTATTCGTATTTTCAGTCAATGGAATGAACAAGTTTATTATTTACATAATTATAGAAAAATTTGGAGATGGTTTACTGTGTTATTTTTAATAAATAATATGATAATTATGTCATTATGTTCTTCATTAGTTATTATAAGAAAGAAAAATAATATCGCAACAATTGCATTAATTGTTGTTGTCATTGCTCAAGGTATAGCTTATGGTTTATTATTTGATGGTCAATTCATTTTAAGAAATTTATCAGTTGTTGGTGGATTGGTTTTAGCTTTTAGTGATACCATAATAAGAGATAAAAGAGCTTTACCAGGTATCCCAATGTTGAATAATCAAGATAATAAGAAATATTTCTTATTGGCAGGTAGAGTATTATTAGTGTTATTGTTTTTAGGTTTTGTTTTTTCATCAGAATGGTCCATTGGTAGAGTTTTTATTATCATTGTTGGTTTAATCTCCTGTGCTTCTATTATTGTTGGTTATAAAACAAAATTTGCCGCTGCTATTATGTTGGTTTTATTATTTATTTACAATTTATTTACAAATCAATTCTGGTCATACCATTCACAAGATGCAAGAAGAGATTTCTTAAGATATGAATTCTTTCAAGTTTTGTCAATTGTTGGTGGTTTGTTATTAGTTGTTAATGCAGGTGCTGGAGAATTTTCAATCGATGAAAAGAAGAAGATCTACTAAATATATATAACTTTATTAAATTATGAATTCTGTTATACAAAGTATATGGAATAATTTGATTGAGCATCTGAACCTAATTTGAATTGTTTCAAAAATTGTCTCGATCCTGTTATTCATTCCAGAGTTGAATACATGGGTGACAAAACTCTAATTTGAAAAACCAAGACTCTTATAAGACTAGAATCTAAATAGTTAAACTTTTTTTGGTTGCAAATTTAGAACCTCCTGATGCACATTTAATACTGAAAACCCACAAATGCAGAATAGCGTAACAAGTTTTTCAAAAATTGAGCTTGATCTAAGCTTAAACTACTGAATAACACAAATGAGATTTTAAAGAAGAATTGTGATCAAACGTATTTAAGGCAAAATCAACTGTTCAAATTGCAATGATTGTAATATAAAACTGTTCAACCAGTTTTTCTCACAATAATGGAAAATACGACATTATGTCGCAACACACCATAATTAATATTACTAACACCAATTAAGTTTAATTATATCATCAACTGATATAATTACTATTATTAAGCTATTATTTTAGATTACAACATTTATTAAGCTATTACTTCAGATTACAAAACTATAAATATGACCTAATTTTTATATAATTTTAAATAAGTTTATGAATACACAAATTTCTACATTTAACTTCATTATTCAAGTTTCACTTACTCTGGATTAACTCATTGAGATACAAACTATATTGGAACTCAATCTACAAGAATTCTTACTTATTAAACACATCATTAATTTGGTATTTAAAATATTTAAATCTACTTAATTACTGTTAAGTTAGTGCATAAATGTCACATATAAAATACTTTTTCCGCACTACGTGACAAAATGGTGGTCCCTATCAATCAAATTGCTGCAAAAAGATTCATTCAAGCTTCATTACTCAATTATCAACACATTTTTGCTGGTCAAAAATGCTAACATACTTTTACAAATTACTTTTCAAATCATGAGTCAAAATCCAGAGTTTTCGCTATTATCGGAAAATTTCGCACGATTGGCCCCGTGAAAGACTTTCCTAGCGACATTACAGCTGTTACCCCATAAAAGGTTAATATCTTTCTAGAAAAGGTTACAACTTGTTATCCCCTCAGCTAATTATTGCTGGTTTATTGTGCACAATCAGAAGGTGTCAGATATCAACATAAACCACAAGAAAAAATTATTAGTACATAATTTATCGCAAGTGCAACAAACTTTAAATTTTATTTCGTTCTGCACACAACATTTCATTTACAGAAAAAAACCAATTACTGCCAAATTTTATTACTGCAAAATAAAGTTTAGTCGACTATCAACAATTCAATTTACTTGCAAATACCAAGTCGGTATACATTTCAGAATTGCTTATTTCAGTTAAGTAATTACAACCCTCAAAATGTTTGTTTATCTTTTCCTTAATTTGGAATTAAACAATCTCAATTTAGAAATATTTCATGCAACAATTACCCCCTAATCATATGGCAACAAATTTTCAATTAAATCCCTTACAACACTGCTTGGTTTCTTTACCATATTTGGAATTAACTGACCCCAATCCAGTTTCTTTTCAATATTAAGAATTACTTCATCCCCACACAGAATGAAATTTAGTGTTTTGCAACCACATTTAAACTCACCCACACTTACCAATCTTATTTCAACTTATCATTCATTGTATTATCATCCCCCCAATTCAAAAATTATTTAAACATAGATAATTTCCAATTTTCATATCCAGAATTATTCACAATTAATTTTTTAACTAACTTTTTTACTATGCAATCCACTTTCAATCACTCCGAACCAATTGAATCTGATTCTGATTCTTTTGTTCCACCTCAATTACCAATCCTTGCTGATGTTCCTGATGCATTAGATGCTGCTCCAATTCCTGGCCCTGATGCTGATGATTCTGTCACCGCGGAACATGCTGCTCCTGTTGACAACCATCAAGCTCATTCAGCTATTGCTACTCGTCCAGCTACTGTTCAAACTGCTTCCCTTGCTTCAAAGTTAGCTGACAACCCCTCCTCGATTCAAGATTTTGATTCAGTCAGTATTCCTATGAAGGTGTTTTTACAAATCCATCAAGCTCATCCTGATTTATTTAAGGATAACCATGATACTATTAGCGGTTCTACCCCATTACAGCCAAATGAATCTGGCTCATCAACCATGCATGCTCCTAACCTTCCATCAGCTAATGTTCATGATACACCTACTTTTGATTACCCATATCAACCACCTGCTGCTGCACCATCTATCAACATTAATCCAGGTTCATCTATTATCACTAACTCCAATGCAAGTGTTACTCATCTTTTACCTGAATTACAAGAACAAATTAATAAATTCACTCACAGAGATATTGCAATTGATGAGGTACATTTGGTTTCTTATATTTTAAGAAAAGATTTATCAACTGAGAAGATCTTCAATAATTACTATCGTGCTTTAAAAGGTAAAACATCGAGAACAAGAGATGAAGATGATATCCTATCCCAATTTTCAGTTCAAAAATTTCCTTCATATTCAAGAGTCAAAGATTTAGACACTTTTGCTATTTGGTATCGTCATTTGATTTATCATAAAGTTTCCTATGGTATCCCAGATAGATTTCTTAAAAGTGAAATTAAAGGAACAGCTAACTCAGCTAAAGATTCTATGCTTCAACAAGTTATCACTGCTGCTTGTGGTACAACCTTAGGCCAAGAATCTAATCCCATCAATCATAGTGCTATTTTTCGCTATTTAGACTCCAAAGTCGAAAGAGTCACACATTTAGAAATTACCAATATTGTCAGTCAAACAATTGACAAAGGTGGTGATTTAAGTGGTATGTTAATCACTATACAATCCCAAATTTTGAACTACATGGACAACTACCAAACAACAGATGTGCCATTACTTACTTGGATTACACTTTACAAAGCGTTATTTAAACGCATTCCATATGTTATGAATAGAGTAATCACTAATATTCCAGTTACTGTCAAACTTTCCAAGATCAATTCTGATGGTAATCTTGACTTTATTAATATTAATGGTGATCTCGTTAAACGTGATCTTTTAAATATCAAAGACTCGGATGAAGCTGTCCTTTTATCTGGTACCATCTTAGAATTAGATTTTCAAACGGCTTGGGAAGTCGTTCAAACCACTATTGATAAAGTGTTACACCTTTTTAAATCAACAACAATTGCTCCTGTTAAAACTGCTACTCAATCCCCACCACAAGACAAGTCATCTACAACCTCCAACTTAATTGATAAATGTTTCTGTTGTGGAAAAGGAAATCATAAATTAAATAAATGTTTCTTATTCACCAAAGCAATTGAAATTGGTGCTATCAAAAAGTTTAACAACAAGTATCTTACTAAAAACGATCATGAGATTGATTTAACTAATCCAGTCAAACCACTCAAAGAAAGATACAATAAAATCTTTGATTTCATTGAAAAGGTTTTAAAAGAAGAAAAGGCTTTAAAAGACTTCATACTCAAAATAAACAACGCAACTTATTCAAAACTCAATTTGATAAAGCAAACATAATTGATCAACCAATTACTGTGGGTGATCTTGTTTTATTATATGATAAACCAATGAAAAATGCTACAGCTGAACAAATGAATAAGTATCAACCAAAATGGGCTGGTCCATTTAAAGTTTCATTCAAAAAAGATAAAATTTACAAATTAACATCATTAGATGGAATTGCCATAAACAAGACATTTACTAGAGAAATGCTCAAAAAGTATAAATATTTAAAGTATTTACAAAAAGCACCCAAATATCACCCAATTGATTGAAACTTTATTTAAAGATGGTATATTTAGAAAAGTTAAATTTATTTAAGCTTTCTTCAACAATCATAACTTTAATTCAACCAGCATTCTATCTTATCATTACTGTCCAAATTCAACCCAAATAACAGCCAGCCATTACAGCCAGCAAGCTCATACTCAACTATAAATACTAGTCAGATATCCAATCTAACATTAACTCAAACATCATGTCAACTACTACAAATCATTACGATAACAACGATTATGCTGCTACCAATTATGAAGGTGAAGAAAACGCAAATTATGAAGGTGAAGAAGATGCAAATTATGCAGAAGAAACTACCTACACACCTGCTCGTGCACCAACTCCTTACCCTTATGATTATAACTACCATAATCAACAACATCATCATCATCAATTTAATTGTGAAAGATACAGAAATCAAAGATACAGAAATCAAAGATTCAGATATCATAGATCTACAAGATATTATAATCATTATTATTACTACAACCCAAGAAGATATCAGAGATCATCTTACAAAAAGAAAATTATAATTATCTACCATTAAAAAATCTAGGGGGGGAGTATTGTAATATAAAACTGTTCAACCAGTTTTTCTCACAATAATGGAAAATACGACATTATGTCGCAACACACCATAATTAATATTACTAACACCAATTAAGTTTAATTATATCATCAACTGATATAATTACTATTATTAAGCTATTATTTTAGATTACAACATTTATTAAGCTATTACTTCAGATTACAAAACTATAAATATGACCTAATTTTTATATAATTTTAAATAAGTTTATGAATACACAAATTTCTACATTTAACTTCATTATTCAAGTTTCACTTACTCTGGATTAACTCATTGAGATACAAACTATATTGGAACTCAATCTACAAGAATTCTTACTTATTAAACACATCATTAATTTGGTATTTAACATATTTAAATCTACTTAATTACTGTTAAGTTAGTGCATAAATGTCACATATAAAATACTTTTTCCGCACTACGTGACAATGATGCGAAATTCAAATTTGAGACTAAGAAAAAATATATAACCAATGAAACAATGTCAAATACTAATAATAACAATACTAATGATATAAATAAACCTAAATGCCCAGTAGATGTGAAATCATCTTGGTTCATGAAACTTCTTTGGAAACAACCACCACCACAACAATCAACTACAATCAATCATAAATATATACCTCAAACTTCAATATCATCTGATCAACCTGTATGTCCGGTAGATCATAATACAAGATCACAATGGGTCAAGAATGTATCAGTCACAATTCCGGATGCAATAGAAGAGAAATCGACATCAGCCACTTGTGATTCATCAAAAGATCATTCACCAACTTCAAATGTCAATTTACCTGTTGAAAGAGAAGTAAGTTCAATACCACGTACATCAACAAATTCAAATTGGATATATCCAAGTGAAAAACAATTTTTTGAAGCTATGCAAAGGAAAAATTGGGATCCAAATCAACAAGATATGAAAGTTATCGTACCAATACATAATTTAGTTAATGAACGAGCTTGGAGACATATATTATTTTGGGAAAATTCAAATTTAAAAACATGTCCAAATATAACTTTAACAAGTTTTAAAGGAGATCTGAAAAAATTAACACCTAGAGCATGGATTAAATCTAGAATTTTCCAAAATGATCCACCTTTTGATCGTCATGATTGGAAAATTAATAGATGTGGTACAGAAGTTGATTATGTGATTGATTTTTACAATACTCCAAATTCAAGTGAAGTTTTCTTGGATGTTAGACCAAAATTAAATAGTTATGAAGGTATTAAATTAAGAATATTAAAAGCATTTGGAATATAGAAATTTGTATATATACAGTAATAAATAATTAATTATTTAGTTTATTTTCTACCCATAAATTGACCGGATTGACCTAATTTTTGCATATTTTCACCAACTTGAACATTTGTTTCAAAATATTTAGCAACACATCTATCTAAACATAAACTTTCTGCTTTTGTAACATCACTTTCATTATATGATTTATTTATACATTTGTTATGACATTGATTGACAAGGGAGTTGAACATTCCAGTAACCATATCTAATTCAGCTTCAGCTGCTGATAATTTTTGAGCTGATGAAATTTGTGGTTGACCACCTAATCCAAACATTTTGATATTGATTTATAAATTTGCTTTTGAAAATTTTTAAGAAAAAAAAAAAAAGAATAAATTGATACTCATATGTCGTGTCAAAAAATGATTAAAATTGACATTGGTATTTGACCACCAAATTTGAAATAATGAAGAGGCGTAAACTAACTTATTTTCAGCTACTTATTACAAACAAGTCAATTAGATTGGTACTTGTTCAAGTATTAATGTGATTTTTACTTTTTTGTTAAAGAATGAGAGAATTTAATAGATTTCATATCTATATAAGTCAAACTTATATTTTTAATTCGTTATAAACCTGGAAAAGTCAATTGAATATGACCTCCCCATAATAATTCATTAATTGGTAATTCCTTTTTCAAATTCTCAAAATTTTCCTTCTTTTCTGGTGCCAATTTAACCATACCTTGACCTAAAGTTATTGTTTTCCCAGTTAAAGTACAAAACCCACCTACATGAGATTGTCTTGCATTAGTATAAATTGGATTCTTTGAAACCTTTTCAATATAACTTTTTGTTAATGCATGATTTGTATCGAAATAATATCTCATAAATTTCCAAGTTTGAGTTTGTAAATCCAATGTTGCAATTCTCATTAAATTTGGATTATTTGTTGAAATTGGTAATCTACCAAAAGTCGATATATTAAATTTATCAGATTTGTAAGGTTTCAAATCATAAAATCTTAATAAATCTGATCTTACTCCACCGACAAAGAATAAGCAACTTCTTCGTTCATTATTATAGTATAAAGCTGTATGATGACACCCTCTTAATTCTGCTTCTTTTAATTCTGGTTCATCAACTTGATTTTCTTTGATGTAATATGACCCATCATCATCCTCATGATGATCTTCCAGTGAAGAATTAAAATAATCATAAACGTATGTAGTTACTTTTTCCCATTTACAATTTATAAATGAAAATCGATATAAATCACCATAAAAATTATTTAGATCATCACAACCACCTTGAATTATAAATGATTTTTTATCAAAAAAAGATTTGATTCTTGAAGATTCTTCGGTTTCATTATTTGTTATACTTTGAGATTTTTGAATTTGAAACAGTTCATTTTTGGAACTTGTGGTTGTACTTGGAGATGTTGGTCTATTTTCAAATTGAAACGTTGGTATACCATCTTCATCTTCATTTGCATTTACTGCACAAGCTTCTTCCAGAACAGTTAATTGATCAACCAAACAAGAAGCACAATATCCTCTTGGTTCTGGCCAATTTTCATCATCTATCAAAATATCACAAAGATTTGGATCATTACCAATTTTAGAAACTAAAGCTTCATTAACAAACATTATATTAGTTAAATAATTTACTTCTTCTTTTGTGGGTAAATCAATCTTTAAAAAATCATTTGTAGCAATAAATTTTTCATCTTTTAATATAAATCCTCCAAATATAAATACTGTGATATTTGATATAGATGAAGTATCTTTAAACAATACATCTTTATCTTCTTCATCTTCTTCTGAATTTGCTGAGGATGCCGTATCGAATACTTGACTTGTTCTTTTTTTATCTTTTCGAATCACCTCGATAGCTTCATTTCTATCGTATGGTTTTGTTGATTGTGGTGAACCAATATCTAAAGATTCATCTGAACTAAGTTCACTTTCACTTGATTTGATTGTATTTTCAGTTTGAACATATAATTTTGGATGTGATTGTAATTGTGATTGTGGTTGTTGGATTGATGTTGAAGATGTAGATGTAGATGTTGGTGTAATTGATGGTGTTGGAAAAGTGTTAGGAGCATTTTGTTTATGTATTGGAGAAGTAGCTCTTGAACTACTACCTGAATTAGTTGTTGAAGAATTAGATCGTTTTTCACGTACTTTTTCCAGATATGAATGTTTTAGAGGATTTGGTGATTTGACTGAATCATGTTTATGTCGATGAAAGATTCTAGTTGATTTTGATAAAACATTACTCATTTTCGATGAGGAACTGGAAGTTGAAGTACTTGAAGAAAGATTTGTTGGTGATGATTCAGTACTAGTTTGACTTCTTAATCGATTCAATGCTGATGTTGTATTAGCTGATATTTTACTATTATGAACATCGGGTTGTTGTGAGGATAGTTTGGTATGATCTACTGAATGTGATTTCTTTGACTGTATTGAAGTTGTAGGTGATTGTTTCTCCTTTGGTGATGGTTGGTCAACAAATATAGGTGATGCTGAACGTTGCTTTTCCTTAGGAACATTATTTGTTGTTGTAGTTGTTGTTGTTGTTGTAGATTCATAGATATTTGAGCATATACTTGCACCAATTCTACCTAATGATATTAAGTCATTATTTTTACCTAATAAAATCTTCGTAAACTTTAATGTGACAATATCAATAATATAACCATCTTCATTCATTATCATCTTTTTTTTAATGATCCATCGATCAATTTCTGGAACATATCTAACATCAATATCTTCAATTTTATACCCACCGTAAAAGAAAAAATGTCTCGGTGTAACTTGAGTTGAAATCATTGATGAAAATTGACCTGGGAAATCCTTCATTTGACTTGTATCTAAATAAGTCAATGTTCCTCTTGAAGCATTAAAAGTTACAAAATGAGGGCTTGGTTGCATGAATGGACTTAATAATAATTCTTTTTCAATAAATGGTGGTAAATCATATGGAAATTCAATGGAAATTTTATTTATATCAACATCTAAAGGTAATCCAAGATGTTTGAAATTTGAAAATCTTGTTACATAAAGTCCACCAAATATATATGATAAATCATTTAGTACAAATTGATTTTGAAAACAAATTCTTGGTACATCTGACATTTGTCTTAATAAACTTTTATTATTCTTATAGCAATTAGGAATATTTATAGCCAATCTAGGAACGTTCAAATATCCATAAAATGCACCAGTAGGTTGATTTTTTGAAAGGATTTGTTTGATTTCTTCATCCAATTCATCATCATCATCTTGATTATAAGTAGTTTCATAAATTTCCAGTACATCTGAAACATCAGAATCTTTTCTATTAAACATTGAATGATCAATTTTATCAAGATACATCTTGGGATAAAACATATATTGAAAATTGGAATCCATTCCGGTGTATTTTCGTTTTGTTGTTGTTTCTTTACATAGATTATATTTTAATATACTATAAGGGACGTTAAAACCATGAGTCCATCCTTTTTGATTTTGATTGATGAATTCTTGTTCATTTTGTAGTAGTTCCTGTTTTGAATAAGATCGAGAAAGATTATGTGTATTATTTTGATTTAATGATTGCGAATTTGTTGGTGATATGAAATCTGGTATGGTTGTATTTTTAGTTTTTTGTAAATCATGATTATTTTGAATATTGTTATTGATGTTGTTTGATAGAAATTGCTCCTCTTTGATATTATTGACTTTACCTTGTTGTAATTGATCTTGTTTTATATTGTAATGATATAGTGTATTATCAATCAGTAAATCATTATCCATGATACTAAATTGTTTGTTGAATGAGATAAGATAAAATAAAAAATTAAATTTTCTATCGTCAATTTAAACTTCAAATAGTATCAAATTGATGTTACAGTAATACTTCATTATTCATAGAAACTAAAATAGAATCATTTATTATTGTGCTTATGTACGGCGATGCTTAAAAATGTTCATCACTGTTGAAACCAAGAAAAATATCAACCAAATATAATATTTCAGATAAAAAGTTAAATCAACCATTCACAAGTTAAAAAAACAGTTTCTTATTCATATCTTGAATAATTTAATTTCATGGTTGTAAATGCTCTATCTACTCCAGTTTTTGTATGAGCTCATCAATTTTTGTCCACTTTTGAATTTTTCCGCGAATGGTGGGGTTGAAAATAATTTATAAATTCTATAACTTTTATACATTTGGACTCAACATATCTGATTTTACCAAAGTATGAATATCTTGAATTGAAGCATTAATAAATTGTCTAACTTCCAAAGCTAACCAAATCTTAATCATACTTAAATCACTTTCATTTTTGAAAATTTCTCTACCTTCTTTTGAAACACCTAATTTTCTCAATACTGGTAACGAACTAGATTTTGAGTTAGTAAAGAATCATTTTATTTAATTTCCTATTAGAAATCTTAAATCAATTTCTTCACTAGGAAATCCAAATATTAAAACGTATACAAACCTGGCAAATAAATCTAAATTTGGATCCAATTGTCTACCAATACCTTCTAAAAGTAAAATAGCCACTATAACAGTAACAAAGTCACCTTCCATTCTAACATGATGAGTTCTAACCATACCTAAAACTTGATCTAATAAATCACCAATACTTATATTACCTAAAGTAAAAGTTCTATCTTTCATTCTATCAACTAATTTTTCAACTTTTATAGCAAAAATTTCTTTATTCAAAACTGTATCTGGTGTTCTTGATCTTTCAGCCATTAATTCACCGGCTTTATATCCATCAAATTCAGATAAAGCTTTAAATAAATCAATAAAATTGACTCGATCAGTTTGATTTAATTCAGTTATTAATCCAACATCCAAAAAACAAATTTCTGCATGATAACCTTGTTCATATAATTGTGCTAATTTTTTACACCATTCATCTGATGATTTTAATTTTAATAATTCATCAGTAACTTTATTTGTTTCTTGATCATTTGAAGATTTAACAATTTTATATTCCTTTTCATGTTTAAATAATTCATTTTTGTAAAATCTTACCATCATATTACCTGGATGTAAATCTGCATGGACAAAATTATCAAGAATCAACATCTTTAAGAATGCATCTAAACCTTTATCACTAACTTCTTTTGATAAGTTTTTACCGAAATTTTCACTAAGATTTAATAATTTATCCAATGGAATTGCATGAATATATTCTTCAACCAATACATCTCTAGTTGTAAAATTCAAATAAGGTTTTGGGAAATGAATGTCTAATCTCTTTTTAAAATTCTCTCTAAATTTAGCTAAATTCAATGCTTCAATTCTTAAATCTAGTTGTAATCTCATTAATATACTAAATTGTTCAACTTCATCAGGTAATGATAACCATTCCATTGTTGGTAAAATATTAATAAAATTTGCAAAGAATTTCATAATTTTTAAATCTCGATTGATTTTGATTTCAACATTTGGATGTAATACTTTAATCGCAACAAATTCATTCGAATTTAAATGTTCTGTTACAACTAATTTATCAAAGAATTGATCTTGTTGATGGTTTCCATGCTGGTGTTTTAATTTCTCACTAATATCTGCTTCTTCTTGTTTAGCTTTGTTCAATGCCTTTTCTGATAATTTACCTAAATAAACTTGTGCAATTGCACCAACACCTAATGGTTTTTCATTGAATTCATCAAAAATTTCATCAAATGGTAAAAAGCCAAAACTTTTACTTACAATTTTTTTAGTTTGTTGTAATGAATGAGGTTTTGCATTTGAATGTAATGAACTTAATTCTTGACACATTGCCAGTGGGAAAATATCGGTTCTTGATGCTGCCCATTGACCTAATTTTATGAATGAAGCACCAGCAACTTCAGCAGACCATCTTAAATATCTATACCAAAGTGTAGCACCACTTTTAATATAAGTACCATCTTCAGTTTTCTTCTTGCGTCCAAACCAACAAATTGGTGATGATAGCAACACAGGTATGAATATGAAAGATAATTCTAAAAATCTTGAAAAAGTGACAATTGGATCAATTAAATAATCATCAATAAAGAATTTGAAATTAAATATTATTCGAATTAAAGGGTTTGTATGAGTTGTTTTTGAATTTCTATAATCATTATATTGTTTTGATTCTTCATCTTGTGAAGCTTGATATAATCCCATTTCATAAGTGTCTGCATCTTTTTTGGGAACCAATTCATGAACAGAGGTGTCTAATGCATGTACATCATTATTGATCTGTTTATATAGGAGATAAGTTAAAGATATACCTGAAGATATACCTATCAATTTTGTGATTGTATTTTGTTTTGGTAATGGTTGTCGTATGAGATAATGAATTGAATGTGAAGATCCAAAAACATTGCATTTGGGCAACTTTTTACAATGTTTTAGTACATTTATAATCATATCATATATCTATCTGAGTTGTGGTTTATTTGTTGGTTGCTAAAATTTGATAATGAAAATCTAAAACCGAGAGAATTAGAAAATAAAAAAATAAGCGAGTAAACAGAGTTACAATAAATAAATATATATGAATATGAGTCTATAATTTTATAAATCCGTCTTCTTCTTCGAATTGTATTTGGTGGTGTTCTTTGTCTTGTTTCAAATGATTTCTTAGAATTGATACCCACAATCCAATTGTTGCAGCACCTTTTGGGTTTGTTTTTGGTCCTCGTCTACTAACAATTCCATCATGTGCATTCCAAACATCTAAAAATACAGGAATTTTGATCCATTCAATTTGATTTAAATTCTCAACTATCAATTTTCTACCTTGATCTAAAGGTAATTTAAATTTATTAGTAAACAATTTGAAATTCTTATAATCTTGTAATATCTTGATATCTTTTATAATTTCATCATTTGATAATATATCTAAATCAATTAGTTTCTTATTTGTCTTTGTACTTAGAATGGAAACTTTTTCTTGAATCAAATCATCTTCAGTTTTAACATTGTTACTTTCATTTTCTTCATCAATTGTACCTGGTTTTCTACTTTTATTCATAAATCTTTCTTCTGCATACAAGACATTATCCATTGCATTTTCTGTAATATGAGAAGTATCACCTTTAAAACTTTCATGTCTTTCCAAATCCAACCTTCTTTCTCTTTGTTTTTCACTAATTTTATAATCCTCAGGATCAATTGGTTTATCCTCGTAGATAAAATTTTTGACCCTTTCCCAATGTGATTCAAGATTTGGAATTGAATGAATTTTAATTTTTATGAAACTGTAAATCGATACAATTGAACTTGTAGTAAATACAAATGGAATCCAAAGAGGGACTAAAACAGATGATAACATAATGATGAATAATAATCTTGCCCAACGATTTTTTCTAATAAAAGGAGTTTCCTCTTGTCTATTTCCGTCGAAAGATTTTTTGTTTTCAAATGATAGTAATTCTGTTCTTGTTAGATCAACAAATTTAGGACGAACTAATTTATCAGCAATCTTCGCCAGTGGTAAATCTTTTAAGTACTTAATCTTTACTTGATCTAGTTCTTCAAATGGGGAGTATTCAGTTATATAACTAGTGAAAAATGCCACGGTTCTATCATTTTTGATATTGGCTAATAAGATATGTTTCTTGAATAATTTTAAACCCTTGTAGAATTTTTCTTCTGGATCAGCCATTTCAATCAATACTGAATCTTGATCAGCAATAAATAATTGTCCACCAGATTTACCAAACATGTATGGACCAAGGAAATTTGCCATTGAATCGAATATATTATCATTAAAAAAATGTACACCAACATGAGGAGTAGCAAAAGTGGTGAAAAAGATTGGTTCAACAGTTTTGAAAAAATCCAATTGATATAATAATCCAATTACGTATCTAGAAATTAATCCACCAAGTGAATAACCAATAAAACTAATTTTATTCACAATTAACTTATTCTTTTGTTTTAATGATTCAATTTCATAAAATATCTCACTTATGATTTTATGACTATTCAATTCTAGTCCATCATAAGTTTTCCAAAATCTAAAACAAGCCGGTCTAATAGTTGAAATTTCATCTGTAGTGACATCTGAAGTAATACTTTCTTTTATAAATCGTTCAATGGTTTGCATATGGTTTGGACTACCCCATAGACCATGTATCAATACAAATAAGTGAGTTGATTTGAGTGTCTCATCTTTTGGCATGATTTTCTGTAGAATTGAATTGAAGAATAGATAAGATTTGATAAATTTATAATTGAAAATAAGCTTTTTTTTTCACAAGATAAGAGAAAAGGAACAAAGAACGGAGATAATGTAAAAATAACAGATGTGGCCTAATTGGGAAGTCAATGACGTAGTATTGAAAAAATTATAATATTGAAAAAAAAATTACCCACTAATTGAAATGGCATTTTGGAATACTAAATCTGAAAATTCTACTACCAATGATATAACGACTGATCCAGTGAGATTGAAGTCACAACAGTTAAAGCAAGATATACAGAATCAAATTAGTCAAGAGTTGGCTACTGCAAATGCTACTGAATTAGTCCGTACAATTACTGAAAATTGTTTTGAAAAATGTATTATATATCCAAAGGAATCCTTGAGTTTACAAGAAGATACATGTTTGACTCAATGTAAAGAGAAGTATATGAGATCATGGAATGTCATTTCAAAAGCTTATGTCGATAGAATACAACACCAAAAATAATGAAAAAACATAAACAAGTTAATACTGTCAATTGACCTTATAGCTATTTATGTTAGCTCATAGTCTCTTCAATTGACTTGTACAGATGTTGATTTGATTGTGGTAATAGATTTACTTAGTCGTGTATATACATTCAATTTATACTATTCAATCTCTCACTCTATTTTTTTTAGTGGCGATTTAGTTCAATATTTCAATCATGAATCAAGTTCAAACCACCGTAGCATCAGAATACTCGTCAGAATTACATTCTGTGCCTATAGAGCATAGATTCAACCCATATTCAGATAATGGTGGTACTGTTTTAGGAATTGCAGGTAAAGATTTTGCTGTATTGGCAGGTGATACAAGACAAGTTGAAGGTTATTCAATTCAATCAAGATATGAAAAAAAAATACATGATGTTGGAGATTCTATATTAATGACAGCTAATGGGTTTGCAGCAGATGGTGTTGAATTAATTGATCAATTTAAACAACAATTAAAATGGTATAAATTTGATAATCAAAATAATAAATTAAAAATTCAAAGTGCAGCAAGATATATTCAACATCTTTTATATAATAAAAGATTTTTCCCATTTTATGTACATACATTAATTGCAGGATTAGATGAAGAAGGTAAAGGTGCAATTTATTCTTATGATCCTGTTGGTTCTTATGAAAGAGAACAATGTAGAGCTGGTGGTGCTGCTGCAAGTTTAATTATGCCATTTTTAGATAATCAAGTCAATTTTAAAAATCAATTTGTTCCAAATACAAATGAGAAAAAACCAATTGAATATTTATCTTTAGATGAAGTTATAAAATTAGTTAGAGATGCATTTACATCAGCTGGTGAAAGACATATATATGTTGGTGATGGATTAGAAATATTAATAGTTACAAAAGAAGGTGTCAGAACTGAATATTATCCATTGAAAAGGGATTAAAAATATATATTTAAATCAAACTGGTAATTCAAATTTTTTACCCTTCATAACTTTTGTATAATAAATGTAAAAAAAATCAGAATAAATTGCCAATTGTAATAATCCTGATAAAACTGAAACATAATCAAAATGTCCTTCTGCAAAATATCTATAAATCCAATTTGGTATATATAATGCACGATATAATCCTAATGCAAAAATATAATGAACAGTTAAATTTTCAGCTTCACCAGTTTTTTGTAATATAAATAATTGAGGTAAAATTGCAACTGCTTCTAACCATAAACTAAATGACCAAATAATTTCTCCAGGTGTATATTTATGTGTAAAGATTAATGATGCAATAAATGAACCACCAACTAAATATTTAATTGGAAATTTATCAATATCTTCTTGAATTTTCTTTGGATATTCATATGTCATTATGTAAACTGTATATATTGATGAACCAATGAAAAAGATTTTTAATAAGGTGTTGTATAATGAAAAAAACTTGGTAAATAAATTAAGGTACCTTGTTAGGAATACAATCACATATAAGATTTGTGTTTTTAAACTTAATCCATTGGTTGATCTATTGTTTTTAATTGTATAAAGTAATAAAAATATACTGGCTAAATGACTAAGATCACCAACAAAACTGAACACATTAACCATGATTGATAATGAAAAAAAAGGTTGATAATAATTGATATTTTTTTACACGTAAACGTCAATAATAATTTAATATACACACTATAGGTTGCTACCATGTTGCTTCTATAATTCGATATGTTCAAGTAAATCATCAATATCATCATCATTAGTAGTAGTATCACTCTGTCTTTTATTCATACCAGGTCTTACTTGGATTTTAAAATCATCGTCATCCTCAGAAATTTCAGTCAACCATTCACCATTGATTATACCACTTATGAAATTTAAAACATGATTTTCAGTCAATTCTTTATTTGTTAAATAATTTTGTGAATTTGTATTGAATACCTGAAATCTATTATCATCTCTTATATAAATCATACTTGGAAAATTACTAATTTTATATTTTTGTAATATTTCATTATCTTGTAAGTCATCAATATCAATAACGTAAATATTTAAATTTGGAGAGTTGGTGGCAATCTTTTGAATAAAATGTGCTGGATAATTAAAATCTTTCCATTCGTAAAAATAAGACATGGTGAACACCACTAATTTGTCACCTTCCCCACTTAACACATCCTCCAAATTTGTATATTTTTTTAAATTTGAATTCACATTATTAAAATTTAAATTAATATTTAAATTATCTTTTAGAAAATCAATTATATTATCTAATTCTCTATTATCATTAAATTCAATTATCTCTTTTGTGTTGAAATTTAATAGTTTCAAAGTTGGATAATGTTTTATATTGAATAAAGAACTTAATTTTTTATTATCCTTTGCATTTGATTTTAAAATTTGTAAATTCTCATTATTTTCAATTATACTATCTAGATTTTCAAAAGTTGGATTAAAAAGTTGACAATATTTACATGAATCTGAATAAAAATAAATGAATGAATAATTTGATTGTTGTAAAATTTTAGTTATTGAATTATCATTAATTTCCAATGTTGATGCATAAAGTATAAATATGAATGAGATGAAAAAATACTTGTTATAATGCATCACAAACGTATAATTGAAGTTGACATGTATTGTAGTTTAAAGTTTATAATTCGTATAATAAATCGTAATTAAGAAAACACTATAGAAATGATTTTCTATTTTCATCTCATTATATTTCCGATTTGGAATTGAAGTAGAAAAAAATTAAATTGGGAAATAAAACAAGCCGCTTTTGTATCCTTTTTAGTAATAAAACCAGCAGCACAATTATTTTGCAGTCAAAATTGGGATACTCTCCAGCCATGTTTTAGAAATTAACTTCTATTTGACTTATTCTATACGTGATCATCTTAAGCTTCTATACATATTATTTTATAAGCAATGCTGGATCATTTCCTTATAGAACGTCTACCAGCATGTAATAGAATCTTTATTGTTCCAAGATTTGACAGTATATAATATACAAAGAATTATCAAAAAATAATTCCTCATCAAATCAACTTTTATTCTATCAATCAATGAGATCAATATTTTCAATAGCTAGTTTATTAGCCACTTCATTAGCTGCATCATCTGATCTTGCAACAATAAGGTCAACCACCATTTCAACCTTATCATCATGTTCATCATCATCAGTACCAGTTTTACCATCATCAAGAGCTTATTATGGTAACAATTCTATTGAAGCTAATGCAGGTCAAGCTACATCAAAATCAAAATCTATTATATATGAATATGAAACTGATTATGGTACTGACATAGTTCAAGCTACAAGAACAGTATGTGATTCAGATAATCATTGTTATGTTACTACTGATTTAGAAAGTAAAACTACTTATACAACTACTGTTAATGGTATTTTAACCGTTATCACAACACAAGTTCCAATTGATACAACAGCAACTGGTGAAAAACCAACTACTCAATTAGCTCAACCATTAACAACTCAAGAAACATTACCACAACAAACTGAAGTTCAAACTACTCAAGCTCCAATCTCAACTGATGGAATAGAACAACAAGAAGCTTCAACCACCACATTAATCATTACTTCATGTAAAGATGATAAATGTTCACAATATACCGAAACTACTGGATATAAAGTATATACTAGTGATGAAACTATTTATACTACTTATTGTCCATTATCAACTGAAACTAATGCTCCATCAACTGAAAAAGAAGAAACTACTGGAACTATAAAAGGTGAAGATTCTACAGCTACTACAACTAAACCGGGTGTATCATCTATTGAACCAGTTACAAAACATGATACAACTATTGTTACAATTACTTCATGTTCAAATGGTATCTGTTCTCAATTCCCAAAAACAACAGGAGTACAAATTATCAGTAATGAAAAAACAATCTATACAACTTATTGTCCATTAAGTGATGAAACCTCAACCACTAAAACTCCAGTTCCATCACCAACATCAATAAAATCTAGTTCATCACCAGTTACAATCAATGTTATCACTGATAATATTGTTACTGAAACTCCATCACTTGAAATTCAATCATCAACAGCATCACAACAATCGACCATTGATTCACAATCATCAGGTGTTATCTCAATACCTTCTATAAGTACTACATATGAAGGAATGGCAGCAGCTATGACTACTGGATTTGGCGGTTTATTAATATCATTAGTCTTTTTTATGATATAAATTTAAAGCTTGTGTTTGTTTTTTCGTGTATAAGTATAATTATATAGATTTTTAATAATATCATTTCATTCGTATTTTTACATATATCTCAACAACTAACGACTTTAAGCCCATAGTCGCAATAATAAAGATGAATTAGTAAATTATAAGCAATTCATTGATGCTACTTTTGTAAGTTTTTCATGCTGAAAAAATTTTTTTAGATTGGGGATTGGACGGGATTTAACACGATTGATATTTTTGCTTCATGACAAGGTACACATTGTAATTTTGCTCAAAGTTAGATTTACACCTACACAGCATAAAAAATTAACTAATGCAATAGTAAAAGCGACACTAAATGTAGCACTTGATTACAAATTTTATATGAAAAAGTCAATATATTACATATTCTATACATTTGTTAAATCTATACCATAAATCTTTACATCTTTTATATTTGTCCTTGTTGAGAAGTTAAAATATAAATCTCTACCCTCAATACCAAAATTTATAAACTCGGTAGATAGTTTGATATGATTTATACCGTTTTTGAGATTTATTTTCTTTAATATTTTAAACTTACATGAGGTTTTTGTGTCAAAATTTGGGTACGTTAATTTATCAAATCCAGATTTTGTACTTGGTTTAAACCCTATTAAAACATCAACATTGGTTGAGTTATGATTAATTATTACATCGGTTGGGATAATTGGCTTACTCAATCTTATACCGATATCACTTCCATTTTTCCAGATTGTTTCATCGTTTAATATTACATGATTTGCATCTTGTTCATCATTATACTCATTAGATATCCACCATCCGTATAATAGTTTATTCATTAATGGGGTATCAGTATTAAATTTCGTAGTTAAAAAACCCAAAATCCGACTGCCGGAATTGTAATCAGCATAATTGATCCATGGAGAATGAGTAGATACAAATTTCAATTTTGAATCGTTATAAAATTCATCTGAAATCAATACTTCTTCCTGTTTTGGGTTTGATTCAATAGGTGGTTGTGGTGTTGGTTTTAATTGTTGTTGTAATTTATTTTCCAACTGAGATAATTTTTCATCAATTTGAGTATTTTGATAACTGTTGATGAAATTGGATAAAAATTGATGTAATTTTGGTTTTATCACTATTTGTCCGTTTTGTTCACTGATAAGTTGTTTATTAATTGATATTTTTTCATTTAAATTGATTAACTCTTTTTGTAGATTCTGTATTACGATCTCATTTTGAGTCAATTTTTCATTTAATTGATTTATTCGTGAATCATAATTAAATATTGAAAAGTCTATAGTTATAGGATTAGTTAATAAATAATACAGTATTGAAATAAATATGGTTGATAAAAATGATATTATAAGTAATTTAAATGATATATTTGAAATTGAGAAGTTCTTCTCATTCTTGTTTACAATTTCATCTTCAAGTTCCAATTCTATTGGTTCATATATTTGTTCTTTCCTTGGACTACGATTATGGAGTTTTAAATTGTGTAGCTTAGGACTTATATCAGGTTCATCAATTGAATCAATATCAGATTCCTCATCTTCATCTTCGTATATAGTCAATTCACTTTCACTTGCAATATAATCATCATCCTCATCTTCGATATAATTTGATTCATTTAAATACTCAATATATGAATTATTAAGTAATTCTTCGTCTATCTCTTCATCTTCATCATCCAAAGTAACCCCTATGCTTTTTGCAATTTTCTCATCTGTCATTGATCTAAATGGAGACGATCGTATTGAATTTATATTTTCTTCATCATGATTATTCATTCTTGTTAATTAAGGAAATAGTAAACAAAACAAATAGAGAAAAAATAAGAAAACACTACCAATTGTATATATTTTACAATCTTTTTAATAAATTATCAGCACTTGAAATTTCAGTAAAATTTAAATCAGTTTCATTTTCAAGATAAGTGATTTCACCATTCTTAACAATTGAAGCATATCTTTGAGTTCTAACACCAAATCCAGCTTTAGTTAAATCAGTTACGTAATTATCACCTAATTGTTTTGAAATACCTAAACCTACATCAGTGGCAAAGATCATATAGTTTTCTTCATCTTTGTATCCTAAAGCTTTTGCCCATGCTGCCATTACAAATGGATCATTAGCCGATAAGATGATAATTTTATTAACACCTTTTGATTTGAATTCTTTAAGATGTTTTAAATAATCAGGTATGTGTTGTTCAGTACATGCTGGTGTAAATGGACCAGGAACAGCTGCAACAACAGTAACATTATCCTTAAAAATATCTTCTAATTTTAAATCAATTGGATTACCACAAGCAGTAATTGATTCATTACCTTTTGAGTATGGGATATATTTTGGTGAAGGAGTAGTTGGGAATTTTTCAGACATAATAATAGATAATAATAGATAACTACTGAAAGAGAATTGGCAACGATATTTATAGTTTTTAAATCTCGGACTTTTGTAATTTTTATCTCACCCCTTTATTTGCTAAATTTAAATTACATCATTTAAAAGGTAAACGTGATCACTTTAACATATATATTTAACCAATATTGATATTAAACAACCTATGAATCCACCTATATATCCACCTACAAGTAAGGTAATTGGCCATTGTTGCCATGGTCTATCCCAATCTAATGGTATTGGAATCACACCTAACCAACACCCACCTAAAGTTATCAAAACACTAGATAAAATTGGATGATGGAAAATTAATCTATATAAATGATCTTGATCAAATAATAATTTAAATTGTTGTAAATCTAGTCTATATAAGATTATTAATGGATTAAATACCAATTGTGATAAATGTAATGATAAAAGAAATGTCTTAATTGTGTATTTATAAATTGGTGAGCCCATTAAAACTAATATTATATGCAAAGGAAATGATAATACTATACTGATTATGATTGATGATATGATTAATAGTATAAGGTTGACATTTTCTTTATTTTTCTTTGGAAGATTGGTAAATATTATATAGTTGTATATTGTAGTCATTGGTAAACTACTGATAAACCCCTTTAACATGACTTTTTCAATATTTTCTGTGAGTCCCATTCTAAACATTCCATATAGGATTATTAAATTATGAATTGGTATTACTGATATAGGGTTTTTTATACTTGGAACCACAATGGTATCAATTGAATCCACATTACTCTTGGTATTCTCTTTATCTATAAATGACACTGATTTTTTCCCCGTCTTTGGTCGATTAATGGTGTTGTTGATATTCTTCCCACCATTCATTTTTGTTGATAGTAAAACCACGAGAATTTTTTTTTTCACTTCAAAGAACGAATAAAGTATAAATGGATGTATATGATGAATTTATAGATCCATCAAGAATAAACAACTGTGTTGGATGTAATTTCATTTCGAAAACATCAAAAAATCTAATAGTTGGGAAAAATTCCATTCTACAAATCTTTGAAACTATAAATACAAAATCAATCAAATCACCATATAAATTAAAATTGGTAGATCAATTTAAATTACAAGGAACAATCACTGATTTAAAACGATTGAAAACTATTGAATCTGAATTGGATTATTTAATTGTATCGACGAAATTTGCAAAGTTTTCAATAATAAAATGGGATCATCATTTACATACAATTCAAACAGTATCATTACATTATTTTGAAAATTGTTTACAAAATTCTACATATGAAAAACTAGGTGTATCTGAATTAATAATTGAACCAACATATAATTCAGTTTCATGTTTGAGGTATAAGAATTTATTATGTTTTTTACCTTTTGAAGTCGAAGATGAAGAAGAAGATGATGATGATGAAGAGATGATGAATGATGAAGATTATGAACCAAAAGAAACTATCAAGGCTGATAGATTTTTTGACTCAAGTTTTATCATTGATGCAACTACTTTAGATCCTAGTATTGGTACTGTAATTGATATGCAATTTTTATATAATTATAGGGAACCTACAATTGGGATTATATCCATTAAAAATCACGCATGGGCTGGGAATTTGATTAAGAATAGAGATAATTTAGAATATCAAGTTTTAACATTGGATTTACAACAAAAGTCAACTTTATCAGTATATAAACATGAAAATTTACCTTATGAAATAGATCGTATTATTCCATTACAATCACCCTTAAATGGTAGTTTATTAATTGGTTGTAATGAGATATTACACGTTGATAATGGGGGGATTATGAAGAAAATCGCAATAAATAAATTTACTCAATTAACTACCGGATCTTTTAAAAGTTACCAAGATCAAAGTGATTTAAACTTGAAATTAGAAGATAGTCAATACATTCAAATTCCTAATGATAATCGAGTTTTGTTAATTTTATCATCTGGTGAATTTTTCATTATAAATTTTGAATTAGATGGGAAATCAATTAAGAAATTTTTCATTGATAAATTGGATACAAAATTTTATGAAAACATTCAATTGAATTACCCAGGAGAAATTGCTGTACTCGATAAGAACTTATTATTTATTGGTAATAAAAATGGTAATTCTCCATTGATACAAATCAAATATCAGGATAGTTTAAATAAGAAGGAAACTGAAGACAAAGTAGATGAACTAGATGAAGAAGATGAGGAATTATATAAAGAAGAAGAAGAGGAGGAGGAAATGAAAAGTTTAAGTAAATCACATATTGAATTCCTTTATCAAGATGATTTAATCAATAATAGTCCAATATCTTCATTTACATTGGGTATAACTTCAAAACAAAAATATAAATCAAATTTACCAAATCCAAATTATAATGAAATGTCAATAATTTCCAGTGGTGGATCCAATAGTCAAGGAAAATTAAACATCATAACCCCTACAATTCAACCAATGATTTCATCTTCATTAAGTTTTTCACAAGTTAATAGAATGTGGAATCTTAATCAAAAATATTTAATAACTTCTGATGATGTTAATTTAAAATCTGAAATTTTCCAAATTGAAAAATCTTATACTCGAATGAAATCAAAAGATTTTATAAATAATGAATTAACTATTAATATGCATGAGTTAAATAATGGGAAATTCATTTTACAAATCACACCAAAACAAATGATTCTTTATGATAATAAATTTAAAAAAAAATTAAGTTTAACTGAAGAAATCAAAGATGATGAAATTTTAAGTTCAATTTTAAAAGATGAATTTTTAATGATTTTCCTTGCAAGTGGGGATGTTATGATTTTTGCTATTAATACATATAATGAAACATATTTAAAAATCGATATACCGAAATTATTAGATGATACAATTATAACAACTGGATATATTACAAATTCAAATATTTTAAGTGTAGTTACAAAGGATATAACAGTTTTAACAAAAAAAAGAAAACTTTCAGGAAAATTACTTGATACTTCAAAAACTTCGAAAACAAAAACATTTATATTAGTCACTGGTGATAATCGTATAGTTGCATTTAATAGATTTCATCAAGAAAAATGTTTTCAATTAAATGGAATTGATAAATTTATGGATCAAATACAATTGGGTTTTTTCGATTCAAATTTCCAAGGTGATATTAATCCTTTAATTAAACAAGTTTTATTAAGTGAAATTGGAGATAATAATCATAAGGAAGAATATTTAACAATTTTAACAATTGGTGGTGAAATTTTCATGTATAGATTATATTACGATGGATTAAATTATTCATTGAAAAAGGAATCAGATTTAAAAATAACTGGTGCTCCTGATAATGCATTTTCTCATGGTACTTCAATTGAAAGAAGATTAGTTTATTTTAATAATTTGAACGGTTATACATGTATTTTTATCACTGGTGTAATACCATTTATAATTTTAAAATCTTTACATTCCAAACCCAAAATATTTCAATTTTCAAAATTACCAGCAGTTTCAATATCAGCATTTTCAGATTCAAAAATTAAAAATGGATTAATTTTCTTGGATAATCAACAAAATGCAAGAATATGTGAATTACCATTGGATTATAATTATGAATTTAATTTACCTATAAAGTCAGTATTTATTGGTGAATCAATTAAACAAGTTGTATATCATGAATCATCAGATACAATAATAATATCAACATTTAAAACTATACCTTATAATTGTGTTGATGAAGAAAATAAACCAATAGTTGGTGTTCATTTAGATAAACCATCAGCAATATCATATCAAGGTTCATTAAAATTAATATCTCCATATAATTATTCAGTTATAGATTCTATTGAATTAAAAGATAATGAAATTGGTATGAGTTTAAAATCAATGATTTTGAAAATAAATTCTCTTTATAGAGAAGTTATTGTGTTAGGATGTGGGAAATATAGAATTGAAGATTTACAATCTAATGGATCATTTAAAATCTTTGAGATTTTAGATTTAATTCCAGAACCAGGTAAACCAGAAACAAATCATAAATTTAAACAAATTTTTAATGAAGATACAAAAGGAGCAGTTACAAGTGTTTGTGAAATTAGTGGTAGATTTATGGTTACTCAAGGACAAAAGATTATTATTCGTGAATTAGAAGATGATGGGGTTGTACCAGTGGCATTTTTAGATATACCTACTTTCATAACAGATTCTACAAGTTTTGGGAATTTATTATTATTAAATGATTCATTAAAAGGTTCTTGGTTGATTGGATTTGATGCAGATCCTTATCGAGCATTAAAATTTGCAACTAGTTCTAATATGAATATTGAATCAGGAGAATTTTCAATTTATAATGATGAATTATTTATAACTGGTGGTGATATAAATGGTAATTTATACACTTTTACATTTTCACCAGAAGAATCGAAATTAAAAGTAAAAAATTCATTTAGATTGGATTCACAAATTACAAAAATGGTTAAAATACCAAATGAAAATGATGATTCAATTTTTTATAATATTGGATCTTGTTTAGATGGAAGTTTTTTTAAATTACATAAAGTTGATGAAAGAGTTTATAAACATATGTATTTCTTACAACAACAAATTACAACTAAGAATTATTCCTTATTAGGATTAAATCAAAAATCATATAGATTTGATAATTTGGATATAAAGTCTCAAATTGAAAATCAAAATCCAATATTGGATTTCAATTTGATTAAATCATTTACGAAATTGAATGATTTGAAAAAGAAAAACATTGCTTCTAAAGTTGGTAAATTAAGTGATTTATATGAAGATATATTATCATTGGAATTATTGTAATATATAAAATATCGATAAACTTGATACTCTAGAATTGTAGAATTTTTTTTGGAATTTGTAGAAGAACTAATTATGATCTCTACGAATGTTTGTTCAATTGAGAACAGACCTGTTTCAAAGAGAATGGATTGTGTTTCTAGAGATAGCTAGCTTATTTGTTGCTGAGGTTTCTTAATTCCAAAGAACATAAAGCTTGATATTAAGTCAAAATTCGAACGTCTCAAGCTATTTGCTGACTATCTAAGTAGGTCAGAATTTAATTAAAGAAAGTTATACCACCTCCTATAAATACTAATTTTTCACCTTATATTTTCAGGTATGATTATATAATGTGAATAGATAAAGGTATACATCTATCTCATTCAGTCAAGTTTTTCGAGGTGTATTTTCTAAATTATAAGCAGATTTATGGACAGTAACAATTATAGAGATTACTTTTGGATATTTAAAAAGACTTAATGTGTAATTAAGCAGTTTGGACCCTTAATCGAGATCTACCCCTTGGTTGCAAAGTAAAGAAAAAGTCTAAATCGAAAATTTCTTGGTTCCAGATCTCAGTTCAAAAAAAAATAAAAAGAAATATGAAAAGACAATATAGTCAAGATAAAGAAATTATAATTTCGAAATATGAATTAATAATTAAATTAAAATTATATAACTAAACAGAACCTAAAGAAAAAAATAAATAATTAAATAAAAAATATATGTTAAATAGAAATGCATAATAATACCCAAAATATGAAAAATAGTAGTTGTTTTTTTTTTAGGAAATATAGTTAATAAATGTATATTTCAAATTATTTAGTAGCATTAAATAATCATCCATATACAAAATTAAACTATAATCCATTGCTTTTTTTTAATTTTTGAAAATAAATGTTAAATTAGTTTATGATATTAAGAAACTTATAATAAAGCACCTAAAGCTAATAAACCAGCAGCAACTGGAGCAGCAATGTTAGCAGCAGCACCTTCAGCAGCGGTAACTGATGGAGCAGCTGATGATGGAGCAGCTGATGATGATTCAGCAGCAACGGTTGATGGAGCAGCTGATGATGGAGCAACTGATGATTCTGATGATAATGGACAGTAGGTGGTGTAGGTGGTTTCTAATTCAGTAACAGTGGTTAAACCGGTGGTGACAGCGGTTTCGTGACATTTGTTTTCTTCACATGAAGTGATGGTAACAACAGTGGTAGCAATGTCGGTAACGGTACCGTTAACCCATGAGGCCATTGATGAACCAGCGACAGCAGATAAGATAGCAACAGTTGAGAATTTCATTGTAATAATATGTAAGCGAGTGAAGATTTGATTTAAAATAATAAGAAAAGAAGAGAATAGAAAGTGGCGATTCAGATTTATTTATAGTAAAAAATTAACCATCTGGAAAAATAAAATAGAAATAAAAAAAAAATAAAAAATAGAAAAAAAAAAATGAACAAATTAAAAATTAAACAATTACAATAAAATGCAAATTTTTTTACAAACAAATAAACAAACAAACAATCAGTTATTACACAAACAATGCAATTAGCAATAACTTACAAACCCTTTAACACGTTATGCATCAAGATTTAACAAAAATAAATTAGTAACAATCTTGCAATCTAAAAAATAAATTTTTACAAAAATTACAATAGTTTTGTATATTAATGGTTGTGAACTATTACTATATTTGATCATTTTATTCCTCAATACTAATCATATCGCAGTACTTTATACCTCTAATCACATGACACATGACACCTACTTTTCACTAATTTTCTTCCATACTATTCTAAATAAATTTTAACGAAGAAAAAAAAAAAATAGAAGCATTTACGGAATAATTTAAAACTTATTAAAAGATCCTTTATTGAAATTTTCTTTTATTTCAACACTGATCGGATGATAATTTCTTAATTATTACTCTAAACATACAAAACCCGCTTATTATTGTCTATACTACAAATACTTAAAAATTTCAAAACAATTTAATTGTATCAGTATCATAATTAAAAAAATTTCGAATAAGTTTTAATATTGTTTCAATTGAGTGAATTCCATATTTGTTTAATGTTGAACTTAAAACAGTAATTAGAAATCTCTCCTAATCTCCATGAATAATAAAAGTAACTTATGCACCAACATTAAATTCCAAATTTAACTCTGTTACAATTGCTATTTTAATTTCAAATGTAGTAAATCAGTCAATGAGGAGAGATTTGAATGGAATTAGTTTTAGATAAAGATTAAAAATTATATGTGTTTCAACTTAAATTTCTAAATTTGTTTATATTCCTTACGAATTGAGATTTCTAAAAATAAACTTGAATGTTTCACACTACCGCATTAATTTTCCTTCGTTTTATTTTACCGTGTCAAGTCTTAAACAGTTGTAACTTGTTGACAAACGTTTGTATAGAGAATGTTTCTAATTTGAAGTGAATAATTCAACATGGAAGTTCTCCTCTGTATTTTGTGTATTATTCTTTATTAAGGCTTTGGTATTTGACAGATTATATAAGAAATATCACAACACATAATCAAGAAAAAACGACAAGAATAGGTCAAAAATCAATCAAATTATCGAAGAATGTTATTTTATCAAGGAACCAAACAAGAAAGTTATTCACGAGATCTCTATACTTTTCTTGTTGCAAAAGAAACTACAATTCGAAAACAAATCAAAAATTGATGAATATGTTGCTGTAGTAAAGTTGATTAATGAAATTCTTCTTCAAACACCACTAACCAATGTTGGAGTGATATTAATTTTGCCGTTCATTCGAATGTCAAATTGCAATAATCTCAAATATTTGTTTTCATTTTTGATCAAAATTAACACTAAACTGCGTGAATTTCACAAAGATGAATTATATGCATATTTAGATATTAGTTAATGCGTAGTGTGTATACCAAAAAAAGTATGTAGTTACTGTTAAATAATATTAGTAAAAATTGTAAAAGAGGAATTTTGCCCGTACGTGAGTTAAGTATTGATCCCCCAACTTTTTAATTATTTCCAACTAACCTCCATCTCTTTTTAAGGATTATTTTTTGAACTTAAGCCACGATTCATCTATATTTTGACACTTATTATGGTTGCAAATATTTTTCAACAATTGGTTGCAAAAGATAGTCTACAACAAGTCCAATATTCATTCATCATCGATTGTAGTAAACCAAACGTACCTAATAGACTATAAGTATTCTTTCATCTTTTTTTTAAGTATATTGATGCCCGTATTACAATTTGCAAGTTTCCAATTATTGTTGAGTAAAAATTTCTCAGAGTTATAAATTTTGAGCCATTTAACTTTCCTAAATGAATGTGTTAATCTGTTTAAACCATTCTGTAGATATTCTACATTGTTCTTTCATGATATGATTCTTATTTGTTTTATTACTCATTTGATATCAAGTTGTATTTTCTAACACTTTAGGTTGAAATTTTGCAAAAAATCAATTATTTCATAAAATTCATTTAAACACATAATTTTTTACCAAAACTTAAAGATATAGTACCTAATAGCTTCTTATAGCTTATATACTTACTCATGATGATTATAAAGTCTTAGTGAGTAAGTTATTGTTAGTTTGTATTTTGGCGGCATTGAATTTGTTATTGTATGTGTGTATGGATGTTTAATTTTTTAATTTTGTTGCAAAAAAAAAGGGTTAAGAGAAGAATAAGCAAAATCAATATTGCGAAAGTCGCTACTTTTTGAGTACTTTCTACTCCAAAACTCATTAATTCAAATATCTCAAATTTGACTAGAGATTGCTAAATTGTAGAGTCAATTTACTAAAACAAAATCTATATTTTTTTTAACTATTTTAAATAAATTTTAAATGTTGCAATTTCAAAACTTTTTAAATTAATTTCAACTTTACCATCATTTTCAATCTCTAATTGTTCAATATCATTTTCTAATGCACAAGTTTTAAAAATTGATTTATATGGTAAGTTATGTTTATCCAATACTAATACACCTGAACTTGCTCCACCAAGAGATTCATAAATTCTAATAATTATTGAATCTTCTTTCTTTCCCTTTTCAAAATCAGCTTCACCTCTTTTTATATGAGATAAAATCAATGAAGATTGAGAATCTTTCTTTGGTTGCAATTTAATCAAATTTAATAAACTTGAATCATATTGATCAATAGGTAATAATCTATAATTAAAATTATAACCTGCTTTAACAGTATCAATACCTAAATTTCCTTGATGAGGATAAATTGCATATTCAAACTTGTGTTGTCCCATATCAGCTTTTGAATCTGGTGCTTTTGGTGATCTTAATAATGATAATCTAATTAAATTACCATGTATACTTCCACCATATTTACAATTATTTAAAATTGAAACCCCATAATTATATTCACTTAAATCCATAAATTTATGATGACAAACTTCAAATTTTGCAACATCCCAAGTTGTATTATAATGAGTTGGACGTTGAGTTATTCCAAATTGTGTTTCATAATTTGCTTGTAAACTTGTATTTAAAGTTGTTGGGAATTGAACTTTTAAAAATTTATAATCTTCAAACCAATCCACAATACATGAGAATTTTATAAAATTTGAATTTGATTCAATATGATTTGTACCTGATAAGGAAATAATTGTTTCAATTTTTGATTCATTGGAAATTTTATGAATCACGGAAATGGAGGAATTATATTGATCATTTGATAAGATTGAAATCTTTTCAACATTGTTATTAATCAATTTAAATTTTTCTAATGAATATAATTCAGTATCCCAAGCTGGAAAATTAAGAGGTTGATCATCAAATAAAATAAATTGATTTCCACCAATAAATTCAACATCTTTTTGTTTGGTTTGTGAAGTTGGAGTTTGATCAATAATTTCTCGTTGATTGATTTCATCATATAAACTTGTAATTATACCAGTTTTAGAAATCTTTGCAGTGATAATTTTGTTTGATAAAATGAAAAATTCACCAGATTGATAAACACTTGCAGGATAATTCAATTTCTTATTAATTTTTGAAACTCCATTCACATGATCAATTGAAACTTTAATAGAATCACCTTTATTTGATAAAACTCCAACTTTTTCCTTTTTAAGTTGATTGAAAATTGGTGAATCTTGTTTAATTTGTAAAATTTCATTAAATCTATCCCATGGTAATGTATTTACAAACAAATCTTTTGATTTTTCATCAGATCCAAATTTTAAAGCTTCATATGTTAATTCATCACAAGTTTCCAATACTTTTGTCAACATTGGATAAACTTCTTCATAATAAACCATACCTATACAACTACCAGGTAAAACATCATGAAATTGACATAAACATATATCTTCCCATAATTTTTGTAATTTTTCAAAAGGATATTCATACTTTTTATACTTTATCAGGGTTAAAGTTGCAATTAATTCTAAATCATGTAATTTAATTTCACCAATTCTCATGAATTTCTTTATATTTGCTTGAGTTGTATAAGTACCTCTATGAAATTCAAGATATATTTCACCAGTCCAAGTTGGTAATGATTCTCCTTGATTTGACTTTTTCAAGATTTCATCATAGAAATCATCAATTGTAACTCCCAATTGTACAGTTGGTAAAATACCATTTGATTGAGTATTTGATAAACCTCTACATCTTCTTAATTTTTCAATCATTTCTTCAGTTGGACCACCACCACCATCACCATAACCATATAATAATAAACTAGTTGGAACATTTCTCATATTTTTATTCTGAGTACTTGATCTAACAACATCACCAAAATGAGCCAATGCAGTATAAGTATTTGCTGGTGGCATATGAACTAAAACTTGTGAACCATCAATACCTTTCCAATTAAATGTTGATAATGGGAATGTATTTATATTATTCCATGATAATTTTTGTGTTAAAAATTTATCAATTCCAACCAATTGACAAATTTGTGGAATTTGAGAGCTATATCCAAATGTATCGGGTAACCAAAAAATATTCAGTTGAAAACCAAATTCATTAAGAAGAAATTTTTGTCCAAGTACAAATTGTCTAATTAATGATTCACCATTTGGAAGGTTTGTATCATTTTCAACCCATGAACCACCTAATGGAATAAATTGATTTGTTTTAAATTTTTCATGAATCTTTTCTAATATTTCAGGATGGGATTGTTTTAACCATTTAAATTGTTGCATTTGACTTGCAACAAATACATACTCAGGATAATCATCAGCCAATTTTAATTGAGTTGTCCAAGAACGAACAATTTTTCTTTTTGTTTCTGCAAATGGCCATTCCCAAGCAGTATCAATATGACAATTTCCAACACCAAATACATCAACTCTATCAAATGGATTTGTATCAAAAACATCATCGGAATTGATATCTTTACCAAGAATTGTTGAAGCCAATTGTCTACATTTATGAATTGATTTAACATCATTAGGATCAAATGTATTCATAATTGAATTAGCTACATCGGCAGCTTGATATTTTTGCCATGATCCATTGGAAAATTCTCTACTTGCATCTCCAATTATCCAAAAATCCCAAAATAATCTTCTTGCTTCAAGATTAGGAACAACTAAATGAGCTTTATTAAGACGGAAATAACGATTTGCATCAGGTTCTCCTTCAGCTCCATTTCCAAACATCCCATTACATGCAACTTCGATATAAAAAGTTTGTTTCTCCGAGATTTTATATTCTTTTGGAATACTGAATAAATTTCGATCACCACCACCAGTGAATGCTTGAAGTGGTAATCCATTTTCATTATAAATCATTGCTTCACTATTGGAGTCCCAATCAATCTCAACACTTTCATATTTCAACCATTCAGACGGAATCTCAAGTTCAAATTTAATCCAAAATGTTTTCCATGAAGGACCAAAATAATATCCAATATTGATATCTTCCCATGAAACTTCATTGAAATTTATATCTTTAAACAAAGGACGTTGTGTTTGACCAAATTTATCATCAGGAACTTTCCAAGATTTCAAATTACCAATTTCTTTACGATGAATATCATAGAATTTAGGTAAATTTAATGAAGGATATTGTCCATTAGGATCAGTGAATTGTCTTAATCTATCTTGATATAAATGATCAATTGGTTTGAAATTGGGTTGACGATTGAAATTGTCATAACCCATAATTAAAGAAATTGACTAATTTGTAAGATAATTTTGACTGAAATTTTGGTTGTCAAAAATTATAGTAGTTAATGTTAAATTATGGGGATATTGTAATATGAAAAGGGGGTAAGTTATATACAGGACTCTATCAATATCCGATAAGATTAGACAATGTGTGCTTATTTTGTGCTTTGTTTTCCTAATTGGGAACTCTACCGAATTCAATTTAAGCAGCGTTATATAAGGAATTAGAGATTTAAAACTTACTTAATAGAGTTTCGTAACACTTTCAACTAATCTCAAAGTAGTTAGTATATAGATATATAATGAGTTTAAGAGAGCCGCATATCCAAAATAGAATTTTGAGTAATAATTGTTACTCGCTGGATTAACCAGCAGCATATCAATATAATAGTGATTTACAATAGTAAAGTGGATTAAAACAGATCTATGGCTTGCAAGAAATACAAATAACCATCAGAAGAAAATAAAGTTCTAGTAGAAAAAGAATTGTGTTTTCAATGATTAACAATCAATAATTAACATATATTATAATCAATCTAATTATTGAGTATGAACTTCTTTATCTTCTTCGACATTGGCAATTTTTGGGTGTTCTTTGGTTAAAGAATCAGCATGAATTGATGGTAATTGAACTGAGAAACCTTTAATTAAACTAAATTCATTGGTAATTTTACCACCTAATTCTGTAATTTTATTTTTAATAGATGATGCATCTGAATCTGAAGCTTCGTCTTTTAAAGTAACAATATATGATTTTGAGTCTGACATTTTAATATTTTTAATTGATGATTTACTTAAGTTTCTAAAATAAATGAATATGGTGGATGCAAATGAAATGAATAATATAAAAAGTAAGAATTTTTTAAATTGTAAATTCATTCAATTGAAAGGCAAAAATAAATTTGAAGCAAATGGCAATATAAATATTAATGATTATTGATTTTGTGTGTTAAAAAATAATGATAAGATAATTGTGCAGTATTGTGGTGTTAAGAAATGGAATCAAAAATCGTTTGCTGTGTGAATTTCTCAATTTAAAGATTCCGTACAACGCAATTTCATCGTATTACGGCTTACATAATTACTTACACAATCAAATATTCCTTTTTAATTTCTATGTAAATTTATTTCTCCATCAAAAATCAGACTATACAAGAAGGAAGGATATCATAAGATGCTAGTCATAACAGATAGATATTATACTCCAATTGATCGATATTTGAATAAAGCCAAGAGAAAGGGATTCTGGATATATACTGGTATAATTATTATTTCATTGGGCTATATAATGTATGAAATTTCAAACTTACCTGAATTACCACCACCACCTTCTTCATCATCAAAAAAACAAAAGGATGACAACAAGAATGAAAAAAAAGTAGAAGACAAACACTCTAATGATGATTCCTCAACTGATCAACCTTCCAGTCATGTATCAACTCATGAAGAAATTTTAAAGGAGGAAGAAATCAATTTGGGTCCCACAAATCCAGTTTTACCAATTGATCAAACTCATGAAGATGATCATATCATTTATAAATGGTCAAAAAAGAAAGTGTTTCAATTTTTATTTGATAATAAGATATATCCCGATATAAATGAAGATTTAAACTTGATTAGAAAACAAGTTATTGAGATTTATGAAATTAAGAAACATAATAATGAATTGGATAAAAAGTATTTATCATAATTGAGGAAAAGTTTGGTATTTTGTGTAGTTTTTTAATAAATAATGGGTTTATGAATGAGTTTAAAGTTTGGATCGTACTAAGTTACGGTAGTTGTTCATTAATTGATTAATTATCATTTGCAGCAAAAAAAGCGTGATCTTTCACGTGTCTGCGGTTTAATTTCAAGTAATATTTCACTATATTATATTTGTTGATTTTAAAAATCGTTAATAATCAGCAATTACTAGAATATAGAACTAAGAACAAGATTTGAAAACCTTTAAAGTTATTTTTTGTACATAAAATTGTGGTAAAATAACCATTATAGTTTTGAAATTTACAAAACAAATTTACTATAAATAGTGTAGAATTTCCTTGACAATTGTATAAGTTAATTATTGATATTTTTTCAGCATTTTGTGGAGTACTAGAAAGGGGTTGTATCAAGAATAATGTATCATACCAATTTAATAGCAAAAGTAAACTAAATGTTGATTGGATGCAAAAGGATATGACAAATGACAAATTAACACTTCTAATTAAAATTCACATACAAATTTAATAAGTCTAGTATAATTATAATATTAGTAATAATATAATTGTGCTCATACACTACTAACAAACTATAGTTAAAAGTGACAGCCAAACAGACAGCCCGACAGACAGACAGTAGTGGACGAAACCCACAATTTGTAATTTCATACTAATTTATAATTTCCATAAATTTCCAATTATATCTCTCACTCTATCATTTTTTTCAACTTTTCATCAACACACATATTCATATTAAATTATCATGGTTAAAGCAGGTATGTTAACACTTCATCAATTCAAGCCAATTGACTCATTGTAATATAATTAAACAATTATTTGGTTGCAAAAATTACCATTACTCAACTTACTTTACTTTTATTACATGTTTGGTAATTTATAATTTGCTCAATTATCAATTATGCAACATCAGATCAATACAATAAATAATTACAATTGGTCTATGAATTAACTTTAACTCAATTTACTAACTAATGTTTCACTAGTTGCTGTCTTAAGAGGTGATTCAAAAGTTTCAGGTACTGTTCATTTTGAACAAACTTCAGAATCTGAACCAACTACAATTACTTATGAAATTTCAGGTAATTCACCAAATGCCCAAAGAGGTTTCCATATCCATCAATTTGGTGACAATACAAATGGTTGTACTTCAGCTGGTCCTCATTTCAATCCATTTTCAAAAACTCATGGTGCTCCAGAAGATGATGAACGTCATGTTGGTGATTTAGGTAATATTTCAACCGATGCAAATGGTGTTGCCAAAGGTTCAAAACAAGATTTATTAGTTAAATTGATTGGTTCAAATTCAATCCTTGGTAGAACTGTTGTTGTTCATGAAGGTACTGATGATTACGGTAAAGGTGGTTTTGATGACTCAAAAACCACTGGTCATGCTGGTGGTAGACCAGCTTGTGGTGTTATTGGTTTAACTCAATAAATTTCTCAAAAGATTTAATATATAAGATTATTCAACAAGAGATTCTCTCAATTAATTGTATTTAATTGTGTTGTGATTTTCATACGAAATCGGATTTAAACGTTAATCCCACGGCCATTTTAAAATTTTCGCATTACTACGAATCAATATCCAACCCCTATTAATCAAATGAACTATCACCATGTGTTTTAACTTAATCAACTCTAAACTTAATAGTTACTTTACTTAACCCCATGTGTCTCGAGTCAAAAATGGATCAAAAATGTCTAAATTAGTTTGTTAAATTAATTTCCAAATTTTAGATCTCGTAAAGTGAAAAATTTCAATAATACAAACCACGTTCTCTTATCAATAATCATTATGAATTAATTAATCTACGGCATCAAAAATATCAAATCTGTATAAAATGCACAAACATCCATAAAAATATTAGTCAATCAATTCTCAATGTTGTCATTGCTTTATTTAACTTCTTTAGCTTTAGCCTCACCATATCCAAATCCATATTTTGGTAAATTCTTTCATGGACAAAGAACATCACAAGATTCATCATCTGAAGGTAACAACTATCCTATTCAAGATTGTTCATCTTTCATCTCTGATGTGAAGGATTCTTGGTCATGTCATAATACTAGTGCAATTCCAGATTCAGATTCTTGTTGTTTTGAAAATTACGGTATATTAATGCAAACTCAATTTTGGAATTTTAATACAACTTATTTAGATATTGCAGTAAATGGATCAACTTCTGAGGTTGTTGAATATGAATTGAAATCAAAATTAAATGCTATTGATAATGATTTATCTCAAACATTTACAATTCATGGATTATGGAATGATCTTTGTAATGGATCTTACAGACAATATTGTCAACCTGATTGGGAAGTCAGTGATGCATCTGATAATTTAACCCATTTAATAGGAACTGAATTCAATGAACCTGATTTATTAAAAATCATGCAAAAATATTGGATAAATACTGAAAAATCAAACGTTCAAGATCAAGCTTCAATTGCATTATGGGAACATGAATATAACAAACATGGTACTTGTATGAATACTTTAAATCCTGATTGTTTCACTACTCAAAACTATACTCATGGCGAAGCTGCTGTTAATTTTTATAAGAAAACAGTAGAAATTTGGTCACAATTGGATACTTTTGAGTTTTTACAAAGTCAAGGTATAGTACCTACTTTAACTAGAACTTATAAATTAAGTGATATAGAACAAGCATTACAATTGGCTCATGGTGCAAAAGTTTATATTGGTTGTTTAAATAATTCAATTGATGAAATATGGTATTATCATAATTTACAAGGTAATGTTTTAACAGGGACTTATAGACCAATTGATACATTAACCAATTCAACTTGTAAAGAAGAAGTTTGGTACATTCCAAAATAAACTCACTGCCCTCGTTGTTAATTATTATCTTGTTGCATTTGTTTTTGCAGCCAAAATAAACTCGTTTTTTTCGGTGTTATATAAGAAATTTTATAAACAAGCTTTTCATGATAAACACGTTCTCTAAGGTAGAAATAATCGCAATCCTACAATCCTAATGATATGCTATGGTATAAATACCACTAATGAACTCCCTGAAACATTAGAAGTAATGTTTCTTTCATTTTTGATTATATTAAATTGTGTTTTAGCAATTTCTTTGAATTTTCTTCTACCAAACCAAAATTCCAATATCCAATTTGAGTATTCAATCAGAGATTGTTCGAATTTTATTGGTCAATACGGAGAAAATTCATACTCATGCCATAATAGTACTTTATTTCCTCTTGATTCGTGCTGTTTTCAACATGATGGATTAATTATGTTAACTGAATTTTGGAACTACAATGCTGAATATCTCACAATAGCTCAATCTGGATCAATCATACAAAAAACCCTTGGTGAAGTCAAAGCAAAATCAAATTTATTACTTGGTGATGATTTATTTCAAACATTTACAATCCATGGATTATGGCCAGATAAATGTGATGGAACATGGAATGAATATTGTCAACCAGAACTAGAAATCTATGATTCTAGAGATGATCTAACTAATTTAATTGGTGTTGTATTTAATCAACCAAAACTACTCTCTATCATGCAAAAGTATTGGATTGATACATTAGATCCAACAAATGTGGAACAAGCTTCAATTGAGTTTTGGCAACACGAGTATAATAAACATGGAACTTGTATGAATACAATAAACACACAATGTTTTACTGAAGATTATGTGTTTGGACAAGCTGCAATTGGATATTTTCAAAAAACAGTTGAATTATGGTTAAGTAAAGAAACTTATAAATCTTTGGAAAAATATGGTATTGTACCTACATTACTAAAACAATATAAATTAAGTGATGTTAAATCGGCCTTAAAGGCTTCTCATGGAGCAGAAGTTTTTGTTGGATGTTATGACAATTCAATTGATGAAATATGGTATTATTATCATTTACAAGGTAGTATATTAGAAGGTAATTATAGACCAACTGATTATGTAAGTACTACTTCTCAATGTGGTGATTATGTTTGGTATATACCAAAATGATATTTTTTTTTTGCAGCCATTTTTTGTAGTGAATAAAATTCTGAAAATTGATATTTAGGAAATTAAAATTATTTTTTTATGAAATTATGCAAGAGTGACCTATTATCTTTAATTTTTTTTCTTATTTAATGTAAGTTTATTCGATATTCTGTATTTACAAAATTTTATATAAATAACTGTATAATTCCAAGCTATTCAGTATGGCATGAATTTTTTCTAAGCTTTAAGTTACCAATTGTAAGATTCGTGGATTCTTACTTACAAATTAATATAGAGTGATGTACAACACAAAAAACTCCCTCCTTGGAGACAAGTGCCCACATTTGGCAAAAGAATTGGCTTGTCCATTGAGAAAAAGGAAACGTGTCACGTTCACATTTAAAGTTGTTTAATCCATTAGATAAATGACTTGATTTTTAACTCGGTTGATAGCTTAAATGCTACAATTCAGTTAAAAGAGAAAAGTATTAGCTTCTCAGTATACTTGTCATTTATGATAAACTATATTGAGACAAATTGGTTAGATACAGCAAAAGTTAATACTTGATATTATTTTTTGGGCAAGTTAGAAAAGATCAATTTTAATTGGTTGTTTTTGACTAGCTTAAAAAGTCTGGTATATTTGAAAGACTGGAAATAGTCAGAATACACCTTTATTCACAAAACCCATTAATAACTAGATCTTCGAACAAGCTAAAGATTTTTAATAGAGCTAGAGTTTTTTACTTATATACCATCAAGTTAGTGACTTCACTGACAATTATGTTCGTTTAAGTTATATATTATTTGTTATAAAACAACAGAAATACATTAAGGGACTGGAATGTTTTACATAAAATAGAAACATTCAATTGTTTTGATTCTTTTAAATGGAATAAGATGGGAGCAATTTAGTAACGTTTCAGTAACCTTTATTTAGCGTTTGAGGCTTGAGGCTTATGATTTCGATCTTTTTACAGGACAATACAATTGAATTTATAAAAAAATACAATGTTTTTTTTCTTATTTGATCATCATAATACATTTACTTGTTGGCGAATTCATTAGTAGATAAGAAATACTCAACGCTATCAGTAAAATATTTTAAATTTCGCAGTCAAATTTATTTTCGGCTAATTTAAATAAAGTAATATCGATAATCCAAATTAAGTCTACAATTTAAATATCCACTAAAAAGTGAGATTAAAAAGTTTAATTTACTAAAGCCACTCCACTTACATAATTCTTACAATATGATAAATCTCATACAAACTTTGATTTCTTTCAAGAATGGCTAAGCTTGTAATTTGATTATGTCACACAAAATCAACGTACAATTTTTCTACTTCGTAACAATTAGCTGAAATTAAATAAATTCTTTAATAAAATATAACATATCTAAGAATTATTAGCTGAGCTTACTATTGAATTAATTTTCAAATATATCTTTGTTACACGTTTAAATGTGTGATGTTTCATTAATTTTGATTAATTGTAGGCTTGGCAAGAATTTTTATATTTTTTTTTGATAATTGAAAATATTTTATATACAAGTTTCATGAATCAAGATCAGAATGATAACAATAGTTTGAAAGTGCCGAGTACTCAACAAAGTCGAAGAAAACGAGGGCTATCACTAAGAACTCAGCTATTCAATAAAGCATTCAATCAAACAAATAACTCATCAACAACAACTACAAATGATCTTAATTCGCAACAACAAAATCAGGTCAATGATAATGATAAGAATGATATAGAATTACAACAAATAAATCAGACTCCCCAAATAAATATACAAGAAGTATCAGACCCTAAACCAAGTTCTAAATCAGAATTATTTAATACAATTAACTACAATATAAGTAAATCAACTACACACCTTACTTTAGAGACAACTAGATCAGACACAAGTGATACTTCATTTTTATCTAAACGACAAAGATCAATACTTAAAAGATATGGAACTTCAAATAAATTTATGCAGAATTTAATTGATCTCAAGAATAAAGTACTTGGTATCAAAAATTTATCTTCAACTGAACAAGGAAGAATCATTCCACTATCATTAAATAAATCGATCGTAAACTCATATTTTCAAGATGAATTTTATTCAAAAGGGAATTACATAGATGAAAGAACTAATCAACCATATATAAACAATCTAATTACTTCATCAAAATATACTTTTTATTCATTTCTACCAAAACAATTAAAAGCACAATTTTCCAAAATTGCAAATTGTTATTTTATGATAGTTGCAATAATGCAAATGATACCTGGATGGTCAACAACGGGACATTATACAACTATCATTCCACTTTGTATATTTATGTCAATCTCAATGGCTAGAGAAGGTTTTGATGATTGGAAAAGACATGGTCATGATAAAGAAGAAAACGGGAAACTAACCACTATAATAAAAGAAGATGAAGAATTGAATAATTATGATACACATTCTATAACAACTATAATGACTGAAACAATACCCGTTTCAAATATAAATAATCTATCATCAACTTCATCATTAGAAAGTATCATGAATTCTTCATATACAGATAAAGAAGTGATGAAAAATTATAATCTTAAAGAATTCCCCACGAAATGGAAAAATGTAAAAGTTGGTGACATAATAAAAATTAATGAAAATGAATGGTTCCCAGCTGATGTTTTATTACTTGCCACCAGTGAAGATAAAAATGAATCGTTTGTTGAAACAATGGCATTAGATGGTGAGACCAATTTAAAACCAAAATCTCCACATCCTGAATTAGCAAAACAAGCTAAAAATGTCCCTGGATTGAAAAATTTACGTTGTTTAATCACAACTGAAGATCCAAATAAAGATTTATACAATTTTGAAGGTTCTTTTAATTTAAATGATGAAAATTTCCCATTAGGATCAGAAAATATTGTTTATCGTGGTAGTATTCTAAGAAATACAAAATCTATTCTAGGTTTGGTTATATTCACAGGTGAAGAATCAAAGATTAGAATGAATAATATTAAAAATCCAAGAACAAAAGCTCCAAAATTACAAAAGAATATAAATTATATCGTTTTATTTATGGTATTTGTTGTTATCATGTTGTCAGCATTTTCAACAATGGCTCAAAGATTACAATATCAAGATAATAAAAACAAAGCATGGTATCTATATCAACAAGACGCTGGTGTTGCAGCTACTTTGATGGGTTTTATTATCATGTATAATACATTAATCCCATTATCATTATATGTTACAATGGAAATTATAAAAGTCATGCAATTATGTTTCTTACAATTTGATATCGATATGTATCATGTTGAAACTAACACACCAGCAGATGCAAAAACCGCCACTATTTTAGAAGAATTGGGACAAGTTTCATATATTTTCAGTGATAAAACAGGTACTTTAACTGATAATAAAATGATATTTAGAAAATTTTCTGTTTGTGGGATCAGTTGGATTCATGATTTAGATTTAATGTTGAAAGAAAAACAGAATCCCGGACAAGATATTGCACCTATTGTTTCAACTCATCAATCTGAGTATAATCCGAGAACTAGTACAACCACCATCGCTCGTGAAAGTGTTGATTTACATCCAAGAACAAGTGGTTGGACATCATCAGCACAACCAACAAAAGTTCAAGATTCATTAAATTCATTACAATTAATAAAACATATTCAATTAAATCCTCAAACTTTATTTGCTAAAAAGGCTAAATTTTTTTTATTATCAATTGCATTATGTAATACTTGTTTACCAAGGAAACAAGAAGATAAAAATTCATCTTCATTTTCATTAGTTTCAAATGATGATGATGATGAAAAGATTAATTATCAAGCTGCTTCACCGGATGAATTGGCTTTAGTACAAGCTGCAAGAGATTTAGGATTTGTTGTCTTCGATAGACAAAATAACAAACTCATTATCAAAACATATCCTAATGGATTTGAGAATGAAGCAAAATTGGAAGAATATGAAGTACTTGATGTAATAGAATTTTCTTCAGTAAGAAAAAGAATGTCAATAGTTGTTAAATTTCCAGATTCAAGAATTTGTTTGATTTGTAAAGGTGCCGATAATATAATTTTAGAATTATTAAAAAATAATAAACTAGCGAAAGAAAAAGCCAAAGAAATCTCCTTAAAATCATCAGAGAGGAAAACTCAAGAAGCTGATGTAATTTTACAATCAAGATTTTCTCAAGATTTAGAGAGTAGAAAATCTGGTTTATCAATTAAAAATATAAATAATACTATAGACACTGCATTAATGGGTACAGAAGAAGAAGAAATAGCTGATATTGCATCAAAGGCAAGAAAATCTTTACATTTAGAACAATCAAAACGATATAGTTTTACAAAAGAAGAAGAAGGATTAATATCTGATAAATTTTTAATCAATGATGAATTCATGATTGAAAAAACTTTGGAACATATTGAAGAATTCTCAACTGAAGGTTTAAGAACTTTATTATATTCATTTAAATGGTTAGATAAAAATGATTACGAATCTTGGAATAAAAAATATAATGATGCAAAAATCGCATTAACTGATAGATCAAAATTAATTGAACAAATTGGTGGAGAGATTGAAAATAATTTAGAATTAATGGGCTCAACTGCTATTGAAGATAAATTACAAGATGGTGTAAGTGAAGCTATTGAAAAATTAAGAAGAGCAGGTATAAAATTATGGATGTTAACAGGTGATAAAAGAGAAACAGCTATTAATATTGGTTATTCATGTAGATTAATTAAAGATTATTCAACTGTGGTAATATTATCAAATGATGAAGGTAAAGATAATTTAATGGATAGGATTGTTTCAACTGGTCAAGAAATCAAAGTTGGTAGAATCGCCCACAGTGTTTTAGTCATTGATGGTGGTACATTAACTGATATTGAAAATGATTCTACCTTATTGACAGTATTTTTGGAATTATGTATTGACGTAGATTCAACAATTTGTTGTCGAGCTTCACCATCACAAAAGGCAAACATGGTTAGTTCAGTTCGACAACTTAAGAAATCTGCAGTAACTTTAGCCATTGGTGATGGTGCAAATGATATTGCAATGATTCAAAGTGCAGATATTGGGGTTGGTATAACTGGTAAAGAAGGTTTACAAGCTGCAAGATCAGCAGATTATGCAATTGCACAATTTCGATTTTTATTAAAATTATTATTAGTCAATGGTAGATACAATTATATTCGTACATCAAAATTTGTTTTATGTACATTTTATAAAGAATTATTATTTTATTTAACTCAATGTATTTATCAAAAAAATACATTATTTTCAGGTTCATCAATGTATGAAAGTTGGTCATTATCAATGTTTAATACTTTATTTACTTCATTACCAGTGATTTGTGTTGGAATGTTTGATAAGGATTTAAAACCAGCAACTTTATTAGCTGTACCTGAATTATATTCAAAAGGTAGATTATATCAAGCTTTTAATTTGAAAGTTTTCATATCATGGATGATTTTAGCTACTTTGCAAAGTGTATTTGTTTCATTTATGTCATTTTATATTTGGGGTTTTATATCATTACGTGATAATACAACATTTGCATTAGGTTCAATGGTTTTTACAATATTGGTTATAATTATAAATACTAAATGTAATTTTATTGAAATGCAAAATAGACAATGGCTTGCATTTGCATCATTTATTATATCAGTTGGTGGTTGGGGGGTTTGGAATGTATTAATTATGATGTTATATCGATCAAAACAATCACCAATTTATTTTGTATCTTATGGTTTAATCACTTGGGGTCAAGATCAAAGTTGGTGGGCAAGTATGTTTGTATTAACTGTTGTACCATTATTATTTGATATTTTTATTAAAATTTTTAAATTTATGTTTAGACCAAATGATGATGAAATTTTTAAAGTTTATGAACAAGATTTAGAATTAAGAAGATATTTTGAAAATGCTGCATTTAATGAATTATATCAAAGTTGGACATTCCCAACTGATGAATCAACAACTAAAAAAATGATAAAAAAGATATTTAAATCATTTTCATCAAAATTAGGAATTTCAAAGATTCAATTAGATGAAATTGAAAATGAATTACAATCTACAATTAGTAGAAAAAGAGCTGGGACAAATCCTTTACAACATGAATTACCACCAAGTGGAGAAGGATTTAATATTTACTCAACTGATTTCAATCCAAAACCACATTTTACTGAAGATATGAAATATGAAGTATTACCAAGTGGTAAACATGTAAGAATTAAAAAATCAAGATGGAGACCATTTCAAAAAAATGATGAAGAAGAAGATGTTGATGCAATAATTAATGAAAGATTAGAAAATTTAAAAGAAAATTAATACATATATATTTATTGTACTCTAGTTTTATTTATCAAATTTAATTCTATTTCTAATTCTTTAATTGAATTCTTTAGGTATCTAATTTTACAATGTTTTTCTAACCAATTTTCAAATTTATTTCTTATTTGAATCAATTGTAATGTTTTTGGTTCATAAAAAATTTCATCTTTATAAGGATTCAATAATAATTGAAATAATTCATTCCATAATTCTTGTTGCCAATAACGTTTAAAATTATTTTTCAATTTTATGTTCGTTGATTTTTCAATTTTAATATAATCTCCAAATAATAATGTATGTATAATACTTGCTAATCCATAATAATCAGCTTCATAACTCCAAGTTAATCCATTATTCATCTCTGGACAATCTTGTTCATCAACTTTAGATAAATTACTTTTAAATCTTGAATTTTTTGGAAATAAGTTTAAATCAATAGCTCTACCAAAATCAATCAATTTAATACTTTTTTTATCCCAACCAAAGTCACCATTTTTATCAAATGATTCAGACCAATTTGAATCTTCAATATATTCAAATCTTACCATACAATTATCAGCTTTTAAATCTCCATGTAGTATTCCTATATTATGTAGTATTTCAATAGATTTTAATAATTCAATTGTGAAAAAAATACACAATGTTTCATCAACATTGGAACCTTTTGATTTGAAATTATTAACAACATCAAGTAATGTACTTTGTGGACAATAATCTAGAATTAAAAAACTTTCATCTTTGAAATAATATAATGCTTCAGCTTGAATAAAATAATTATTATCATTAAAATTATCAATCAATCTTCTATGAATTTGATGTAAAATATAAAATTCCCATCTTGAAGCTGGCGATTCAATTTTTAATGCTTTTAGTATTCCATTTGATCCAGTTTCAATTAAATATACGAATCCATAACCACCTTGTCCTAATTCATGAATCAAACAATACATATCATTACCACAATAATCGATAATCGCCAGTTGAGAACCTTTCATTATTGCTTTGTTTTTTTTAGTTATATCTTTGAATTTTGATATTCGATTTACAACTTTATTTGATTTATCATAATATCCAGGATATGCAGTTAAGGGAATAGATAATTTATTTAAAATTTCATTTTTAAATGATTCATTGAAAGGATCTATTATATGTTCTTCAGGTTGTGTTATAAATGGAGAGCTTGATCCATAATTATCTTCTTGTTCAGTTGGTGGTGTTGGTGGGATTTCTTTTAATTCTACAGTTTCAGTAATAAATCCTTCATAATTTGTTGGCTCATCTTGTTTAATTTCATTTTCTTCTTCAAAATTATATTCATGAGCTATTCCATTAAACATATTCATTACTTCATTATTTGCAATTTTTGAAAACATGGTCATTGTAGGTTCTTGTGATTTGATTTTAGATGTGTCATCATTTAAAGGTAATGTTAAATTTTCAACTAATGTTGGTTCTGAATTGGTTGTTGGTGGTAATTGATATTGTCTTGAAATTGCTAATAATTCAGTTAAACAATATTCTTCATCATTATAAATTAAATCCATATTGATCATAACTTTCTCCGTTCTTTTACCAGTTGTTTCAATCAATGTATAAGCTTTATCATCTTGATCAAAACAAACTTGTCTTTTTGTTTCAGGGACTTGTTCATCTTTGAAAACTTCAATCTTATTACTTGTTGATTGTAAATTTTTTTGTTTTAAAATTTGACCTGCCCATTGTTTTGCATTCATTATATTTTCTTTTATTCTTGATTTAGTTGAACCTAATTGTAAATCTATATCATTACCAAAAATTGAATACAAAACACTTTGATCTTGTTCTTCATCTTTAAAGACATTCAACTTTGATTTTTTAGGTTGTGATTGATCTTCATCGGTTGGATTTGTACCTCTTTTTAAACCTAATGCATTTCGTATGGAATTAATTTGTGGTTTTTCCATTTCCACTCGTTGTTTAAAATTTTCATATGATCGATTTAATCTATTCAAAGGAAATGCTTTTGCTTGTATACCTAATTCATAAATTTGTTCTGCATCTTGTAATTTACCATTTAATTCTAGAAAATTTGCAAATTCTTCATAATACAAGGCCAATTGATTACCAATTTCTTTTCTTGCAAGATAAACAAATATATCTTTTGGAGAATCAGAATAATTTGTATATTCTAACCAAATTTTCAAATATCGTGGATCATTTTTATAATGATGAATATCTCTAAAATATGATGTACATCGCTCTAGTAGAATTATTAATCCACTATCTGTATTTGCACCTTGAGTATAATTATTATGAATCCAGTTCAAATAATCTATGTAAACTTGTAATGGATCATCTGATTCTTGTGATTCTTTTAATTGTTTCTCAAATTGATCTCTTTCAAATTGTAATTTTGCTTTTTGATTTTCATAAGTCGTTGATCTTTTTTCATTAAATATTGTAGATAGTTTTGATGCTGATCGACCTCCTATTATAGGATTGATATTCTCTTTCTGTTGTTCTAGTAGATCGACATTCGTTAATGCCATTGTTTACAAAAGATAAAATGTAAACAATAAAATACGTTTCGTAATATTTCGCGACATATAATTTTTTCTATACATCAATGATTTTAATATTATCTTTAATTCTAATATGTTGTCAATATATTCATGCAAATCAATTTGAAGAACAATTAAGATTAAAACCATTACCAAGAAATAAATTATTATCAAGTTTTGATTTTAAAATTGAATCAAATCCATTTGATTTAAATTATTATAATGAATCAAATTCACAACTATATAATCAACAAATCAATCATTATACATACTTCCCAAATAGTCTAGGACCAATTATAGAGTCTACAAACACAAGAAAACTACAATTAAGATTCACTCAAGGATGGTGGGATTCTAAATCATGGGGAAAATTACCTTACGACGGGAAATTTAGTGGTGGAACAGGTGTTGAGATTGTTGGTATAATAGAAGCTCCAAATGTAATAGAAGCTCAACAAAGTTGGTCTAAATTAACCAAAAGTTTATCTGGTTTTTTTTGTGCATCATTAAATTTCATAGATGAAGATATCACAACTTATCCAAGATATTTAACAAAAGATAATAGTATAAATTATAAACCAAATCTTGGAAACAAATTATATTTACTAAGAGCTGCATTACCTAGTGAACCAATTTGTACAGAAAATTTAACTCCATTTTTGAAATTGTTACCTACCAAAGGTAAAGCAGGTGTTGCTTCTTTATTAGATGGTCATAAAGTTTTTGACTCACTTTGGCATGGTATGTCAATTGATATTACAACTGAATGTGAAGAAGATAATTGCAAATTAAAATTACATCAAACAGTCAATCAAATTGTTGATATAATGAGATCAATTAGAAAAAAAGAAGAAGGTGGAATTCCAAAGCCAACAAAAGGTGAGAAATTAAGATGTGATACTAATAAAACTTTCAATGTATGGCAATGTTTCCCATTAGGTGATCCAACAGAGATTGACTGGAGTTTGGAAACTATTTATGGTAGACGTATTAAAGGATCACCTTTTGAAGATAATCTGAAAATTTCAAAAGTTTTAATCGATTATAATCCTTCAAGTTGGAAAGTTCAAATGTTTAGAGAAACAGATACATCTACAATTTCAAATACGTTATCCAGAGAAAATTTGAATCATATAGAAGAATATTTAGTAGAACAAGTTGATTATAATTTCAAATTCACTACTGAAAATAGTTTGAATACATTACCAATTGAGGAACCACCATTATATGCATCAAGATCATTGACTGGTTATTCATTAGATCAAGGGGGCTTACGTGTTTCATTTACAAACCCTCATGATTCTCCTATTGATTTTATTTATTTTGAAAGTGTACCTTGGTTTATGAGATTATATTTCCATACCTTGAAATTAAATTTAAAAAATGAAACAGGTAATTATGAAATTACAAATCATGATGAATTTATAAAAGATAGATACTATAGACCAGCAGTTGATAGATCAAGACCATCACATATGGAATTATCTATATCAATCCCACCAAAACTGTCATTAGCAATGACTTACCAATTCGATAAATCATTATTATTATATAAGGAATACCCACCTGATGCAAATCATGGATTTGATGTTGAACCAGCAGTTATATCAATACTTGATGAATCAAAACAAAATGTTTATGAATTTAGAACAACAAGTTTATTATTAACTTTACCAACACCTGATTTTTCAATGCCATATAATGTTATCATATTGACTTGTACTGTTTTATCATTAGCTTTTGGTACTTTATTTAACTTATTGACTAAAAAAACTGTTACTGACGAAGAATATGAATTAGAGGCTAAAAATACAAAACTTGCAAAATTAAAAAATAAAATTAAATTAATTATACAAAAGATAAAAAAATAAATAGTATTAATCAAAAAGGATCTTCATAAGGATCTTCTTCATCATAATCATCATCTTTTTCAAATTCGTAAACAATCGCACCTCCCGCAGAACCTAATGATTCTTGAGCTTGCATGAATGGTAATTCAACTTGTTCCTTTGCCAATTTTTGTTTACTTGAGGTGGTTAAATTAAAAGTGGTTAAATCTTTTAATAAACTTTCATCTTCTTCATCAATTTCTGGTTGTTTCTCTTTTAATATCTCATATTCATGAATTTTTGTATCAATTTGAAATTTGTAAATTAATGATCTACCTGATTTTCTTCGATTTGTAACAATACATTTAAATTTACAATCATTTAAATTGAGATTTATTGGGAAGCTCAATTTTGATATTTTATTTTCTAATTCTTCTTCATTTGTATCAGATGGTAATAAAGGTTCTACTTCAAAGATTGAGCTTGATATATAAGATAATAGGGATAAACTAGATGGATAATTTGGTATTTTTGATTGTGGTATTGGGACATTTATATGATAACTACCAATTACGGTTGTTGTTGGACCAACTAAACCTGAAACAAATTTAGTCAACTCGATATTCTCTAGATAATTTAATGAATCTATTATAATCAATGTTTTTGAGTTTATTAGAGATTTTGCTTGTTTTATTATATTCTCTGGTGATTTATTAGTACAATCTATGAATTCTTTTGCATATTTTGGTTGTTTAGCAGTTTCAAAAGATAAATATATTATATCGATATTTGATGATTCTATTTTATAAATAAATTCTTGGACTAAAAAATATGATGATTGAGTTAACGAATCTATTATAAGATGAAATGCTGAACTTTCTTTTAATGATAATAATCTATTTAATAATACAATTGCATTTTGATTTGACATGATAAAATATTTATAGAGATATTTTTCGCATCGCATATATTTAAATTATATAGTATGAGATCGTTGCTGGTTGTTGTATTGATAAAGAAAAGCTCAAGAAGAAATCACTAGAAGAATCAAAGACCAGAAAGATCAAATTGAGTGATCATTAAAATGAAATCAAACAATGGGGAACATATATGAGTGGAATAAAGACACAAACAAAACTAATGTTAAAAGATACTCCTGAAAATCTAGCTGATCACCTGCATGTTTTAAAAACATGTCATCAAACTAAAATTTGTAAAAAAAGATTGTAGAATTACTTATTCAAAAATTCACCTCTTGTTGCATTTACGTCTTTAAAACTTGTTGTGAATACTGAATCTGATAAATTAGATGAATAAGCTATTTCAACTGATTTACCATAAATATCATCAATAATTGAAAAATTATCAAATATTGAACTATTTGGAAATTGTATGATTAAAGTGATGTTCTCCAATTTTAGATAGTAACGTAAATTTCTATTTGAATACCATGATAAACATCTGAGTAAAATGGTATGAAATCATTTACATAACCACCAAATTACCGTTAATTTTGGAGGTTCACTTATAGAAGTACTCAATTGATGACCACCAACAATAATTTTAAAGTCACTTTTTCAGCACCAGCATATTTATAATAATCACTAGCAATAAAACTAAAACCATACTCAAAACTTGATGCATCTACTTTACAATCTTCTGATCGACCATAATAAGTAATTATTGGTTTTTGAACTAATCTAATCTTAATAATTGGAAATAAACGATTTCAAAATAATCATTTATTAATTCATTTCTGAATACTCTTAATCATATTGAAAAATGTGATCATGTGCCAGCCACCTTGTAAACAAATTGCCTGTCATGGCACGTAAGTGCAACCACTGTAAACAATGAGAACTAGCTGGTCCAGCACGTAAAGTGCCGCCATTGTAAACAAAGTGAACCAACATCAAACGATGTAAATTGATCAGATACCATTGAGTTTATCCATGAACACGTTTCAATTCATGAATAATTCAATTCTGTATCTAACATTGATGTTTGGTGTGTGAACTTTGATGTTCAACACTTGACTTATAGAACTCAATTAAAATGCAATTTAAAAATTATCATAATAATTGTTTATTTGATTATCTATTTCTTGTCGATATCATTTCAAATTATTACCAAAATGCAAACTCTTGTTCGAATAATCAATGCATACATTGAGAAATTGGCAATGAGCTCTATAATTGAGATACTTCAATGTAAACATTTACTTTGTTTTGAGATCTTCTTATAACTAATGCATTTTTATTAGTTGACATTGATGACTACTTTTTAGATTTAAAATTACTCGTTCGCAAAACGCTCTTATATGCAGTAAGTTTTGTTATTTGCAAAAAAGTTGCAGAAACAGGATGCATTGTAAGGTAGTAAGGATGCTCGTAAGGATGCTTGTAAGGATGCACGTAAAGACTCCTGTAAGGAACGCTCTTTATTTCCGAAATTCTTGATTTGGATACTTTGAAACTCTCTCCATTGACGTTTCATGTTAATTTTGTTACTGAAAAGACTACTAAGCTATATAGAATTGTTGTTAGAGTACACTGCACTATTAAATGATTTATTTATTTTGTAGTGTCAAAAGAATTCTACATGAATAGCCAATTTTTGGTATTGTTTAATATATTTGACTAGATTTTTTCTACTAATTTATTTTATTCCCGGTCTCATTTTTGCAAACGAGTAATTTTGAGAAGGAGCATGAATTACTCTATACCAGACTCATTAAATAAAGAATTACAAAGAGAATTTGAAAGAGATGTATCCATACCTAGTAAAGAAATAGAACAAGAAATAAAGGACAAAAATGATTATAAGAAAAAGAGATTCTATAGAAATATTGATTTAAATTTTGAAAAGGAAAAATCATATAAAGATGTAATGAAGGAAAGAGACTTAGAACGTGAAGAGTTCAATATCAAGAAACTACTTAAGGAGAAACAAGAAAATGGTGACGAAATTAAACAAATTGAACCACCAAAGAAGAGAATAAAAAGATGGGATGTAACACCAGAAGAATATGCAAAAAGAAAAGCAGAATTACAATTAGTGAAATCATCAACCGATAAACTTGTTCAAACAATTACAGAATTGAAAATTCCAGTTATAAATGGTATACCATTAACAGATGAAATTTTAGATAAGATTTTACCACCAGAATTTAAAAAATTAACACCACCATCAGATTATAAACATAATGATACAAATCCCGATATGATAATAGAAGAAGTAAATAATGAATACTATATGCTACCTAGTAATGAATCTGGTTTAGCAACAGACGCAAATCAAATAATTCCAACTGAAGTACCAGGAGTGAAAGGATTGGAATTTTTCAAACAAGAAGATGTAAAACATTTTGGTAAATTATTAAAAGTTAATGATGATGATTTAAATTCAGATGAAAAGAAGGAAATTGAATCTATGAGATTAATATTAAAGATTAAAAATGGTTCACAAATTACTCGTAAGAAAGCAATGAGACAACTTACTGATAATGCAATCAAATTTGGACCTAAAATGTTATTAAATCAAGTATTACCTGTTTTATTGGAACCTACATTAAATGAACAAGAAAGACATATACTAGTGAAAATTATTGGAAGAATATTATTTCAATTAGATGATCAAATACGACCTTATACATCCAAAATATTATCTGTAATATCACCGTTCTTAATTGATGAAGATTCAACTACAAGATTGGAAACAAGAGAAATTATATCAAGATTGACAAAAGCTGTTGGATTGGCTAATTTAATATCTACATTAAGACCAGATATAGATCATGCAGATGAATATGTACGAAATTTAACTTCAAGAATATTTGCTATAGTTGCAAATACTATTGGACTCAAATCATTTCTACCATTCCTTAGAGCAGTTATAAAATCTAAAAGAAATTGGACTGCAAGACATACTGGGATTAAAATAATTCAACAATTATGTATATTATTAGGCTCTGGTAATGGATCACAAATCTTACCATTCTTATCACAATTGACTGAGATTTTAAAACCAACTATAAATGATGAATCTTTACAAGTTAGAACAATTAGTGTATTAACAATATCTCAATTAGCTGAAAATGTTTCACCTTATGGTATGGATTCTTTTGAAATTTTACTCGAACCTTTATGGTTTGGTATTCGAAAACATAGAGGTAAAGCTTTATCAGGGTTTCTTAAATGTATAGGATCAATAATACCTTTAATGACATTTGATTCAAATTATGAAGAATATTCAAATTATTATTCAACTGAATTAATGTATATAATTACAAAAGAATTCAATTCACCAGATGAAGATATGAGAAAAACAATTCTTAAAATTATAATTAGTTTACCATTATCAAAAAAATTAATACCTGATTATGATAAAAAAATCATTCAACCATTTTTTAAATCATTTTGGAATAGACGTTCAGCATCGGATAATAATCAATTTATTAGATTAGTAGTTGATGCAACTAATCATTTAGCTATTAAATTTGATTTCCTAGATTTATTAGAAAATGTTGTTTTTTATTCAAAAGATGATAATGAACAATTGAGGAAATTAGCAGTTGAAGCAATTAATAAAATGTTGATTAATAATCCACAAGAATTAATTGGTATGGATTCACAATTGGATCGTATTTTAATTGATGGTGTTTTATATGCATTTCAACAACAAACTACACAAAGTCCTATCTATCTACAAACATTTGGAACATTAGCTAAAACTTTAGGTATTAGATTAAAACCACATATAAATTCGATAATGAGTACTGTATTATTCAGAATGAAGAATAAATTGAGTGAAATTAGACAAGATGCAGCAGATTTAATTTTTATATTAGCACCAATCATTAAAAAATGTTATGATGATGATGATTTATTATTAAAATTGATCTTAGTTTTATATGAATCATTAGGTGAAGTTTATCCTGAGGTATTAGGATCAATCATAAATGCATTATATTCATGTATAAATTCAGTTGATAAATCTACCTTATATACAATGAATAATCCATCAATTAATCAAATTTTACCAACTTTAACACCAATTTTGAAAAATCGACAAGAAAAAGTTCAAGAATCTTGTATTAAATTAGTTGGATTAATTGCACAGAAAAATCCTGAAACTATAAATGCAAAAGAATGGATGAGAATTAGTTTTGATTTATTAGAAATGTTGAAATCTACAAAAAGAAGAATAAGAATTGCTGCAAATGCTACATTTGGTCATATATCAAAAACAATTGGTCCACAAGATATCATAGTTATGTTGTTGAATAATTTAAAAGTTCAAGAACGTCAATTAAGAGTTTGTACTGCAGTTGCAATTGGTATAGTTGCAGAAACTTGTTCACCTTTTACTGTATTACCTGCAATAATGAATGAATATAGAATACCCGAGAAAAATGTACAAAATGGGATTTTAAAAGCTTTAAGTTTTTTGTTTGAATATATCGATGGTAATATGACAAAGGATTATTTATTTGCAATAACTCCTTTACTAGAAGATGCTTTAACTGATAGAGATTTAGTTCATCGACAAACTGCAGCAACTGTGATTTTTCATATGGCATTGAATTGTTTTGGTAAGACTAATAATGATTATAATGATGTATTTATACATTTTTTGAATTTAATCATACCTAATATTTTTGAAACTTCACCTCATGTAATTGCAAGAATTTTAGAAAGTATTGATTCATTGAGAGTTGTTTTAGGTATTGGAATATTTTCAAATTATATTTGGGCAGGTTTATTTCATCCAGCAAGGAAAGTAAGACAACCATATTGGAAAGTATTTAATAGTGCTTATGTCCAATCTAGTGATTCTTTAGTACCCTATTATCCAAGAATTGAAAACTTACCCGATCAAGAAGAAAGTTTTTATATTGAAGAAATGGATTTTTATTTATAATATACAATTAATCAATTTCAACTTCATCATCATCGTCATCATTATCTTTTTCATCATTATCATCCTCAACCTCATCATCATCATCATCTTCCTCACTTTCTTCTTGCTTTTCTCCAGATTTGATCTTTTCCTTCACGTATAATTGAGTAACATATTTTGTAATCTTTTGTGCTTGTGATTCTATAATATCTTCAGCACTACTTAAATCAATTTCTGCACTAGACACACTCGATCCAGAGTTTGAGTTTAAAACTACACCAGGGTAACAATCAATCTTAACTTCATTATGTTCATTTAAACTTAATGGAATTGTGGTTAACCAACTAGCGATTTTTTCTTTATAAGTCATATTTTGTGTTTTTCTAGGATTTAAATATTCATATACATCAGTTCTCGGAGTTTGTTGTTGGTGTCTAAGTGGAAGAATTGGAATTGTAAAATTACCTTGAGTTGATTTATTTGTAGTTTGAGTTGTATAATTTGTATTTAATTGTTGTTGATGAATCATAAGTTTGACGCTATGAAAATGATAAATGAGAATTTGAGAAAATAAATGAAATTCAACGAAATTATAAAAAAGAGATATTCAATATATTTTCAAAGATCATATAAACTACATTGATATTGTACATATTGAACTTATACAGTGATTGTACTTGTGTTAGTGTATGAATCTCACCCTCTTGATGGTTCATTTCCCATGAGTCCACTCAATTAATCAATCTCAAGACAATCAGTTCAGCTTTCAGCTTCCCCCCTTTGTCGATGGTAAATTATCTTGTTTAGTTCATCTCAAGTGTTGTTTCAAATGAATACTGTCAACGCGTATCAAGTGAAACAAAAACAAAAAAAATTGAAACCAAAATTTATTTTCAGACATAATCAATCAAATGCCTAAAAGAAGAATACCCGTTGATGAATTAGATTTCGAAGAGAGGGAAGAAGAATATGTTGAACAACGATCGTCACCAGTAAGAAAGAAGAAGAAACCCAAGCAAGAAGATGAAGATTTTGAAGCTAGACCAACTTTACAACAACAAGGTGAAATTACATTCAACTCGGACATAGCTGATGAAATGAATCATTATGCAAACAAACTAATCAGATTACTTTTCACAAAGGAATTGAAAGGACAGTTTTTAAGAAGAGAACAAATCAGAGAATCAATTTCAATAACAAATAAAAAAATTACAACTGAGATTTTATTAAATATGTGTAAAGTGAAACTAGAAGAAACGTATGGATTAACAATAATTGAAGCTCCTGATGTTGAAAAGAAAGATAAAAATAAAAAGAAAAGCTCAAAATCTATTTCAACAGTAAAGAAACCCCTTGCTTTAATATCAACTTTAAAACCAAAATGTAAAGATGTATTAGGAGAATTATGGTCAAAAAATTCAAGTAAAGTTAAAAAAGAATTCACTAGTAATCAAATTTTTATCCCTAAATATGAAAAATCTTCAGTACCAAATTCAAATATCGAATTAGTTAAATCAGGTATCATGATATTAATAGTTTCATTAATTATATTAAATGAAAATCATTTAAATGAAATACATTTGATTAAATATCTAAGAAAGTTTGGAATTTCAGAGAGTCAAAATATGAAAAATTCAAATATAAATATGAATTTACAAGAGTTGTTAAAAGATTTAGAAAATAAAAATTATTTAAATATTGAAACTATAAAAGGAGCATCTGAATCAGAAAATATGATTGATTATTCATTAGGTAGAAGAAGTTTAATTGAGTTTAGACCTGAAGATTGTTTTGAATTTATTAAATCAATATATGGATCAGATTTTAATTCAACAATTGCAGAAAGAATATTAGTTACAATACAAAGATGTTATAAAGTAGCACTTGATTTGGATAACTCACCAAATCAAACTGCAGATTCATCAATAACGAATGAATATTCAGGTACTAATACACCTACCTCAATCCCCTAAATAAATAGAGCATTTAAATTAATTATAACACCTCTATACTCTTCTCTCTGATCAGCATCCCAGAATTAGAAATGAGGCTCTTACATCAAAAAATCACGTGGTGGAATAAAAAATGAAAAATTAGATCAAAATTGTCGTTTCCCACTTTTAAACATCAATGCCGGCTTCCATTATTTTTCGTTCAATATATCCCCCACAAAAATATATTTCAAATTTTTGACAGCAAACAACACCGATTTATGGAGTTGCAACTGATAAAATTGATCAAAGTTTTACAAGCTCTATATTTACGAATCGAGACCAAAAAATTAATAGAGAACTTTACAAGTGAATTTATGTTGATTGTAAAAATCAAAGATAAAGTTTCATAGATAAAATGATTTGATCTTTATTGTAGTTTCCCTAAAATCAATTCAAATATCTTTATCTAAGATGTCTTTGTTTAGAGGTTCAACGTTTATATTTTTTTGTTTAATTACAATAGAAAACTCATTAACGATTTATTGATAAAATTGTATTGTATAAATTTAAAAACTGAATGTGAAATTTTAGACGATTGGTTAATACAAAGTTGATTTTTTTTTTTTTTTTCCTGATTGTTGGTTGATCGTTATATTTTAATTTTTCATACGACGAGATTTCTATAAAATAAATTTATTTGTAGAATTCATTTTCAACTGATTTCCATTTCATTTTTTGATTTTCCTTATTAATCAATTATTAATTAGTTAATTGTTCATCATGGCATTAGATAAATTGGATTTATACGTTATCATCACTTTAGTTGTTGCAGTTTTAGCATATTTTGCCAAAAACCAATTTTTATCAAAACCGGAAAACACTGGGTTTCTTAATGAATCAAGTGCAGGTGGAAGTTCAAGAAACATCTTAGAAACTCTAAAGAAGAATAAAAAAAATGCATTATTAGTTTATGGTTCTCAAACTGGTACTGCTGAAGATTATTCAAATAAATTAGGTAAAGAATTGAGTGCTAGATTTGGTTTAAAAACAATGGTTGCTGATTTTGCTGATTATGATTGGGATAATTTTGGTGATATTTCAGATGAAACATTAGTTATCTTTCTTTTAGCAACTTATGGTGAAGGTGAACCAACTGATAATGCATTAGAATTTGTTGAATGGTTAGATAATGAAGCTGATACTTTAAGTACATTGAAATTCACTGTTTTTGGACTTGGTAATTCAACTTATGAATTTTATAATGCTATTGGTAGAAAAGTTGATCAAAAATTAGAAGAAAAAGGTGGTGAAAGATTTGCTGAATATGGTGAAGGTGATGATGGTAAAGGTAGTCTAGATGAAGATTATTTAGCTTGGAAAGATGGATTATTTGATTCATTAAGAAATAATTTAAATTTTGAAGAAAAAGAATTAAAATATGAACCAACTGTTAAATTAACTGAAAGGGATGATTTATCAACTAATGATTTAAAAGTTTCATTAGGTGAACCAAATAAAAAATATTTATCAAATACTCAAGATTTTTCAAAAGGTCCATTTGATCATTCACATCCATATTTAGCAAAAATTTCTTCAACAAAAGAATTATTTAATTCAAAAGAAAGAAATTGTGTTCATATTGAATTTGATATTTCTGATTCAAATTTGAAATATACTACTGGTGATCATTTAGCTGTTTGGCCATCAAATTCAAATGAAAATATTGAAACTTTTCTTAAATGTTTTGATTTAATTGATAAAAGAGATGTTATATTTGATTTAAAATCTTTAGATTCAACTTATCAATTACCATTCCCAGTTCCAATTACTTATGAAGCATGTATTAGACATCATTTAGAAATTTCAGGTCCAATTTCAAGACAATTATTTTTATCAATTGCAGGTTTTGCACCAAATGAATCATCAAAAGAAAAATTAATTAAAATTGGTAATGATAAACAAACATTTGCAGATTTAATTACCAAAAAAAAATATAATATTGCTGATGCATTATTATATATTAGTGATGGTTTACCATGGAATTCAGTTCCATTTGAATTTTTAATTGAAAATATTCAACATTTAACTCCACGTTATTATTCAATTTCTTCATCAAGTTTATGTGAAAAGACAAATATTAATATAACTGCCGTTGTTGAAGTTGAAAAAGAACAAGATGGTAGAATTGTTTCTGGTGTTGTTACAAATTTATTAAAATATATTGATATAAAAAAAAATAATCTTTCAACAAATTCATTAGTTAGTTATGATTTAAAAGGTCCAAGAAATAAATTTAATAATTATAAATTACCAGTTCATGTTAGAAGATCTACTTTTAAATTACCTTCAAGTTCAACAACTCCAATTATTTTGGTTGGTCCAGGTACTGGTGTTGCACCATTAAGAGGTTTTATTAGAGAAAGAGTTCAACAAACTAAAAATGGTGTAAATGTTGGAAAATCAATTTTATTTTATGGATGTAGAAGAGAAGATGAAGATTATTTATATAAAGAAGAATGGTCAGAATATTCAAAAGTTTTAGGTGAAAATTTTGAAATTCATTGTGCATTTTCAAGACAAGATCCAAATAAAAAATCATATGTTCAACATAAATTATTAGAACAATCTAAAAAAATCAATGAATTATTATTACAAGGTGCTATAATATATGTTTGTGGTGATGCTTCACAAATGGCTAGAGATGTACAACAAAGTTTTGCAAAGATTATATCACAAGAAAGAGATATAGCATTAGAAAAAGCTATTGAATTAACTAGATCATTAAAAATACAAAATAGATATCAAGAAGACGTTTGGTAAATAAATAATTTTATATATTTGAATCTATTTCATTATCATTATTATCTTCTAAATTATACTTTATACAATATCTCCAATTTGAATTATTTGAATTATAAATATCTTTTAAGTCATTTTCAATCTTTAACCAATGTTTATACTTCATTTTTGATTTTAAATCTAAATCATAAATATTACAAGTTATTAAAAATTTCCCATAATTTTCAATTTCAATTAGGTTGTTGATGTTGTTATGCGAATTATGATTATCATTTAATTTATCATATTTTTCAAACTTTATAAATAAACCAACATCTCTAAGGGTCATAACTAATGATAAATTTGTCGACACATCATTTGAACTAGTTAAATTTTTAATTAAATCATTTTTATTATTAATCTTTTGATATTGTCTCAATTTTTGAAAAACATTATTTTCTGAATTTTTTAAATAAATTTTAAATAATTTAAACAATGGAATTTTATTTTCAATTTCAATTTTTTCAATTGTTTCATTTGGTATAGGTTCAAATAAATCTTTTAAACCTTGATCAATTGTATCTTGATATAATAAATCCAATGGACAAAAATGTCGTTTAAAATTTTTAAATTGATTTAATGAACAAGTTCGACAATAATTTGATGATTTATTATCATATAACCATTTTGGTTTAATTTCAAATATAACTGAATTTATTGAACAATTTATTGATTGATTATAATATAATGAACAATTCTTCAGTAAATTGATCTTTTCATAATTTCCATCTAAAATATTTGGTAATAATAATCCATAACGTTCCTTCAGCATTAATGTAAATCCTTTTGAATCTAATTTATTTACAAATTCACTAGTTAAAACAACTAATTGAATATCTATAATTTGTTTAGGAAATAAATGTTTACATTCCAATTCAATAAAATCATATAATTCACAAGTACTTATATATTCTTCATCTTGTTTTGATAATCTTAGTCGTAATAGTTTATGTCTTAGGTAATCATTATGACCATTATATTTGAATAAAATATTGGCAGCACCTTTTGCAAAATAGCTCCATTCATTAGGCGATGTAATTTTTGAAATCTCCATTATATTAATCAAGATATATTGTATTCATTGGTTTTAAGGGAAAGAAATTTGTAGTAGTGAAATACGTTGTTGAAAAAGTTGAGAATGATTTTGTGAATGAATTATGTATCTTGATGGTGAAAGTATTGTAATTGATAAAATGGTTATTGGTGGTAAAGAAATTTGGCAACTCAAAGATTTATAAGAAAAAAAAAATAGAAGGAAATTTTAACTTTATTTTTTCGACTCTTACGGGTCTTTTTAATTTATGAAATTGTATTGTTTTAATCTATGATTCCAATAATTATGATTCTAAACAAGACTCTGAAGGTGATTAGATTTGTTTTAGAGTTATAGGTTTTATATCTATACAATTTCCTCGACTTTGAGGAATCATATTCGAAGATTTACCACTTTTTCGTACGAGGACTCATCAATTATAGTAATAGGATTCATAAAGAGCTGAGTCAAAATAAAATTCACACTTGTACTAGATCTAATTAGATTTAAAAAAATCAAAAAAAGATGCATCTAGACCTAAAAAATCAGAATTCTGTGAAAAAATTTGTTTCCATGATGATCACTATTTGAAACGACTCACAAGTCTTCAATGACAATAGTTATATGTAGTTCATTTGAATTATGATACTTTTATCAATATTTGCAAAGCTACAGTAAGAATCTATTTGAAGAAACCACTGTGGTTGTTTGGTATCATACGGAATACTTTCTAAAAAATTACTAAAATAAGTGAAAGTAAAGCGGTAGAATTTTAGTGAAATTCTTGGTTATAATTAGATTTACTTATTTTGAGTTTTTTCTTGTTTCTATTTTTAGACCCCTTAAGAATATTTACGTAAGTATACAATTCAAATATTAATGCAAACGACAAGTTGGTGAATATTGTTTCTCGTGTATGTACTATAGAAGCAGGTTTTCATTTATTATCTATTTTATGTTGCAGGTGATTAAGTTCTTTTTTCAACTAAATTTTCATCTAATGACTTTCAGTTTCTTATCTTCCATTATAGAAGTTTCATTCTAAGCCTATACAAGTAGAAAGATAACGCATCTGTTTTGATAAGTTTCATCGAGTCACCTGACCAACACGTAATTTTTACACGGTATGCATAAATACCAATTGACTATTTAGAAATCCAGAAGCATTTATATTCTCCACAAGAAGCACAATTAATCTATTTCTATTTCATTTATTTATTTACAAATTATTTATGATTTATACCATTCCAACGAGAGAATGATTCTATATTGATTCCAAAATTATCTAGAATTCTTCCACAAGTTTGTTCAACAATATCGTCAATGGTTTTTGGCTTTGTATAAAAGGCAGGTACTGGTGGGAAAATTGTAACACCCATTCTCAGTAAATAAAGCATATTATCTAAATGAATATCTGAAAGTGGAGTTTCTCTAGCGACTAATAATAATTTTCTTCGTTCTTTTAATGTAACATCAGCAGCTCGTACTAAAAGATCCTCAGTATATCCTGTTCTTATAGCAGATAAAGATTTCATTGAACATGGAGCAACAATCATTCCATCATGAAGAAATGAACCAGAAGAAATTGGAGCAGTGACATCTTTTGATGAATACATCTTTGTAGCCAATGAAATAACATAATCCATAGTATAATCTGTTTCATATTTCAAAGTAGCTATTCCCCATTTCGATATAACTACATGAGTTTCAATACCTGCTTGTTTTAAAATTTCTAATAATCTTACACCTATTTGAGTCCCCGTAGCTCCTGTTATACCAAGGACTATTCTTTTGGATCTAATGTTATTGTTATACATTGAATTATCAACTTTTTGATAATCTATGGAATAGTTTCTCCTTAAAGTTAATGAGGAACATCTTATTGATAAATTCAGTCTGATAGTTTTAATCATATTGGATTATTAGATCTATTTTTGTTGAAATTGAAGCTTTTTTAAATAATAATTTTCATCTTTATCGATTTTTCAATGAATCATGGTGCAAAAGCAATATAAAATTGAAAAATATTATATTAAATCTGCGTGGAATTATAATTCCTGTTTTTATTTTTTAAATCTCGCATATTAAATCATATTTCTGGCGGAATTAAATTTCCTGTTTTCTGAAACTATTGCTTCTAATATGATTTATAAATATTCAACCGACCTTGATATATAAATAAGATCGAGTAGAACCAATTTTTAACATCAATGAGTACTCAGAAGTTTTTATCTCGTTCATTTACGAATTCAACGTCTAGAATGTCACTTAAACCAGCGTTAAAGTTTAGAGATTTTATTCAAACACTTAAAAATGAAGGTGATTTAGCTGAAATTGATACAGAAGTTGATCCAAATTTAGAAGTAGGTGCTATAATGAGAAAAGCATATGAGGATAAATTACCTGCACCACTTTTCAATAATTTAAAACAAGATCCTGAAAATATAGATCCTAAAAATTTGTTTCGTATTTTAGGTTGTCCTGGTGGATTAAGAGGGTTTGGTAATGACCATGCAAGAATTGCATTACATTTAGGTTTAGATTCTAATACTCCAATGAAAGAAATTATAAATTATTTAGTTTCAATCAGAAATCCAAGTGGATTCATTAAACCAAAATTAGTTGAAAATAGTGAATCTCCACATAAGAAAAACCATTTAACCAAAGAACAAATAGATTTAACTAAATTACCAACACCTTTATTACATCCAGGAGATGGTGGGAAATTTATTCAAACTTATGGTATGTGGGTATTACAAACTCCAGATAAATCATGGACTAATTGGTCAATTGCAAGAGGTATGATTCATGATAAAAATAGTATTACTGGCTTAGTCATGAGTCCACAACATGTTGGACAAGTTTCTGATGCTTGGGTTAAAGCTGGTAAAGGTGATAAAATTCCATTTGCACTTTGTTTTGGTGTACCACCAGCATCAATTTTAATTTCATCAATGCCAATACCGGATGGTGTCACAGAAGCAGAATATATTGGTGCATTATGTAAAGAAGCAGTTCCAGTTGTCAAATGTGAAACTAATGATTTGGAAGTCCCTGCAGATTGTGAATTTGTATTAGAAGGTTATTTAGATAGAGAAACTTTAGTACCTGAAGGTCCATTTGGTGAAATGCATGGTTATTGTTTTCCAAAAGATCATCATAAACAACCATTATATAAAGTTGAACATATAAGTTATCGTGATAATGCAATTTTACCAGTTTCAAATCCTGGATTATGTACTGATGAAACACATACTTTAATTGGTGGTTTAACTTCTGCAGAACTCAAATATTTATTAAGTCAACATCCAATTCTTTCCAAGATTGTTTTAGATGTTTTCACTCCTTATGAAGGTCAAGCACTTTGGATGGCTATTAAAATTGATACAAAAGAATTAATTAAATTAAATACAACAAAGGAAGAATTACTGAAATTAGTTGGTGATTTTATGTTCAAATCAAAAGAATGTTATAAAGTTTGTCTGATTATCCATGAAGTTATACTTGTTGGTGATGATATTGATATTTTCAATTTTAGAAAATTAATTTGGGCTTACGTAACTCGTCATACACCTGGTGATGATCAATTGATCTATGATAAAGATGTCAAACCTTTCCCATTGGCACCATTTATTAATCAAGGTCCAAGAATTAAATCAATGGAAGGTGGTAAAGTTGTTACAAATTGTATATTTCCAAAACAATTTACAGATCCAGATTTTGAATTTGTAACTTGTGATTTTGATGGATATCCAGAGGATGTTAAGGATAAAGTTTTAAATAATTGGTCATCATACTATAAATAAATAAATATATATTCTGATTGAAGATACACCTCTTATAACTAAACCTAATTCATAATCCTAAATCAAATAAATTAAGTAAATCCTCATTCAAATCTAAATCTTGAATAAATGATTCCCAGTCTGGATTCAAATTCATTGGAAACACAACTTCATCAATCTCAAATACTTCTTCAAATTCACTTTCAAAAGCTCTTAGAACAGCGTTGGATATGTCAATATCATCAAACTTAATTTTTTTTGATAGGTTTTCAAGATTTTCATAATAGACCTGATATATACGTAAATAATTTGAACCATTTTTTAAAATATGTAATGAAAGTGATAAATTTTCAATCCTTTTCTCAAGATCTTGTTGATCGGAGATCGTTATAGCACATAATATAAATATAGATATTTGATATAATAAAAATGCATAATGATAATTGTACCAACCATTATTTAATTTATGATATAATTTTATCAAAGTATAACATTGATCCGTTATAGATAAAGTTTTTAAAAAAATTGATCCTGCAAGTTCTTTAAATTTCATATATGGACGAATTATTAACATCAATGAAACTTGAAAATTTAATTGTAATAATATAATACTTTGATTAGTTAAATTCGATTCATTCAAAGGTAGATATTGATCCATAAATTCTTGAAATTCACGTAAACTTTTTGTAGCAGTGACTAAAACTTTTTTATATAATACTTTATTTTGAGTATTAAATTGAAATGAATAAATTTGTTCCATAAATTTATCAAAGAGGTAATATAATTTAGTATTAAATTGGAATATTAATTCATTTATATTATGTGTATCACAAGTATAAAAATTTATTAATAATCTTCTAAAATTTATTGGTGAACTTCTTCCAAACATTGTTGATGCAATATTATCAACCAACATACAATTCCATGCTAATTTGGATTTTAATTTATCTTGATTTGAAACATTCCAACCCAGATTTTGTATTTGTGAAGATAATAATCCAGAATAAGTCCATGCTTGTGATTCATTGTAGTTACCTAGGTATAATATTGTAATGATTAGAATTGTATATATTACCTTGATGTAATCTGATGTACTTCCTTGGTTTTTGCTGGTTGATTGATGAAGATATTTAAATAATGATTGTTCAACTAAATTTAAAAATGGGTTTATATTTTGTAAATATATTTTATGACTTGAAGGTGTGACTTCATAACCATAAGCTAGTATAGCAAACATTAATAAAGTTAAACAACTCGTAATCAGATCTTGTTTCCCAATGATTCTAGATATCTCATCAAAATCAATCTCCTCAAATGAATGATTAAATGGAACAAGTTTCTCACAAAACAGATGAACCAAGGTGATTAAATAACTTTTATCTTTCATAACAGTTTCAACAAAATATTCCTTTTGATTCTTCATTTCATCATGAAATTCAACATTTGAAGCTTGAACTTGTCTTACTGGTGGTCCCAAGAATTTTGTATTACCACATTCATCAAATTGAACTTCCCATATCATAGATACTAAATTATTAATTGCAGAATTAGATACAACATTTTCATTTTGTTTATCTATTTGATCTGGAGCTAAATTTTGAATACCCAAATCATCATTATTTACAAATTTTGAATCATTATTTGCTAATATTTCCGTACATGAAATTCTTAATTTTTGATCATTAGTATTTGATCTAATCTTTCTAATAAAATTTAATAAATTATTAAATTTATGTTCTAAAAAATCAACATAAGTTAAATCAACTCTTGTTCTTCGTTTATCTTTACTTTTATCATAGATACATGGTTTATTTTTCAATGAACAATAATGACAAGGAACTTCCCCATCACATTTTCTCTTTCTCTTTCGACAGTTATCACAAGCTATAGATACATAAGAACCAGACTTTGATCTTTGCAGCATTCACGTTTAAATCACAAAACGAGAAAAATAATTTTCAAATTTTTGAACAACTTTAAAAAATAAACAAGTTTTCAATTATGCCTATTAAATCATTAGAATCGTATTTATTCGAAAGAAAATTGGCCAATACTAGCTCAATTGAGATATTGACTAATGCGACTATTGGTATTGATGTTGAACATTATCTAAATCGAATTTATACATTTAAAAAAGAACAATATTTATCTGCAATTGGTGGGTTACCAACTTCATTAAAAGATTTCCTTGTAAAAGATTTACAAGTTTTTAAAGAATATAATATTAAACCGATTTTTGTTATTAATGGTTTACAAATTCAATTACAAAATCAACAATTTAAAACTAATGAATTATCAACAACTGAACAACATATAGAAAGTACTTGGTTTAAATTAAATGAAACTCAAAATAAATACATTCATTCACCTCCACATCAATTTATTGAAAGTTTTAGATTATTTAATGATTCAATTTCAATGAAAAATTCTTGGAATGATTTAATAAAATTATTTATTTCATTAGAAGTTGATTATATGATTGCACCTTATGATTCATCATTCCAATTAAGTTATTTATATCAAAATGATATAATTGATACAATTTATGGATCTACAGATTTATTATTGACAAAAATTGATAAATTTATTTTAGGTTTAGAATTTCCATCAAAAGAATTTAGATTTATTACAAAATCTAAAGTTTTAAAAGAATTTAATTTATCAGAAAGACAATTTTTAGATTTAAGTATAATGGTTGGATGTAATTTACAACCAAATACATTTCCAATTTTCCCACCATTACCAAAACCAAATAATTCACAACCATATCCACAATTGAGTTATTTTAGATTAGGTTTAGATACAATATATCAATATAATCAATTCAATCAAAGTAATAATAATGATTTAATTGGATATATAATAAGTTTAAATGATTCAAAATTATTAGATTTATATTATAAAGGACATTGTGCATTTAAATTTATACCAATTTTAAATAAAGAAGGTATTGTAGAATTATATAATAATGAAATGTCAAAATTTGGAATCAAAGAAAATATAGATTTCTTAGATGAAGAAGATGAAGAAAAATTAGTTAAAGTTCCAAGTGATTTACATGATATAATTGGTCAAAGATTACCACCAGAAATATATTTTTATCAATCAATTGGATTATTATCATTAGATATATTACAAAGTATTACAAAGGGTCAATTGGATGTTAGACCTCCGATTGAATTAGGTAATAATTTAAATTATAAAAATTTAATAAGTTCGAAATTTTATTTAAATTTATTGGATTATCAATATAATTTGATAACTCAATTATTAGCAAGATATTATCAAGTTAAAAAGATTAAAGTTAAATTCTGGTTTAAAGACGATTTTATTGAATTAAATAATAGATTAATTCCTTCAATCTCACAAAAAGTTAAACCTTTATATGTCACAAATCCAGGTGAATTTGATTTGACAAGTTTCTTTAAAGATTTCAATACCACAGATTCTGAATTGGTTTCAAATAATGATATAATTTCAACTGCATTTGCTAGAACTTTATACTTGTATGAAATAATTGATGATAAATTTAAATTTACATCAATGGGTAAAATACTACAAGCATTTATAAAAGACAATAAAATTTCTCAAGAACAATTTCAAAATTTAATCTTGATTTTATTATTTATAAAATCAAGTAAATTTAATTTATTTGACTCAAATTCTGAATTTTCAAATGTTTCAACAATTTATAAAAATCCAATAGAAGAGGAAATTTCAAATAAACAACAAAGATTTATTAGATTAATTTCAAGAATTTTTTCATTATTTAAATTTAATATATCCCCATTGAATTATCAAGGTCCAATTTCAAGAAATTTATTAAATTTTAGAAGTTGTTTAGAATTTATAAACAAAAGTCTCATGAATACATTGCAAGCAACCCTTGTGGATTTAATCACACTTAAAGAGAAAAATTCAATTAAAACTACATTTGATAATAAATCTCAATGGACAGAATTGATTGATCAAATACCATTTTTTAAAAATTTAAATAATACTTTAATGGGTATAATTGGAGAGATTTATTTTGAAGTTGCAATTAAATTCAAAAATTCAAATCCATCAAAATCAAAAAATGAAATTATTGAATTAACTTTTGATCATTTATTAAATAATATTTTTCAAATTCATCAACCAACTTATAATATTGATGTAAATGGTAAAAATTCAGTAAAGTCAGAAATTTTAAAATCAGATTTTAAAAATTGTTTAAAATTTTGGGATTTATTTATAAAATTTTCAAAAGTTGTTAATAAATTTGATAAATCTTTGATTAATGATGAAAATTTGAATGATATAAATGATACAAATGATTTTTTGAAACAATTTACATAGAGAAATATATAAGTACATTGATTCAAAAACTTAGATAAACTGCAGTAGACATCATTACTTCTTCGATTAGCTAATTCAACTCATTATCTCTCAGCAAAGAAATGAGTTAGACAATTTAACGTCAAAAACGATTGCAAAAATAAAATGAAACGGAACCAACGATTAAAGCTCTCTGGCTATTGCGTAATTCATGGTCATTAATTTTAGGTAGTTTTATTGGATTAACACTAGAAGACAAGAATCGAGAAAAAGGTTGAATTTTTTTCAAAGGATCTATCATTCAAACTAGAGAAGAAGTTCTTTGATTGATATAGATTTTACAAGATGGTTTATGAGTGTGCTAGAAGAGACTCAATAGTATGTGTCTTTTGTTTTTCTGAAGATTAATGAATCGGATTTAAGAATAGTTCGAAATGAATTTGATCATTTTTCTTTAATTTATAATCAAGGCAGTTTATACTTGTTGGTTATTATCAGCTTTCTTTATTTCTTTTTTTTTTTCTTAGTACAAATATTCGCATAAAATGTTCTAGAAATTTTCCTAATTAATAATTTTTTTTCCAATCTGGTATTTTATCACCTCGCCTTCACGGGGACGGGGATGGGCAGCTTTTATGTATGTTCACAACAAATCAGTATCTCAAGCACCATGGTCAATACGTTTATTCATAATAATTCAATAAATTTCAGGCATGATCTAATTTTCTGGCAATTTTGATGATTTCCAATAACAACTACCAACATCGATGTTAATCATAAAGATCTCATTAATGGTTTTGAAGTGATAAAGTAAACGTTCTAGAATATCAAATGAATACGATTTTGATCTTTGAATAATTGTTGATGTATACTAACAAGGATTAGTGCTGGTGTCCAAGTCCAAAGCATAATTTACATTGATACGTCCATAACCGCCTTTAAAGAGCTAAGCAAGATTATGAATTCTTGCCATTTGGGTTTTACTAGTTTTAACTTGTGAACCAATTTGGTACAGGTGATCATTGATTCAATTCAAGATTATATAATTCATAATTTGGATTTATTTTCCATTATATTTTAACAATTTTATAATATTGTTGAAATATAAGCAAGGTAGGGGGTGATTAGTCGATTGATTTTGAAATCATTTTGATTTATCATCAATGCCATCCTTGTGAATTATTTTCACAAGGACAAGTTCATTCTAAAAGTAACTTCATATTAAAGATGTTTGGAATCATTTGGATGAAAATTTTGGAGGACAGTCTATAAAAGGAATTTTTGCTAACGTAACAAAAGGGCTCATAACCTGTTGAATTTAAGATTACAATTTGATAGCTTCTTCAAAAGAAGTCAACAAAATTCAAATTCAAATTTGAATACTTACTTAAAGAATGATAAATTAGATTGTAACCAAATTTCAAAGTGATTTGAAGTTTGATTCACAAAAGTCATTCAATTCATATTTTTTAGTTTTAATTGATTGGTCTTGCAAAAGATTCAATTAATTATTATTAAATTTATTTAGAAGTTGATAAGATAAATAACAAAAGAGATTTATTTGGTAAAAAGAAATGGTTCAATTAGTATATTATTTGATTTCAAAATGGTTATAAATGCATAAATAAAATTTGTGATTCATTCTGAAACATCTCTAAAATTTCTCTTACAAAAAATAACTCCTATTCAATCGTATTTTTCTAGACCAATTTTTTACCAGAATAGTCAGGTAATGAAGCCAATTTTTAACTTATTGAAACAAAATAGATAATACTAAATTTACTGTTTTGTTTTAATATTGATAAATCTTACTTTCTTTCGATGTAAATTAAGCTTTAACGATCAGCCAAAAAATATGAATAAAAATTATAATTCTTTAAATATGATTTGACTACTGCTTAGCTTACTTTTATAATTGAGGCATTTGAGTATTGCAAACTTGTATCTATTGAACTTTTTCTACCTATACTACTTCACAAAGTAAAACCATCGTTTTTGAAGACTTCTTTTAGCTTAAAAAAGACATCCAAATACATTTCATCGTCTTGAGAAATGAAATTCAGCTTTTCAATGAGGTTAAATTGATGGAATATAAATGAAGTCAAACTACATTGGAGATTCAAAGAGTTTAAACAAAACATAATATGAAATTGTCAAGTGATTAATGTAATCAAGAAAATTCAAGAATGTTAAAATTTGACAATGTATAAAAATGACATTTATAAATGATTATCATTTATTCAATGTTAAATTTACAAATGTGATGAATCTGAGCCATAACAAGTTTGAATGGATGATTTGAAGGCTTTTAATCTGAACTATCATGCTGATCATAAAACAGATTGATAAAGAAAGTTTAAAAGGTAATTATACAATTGATCATATGTTAGAGTAGTATTTAAGATAAATACTGTAATGTTTATTTAGCGCTGTAAAACATAAATATATAATTATATGCATAAAGCCAGACTATAATAGCCGCATCCCTAAACCAGAAATAATATAAGCCGCGCTCATCTTATATGTTGCCTAATATCGAACATTAAGCTAATTAAAATAATTAATTTTACAATTATTACAAAATAGTGGAATATGTAATTGAACTTGTAATTGTTAATACTTGTTCATTAAGAAGGCTGGGTTTAATTGAGGAGTAAATATGAAATTATGATTGTCGTTCAATTGAGGAGTAATTAACGAGATATAAAGATTTGTTAGTAATAAGTAAAGTGAGTCAAAAATATCTTTATCAGTGTACACGTGACTAATTCTCAATTAAGTTAAAAGTGAGGGGATTTTTTTTCTGTGTAACCAACAAAATATTTTTGCAACTTTTTTCACTATCAGATAAAAATTTCTATACGAGAGATATAATAAATATAAATATATATATACCACTATTAATTTCCAATCTTATCTTTTTTGGTATATTTTATCAATTAACAATCTATTCAATACACATTTCAATCATGTTTAGAAATATATTCAGATCATCAAAAGCTTTAACTAAAGCTACTTCCACTATAACTAAAACATCATCTACAACATCACCCGCCAATTTATCATTATTATCATCAGTCAATTATAATACAAAGTCAAATAATGGTTCATATAAACAACAAATATATAATTCAATTAATCGTGAGATTGAAAATAATGATCAATTTGATTTTAAATTTAATTTAAATTATATACATCCAGATTTAGTTCATCCAAATTGTGCAGAGTTTGCTGACTTATTTTGAAGAGCTTTCTGTTTTTGGTTTGTTTGAATTTTTTGCTTTAGATTGGTTTAAGTTTGATTTAATATGGGTTTTTTAATTAATAATAATAATAATAATGATAATAATAATAATGGGTAAGAACAATTGATAAGAGAATTATATTTTTCAATTGTCGGTTTAATAAATGGGGTTTATAGAAGAATAAACAAATAATTAATTTTACAATATGAATTTATTAAAATCTCTTGGTAGAATTATTAGATCGTTTGGTTTGTTATCAATAGATAAGTTATGTTGTGGCTGAAAAAAATAATAATAATTGCTTGTTGCTACCACATCGACTGATTGATAATACGAATAGAATTATAATTAGTGTGAATGTGGTCTATAAATATAAATTATATAGGTAACGGTGAATCTAGATTAAATATTCCGATTTGTTCCTGATGGAATAAAATGAAATTTTATAGTGTAGTAAAAATAAAATAAGAAACAAATGAGGGGAATAAATAATAAAAGGAGGAGAATTTACCCAAAATTTATTTTATAATATAATCAATGCAACACAATAAATTACACTCTATAATTTGCTGGTTTGTTAACCACAACTTTGATCAGATATCTAAGAGATATACTCCTATTTCAACTATTTTGATTTTATATTAGTTGATGCTAAGAATTTTTATTTATTAACGTCTTTCTAAACGAAGACGCGTTGTTGTGAGCCAAAATTGCTGCGAAATTTTTGGCTGCGAAAAAAAAAAACAGCAATTATTTGCTTCCAATTGAAAAACTTCTTTATATATCTCCATAGTTTATAGTCTTTTAATAGTTCGTAGCTTGTACAAATCTTATCCTGTTTTATTGTTGAATCTTCATCTAATTTATTTTTGATGATACTAAAAGTATAATTTATTTGCCAAAACATGAAAAAATCTTACAAATTGTTTTTGTTGGTACCAAGTTTTGTTGTTAATGGTTGGAATAGTTTGTTTATATGTTTTAATTTAAAATTTTTTTATTTTATTTTGTAATTTCTCACATGACCAAAGAACATCTTAGTCTTAAATCAAAATTTGAAAAGATTTAATGCTTCAATCTAACTTTAAGGCTTACTGTTCAATCAAATTAATTCAAAACCAAGCTCAAAAATTACAAATTCTGAGACACAAGTTCTCAATTTAAGACCGAAAAAGATGTAATCTGATTGAACGAATAGAGAAAACTAGTAGAACACAAATCAGCTGAAAGCAAATGATACAATTTAAGCCTTTTTGTGTTTGATTAGAAAGCTATTATTTATTTTCATAAAACCAAGATTAATCCAAAAAGTAAAAAGTAGAAAGTCTAAGAAGATGGACAAAAAATCTATCCAAACTTGCAAATGAATCAGGTTTCAAAAAAGATCTCAAGTTTATAGATTGTAATAGATGAGTTTACTTATTTTAAAAAACTTTGATTATAAAAAATCTCCAGCTTCATATTTCCTATTCTTTGTAATTCTTCTTTCTATGACGTACATAATATAAGATTAAACACAATTAAAATTTGTAGATGCAGCAACATTTGTAAAATTTTGTCACTTTTTTTATTCGTCCCATAACACTAGAGCTATCTTCGATACTAACTACATCATCAAAGAAGAATGGTTGTTCCTGAACCTGAAACCAAATTCAAATTACTAATTTGAAAGCGCAAATCAGTTACATCATTGGTAGCGTTTTATTTTTACTTTGTAAAAATGATTCTAAATATAACAAATTAACACAAAATCAAACCCGTAACTGAAATTTTCCACAATCTAATTTAACATTTACAAGTCATGTTCAAATGATCTACTTGACCACCTCCACATTGAACAATAGATGATATTTTTAGAAAACCATCAACAAATAAACAAATAATCAATAAACAAATGACGAACTTCAAACAACAAAACAATTGTACTAGAAAAGTTTTAATATAAATACAAATCAAATAATCTATCTTAATTCATCATTCAAATACAAACAAATCAAATAACAAACACTAAATAATATAATACAATGAAATTTTCAACAGCTGCTACTACTTTTTTCTTTGCTTTAACTTCATTAGCTGCTCCAGTTACAACTGATAAATTAGTTCAATTATTTGCTAAATCAGATAATCAAGAAATTAATGGTAAAGCTATTACATTCATGCATGAAGCTGCTGGTCAAAGCTGGGCATTTTTAGGTTCAAATGCACAAACTTTACATTATAGAGATAATAGTTTAACTTTACCAATCAACAGTGATATTACTTATTCATTTGGTGATGAAAATGGTTATGTTTTAATTGGTGGTGTAGAACCTGTTAAAGTTACAATTAAAGAAAATGGTGAATTAGATTTTGAAACTGTTTATGCAACTAAAGACATTAATGATCCTTATAGATATTCAAAAGATTCTTATGCAGTTTTAACTAAAGAAGGTGGTATTCCATTTACTATCGAAGCCAAATTTCAATAATTGAAATGAGTCATGCGTTTTGAATAGTTAAATATATAAGATATTGTTTCAGATACATCTAAAACGAAGTCATCTTCTTGACTCTTTTGCGTTATTTTCGAAAAATGGTCATGATTTATCAGTATATGTATTTGATGCAATTTTCAATTGTTTAGTTGGGTGCAAAAAACAATAGAAAAAAGACGGTGAAAATTTTATGGGGGTCCTATTTCAACCGTGAGTGCGGCTCTATACAAAATACAAATTAGTCTATACGACAAAGTGTTTAACCAATCAAATTATAGTATTTGTAATACATAAGAAAAACCGAATCATTCAAATGCTTAGATACCACTTCAATAAAGACATTTAAGACTTGCTCAGACAATAAAGTCCCTTATTCAAATTAGCAAAATCATATTCATTGACTAGTTGAGTGTTTGCTATAACTTAGTGTCAATTAATAGTTAATATCTTCTTCTCCAGAAAAATATTTTCGACTGTTTAAAAAAAGAATTCTAACCAACCAATAGTTTAATTTTTTTTCTTTGTCTTTGAATTATAAATTTCATCAACAACTTACCAACCTATTCACAACAACACATACATCCACTGTTGTATTATCATCATCATAATAAATAGACACTTTGAAAATTAAGATTAAACGAAAATTGCATTTACAACATATTTATTTATCAAGACATAATCCAATATGTATACTTCACGTCAATCAATAAGAAGTATAAGTAAGAGATTCTTTGCATCCTCAACAATCAAACAACAAATTGTTGGATCAAATATCAAAGGTAAAGATTTTGATGCAGCCAAATATATGAGTCAAAAATATCATGTTGTTGATCATGAATATGATTGTTTAGTTGTTGGAGCAGGAGGTGCTGGTTTAAGAGCAGCTTTTGGTTTAGCATCAGAAGGTTTTAAAACAGCTTGTGTTTCTAAATTATTTCCAACAAGATCTCATACAGTTGCAGCACAAGGTGGTATAAATGCTGCTTTGGGTAATATGCATCCAGATGATTGGCATTGGCATTTTTATGATACAGTTAAAGGTTCAGATTGGTTAGGTGATCAAGATGCTATTCATTATATGACAAAAGAAGCACCAGCATCAATTTATGAATTAGAAAATTATGGTGTTCCATTTTCACGTAATGATGAAGGTAGAATTTATCAAAGAGCTTTTGGTGGTCAATCAAAAGAATTTGGTAAAGGTGGTCAAGCTTATAGAACTTGTGCTGTTGCTGATAGAACTGGACATGCTTTATTACATTCATTATATGGTCAATCATTAAGACATGATTGTCATTTTTTCATTGAATTTTTTGCTATGGATTTATTAATGCAAGATGGTAAATGTATTGGTATTACTGCTTATAATGAAGAAGATGGTACATTACATAGATTTTTTGCAAATAGAACAGTTATTGCAACTGGTGGTTATGGTAGAGCTTATTTCTCATGTACATCTGCTCATACATGTACTGGTGATGGTTTTGCAATGGTTTCGAGAGCAGGTTTACCATTGGAAGATTTAGAATTTGTTCAATTCCATCCATCAGGTATTTATGGTTCAGGTTGTTTAATTACTGAAGGTGCAAGAGGTGAAGGTGGTTTCCTTGTTAATTCAGAAGGTGAAAGATTTATGGAAAGATATGCACCATCAGCTAAAGATTTAGCATCAAGAGATGTTGTTTCAAGAGCTATTACAATGGAAATTAATGAAGGTAGAGGTGTTGGACCAGAAAAAGATCATATGTTTTTACAATTATCACATATTCCAGCAGCTGTTTTAAAAGAAAGATTACCAGGTATTTCTGAAACCGCACATATTTTTGCCGGTGTTGATGTTACAAAAGAACCAATTCCAATTTTACCAACTGTTCATTATAATATGGGTGGTATTCCAACAAATTGGCAAGGTGAAGTTTTAAAGAAAAATTCTGAAGGTAAAGATGAAGTTGTTCCAGGTTTATTAGCTTGTGGTGAAGCTGCTTGTGCATCAGTTCATGGTGCTAATAGATTAGGTGCTAATTCATTATTAGATTTAGTTGTTTTTGGTAGAGCTGTTTCTCATACAATTAGAGATAATTTAAAACCAGGTGAACCAATTTTAAAACATTCACAAGATATTGGTTATGATTCAATTGCTAATTTAGATAAATTAAGAAATGCTAATGGTACAAAATCAACTGCTGATATTAGATTAGAAATGCAAAAAACTATGCAAAAAGGTTGTGCCGTTTTTAGAACTCAAGATACTTTAGATCAATGTGTTGAACATATTAATGAAGTTGATAAAACTTTTGAACATGTTAAAACTACTGATAGATCAATGATTTGGAATTCAGATTTAGTTGAAACTTTAGAATTACAAAACTTATTAACTTGTGCTACTCAAACTGCTGCTTCTGCTGCTGCAAGAAAAGAATCAAGAGGTGCTCATGCAAGAGATGATTATCCAGAAAGAGACGATGTAAATTGGAGAAAACATACTTTATCTTATCAAGATGAATTTGGTAGTCCAGTTAAATTAGATTACAGAGACGTTGTTAAACATACTTTAGATAATGATGATTGTAAACCAGTTCCACCAGCTAAAAGAGTTTACTAAGTTATTATCAATTATATATAGTTATTTATTAATACAAAAAGAAAATAAGAAAACTTCTGATATTATTAATTTTTAATAAGAATTTTGGGACATGCCGGTAATAATTAGTTTATGTAGAAACGCTTAAAAATTAATTCCCCATATTAATTAGCAATATGTAAATTGATCGGTTATTTTACTAAGGGATAAACAATCATTCAAAATCTCATGAGCATTGTTTTCAAATTTATATAAATAGTGATTGATTTCTCTCAATTTATTTTTTTACAACATTCTCAATTCACTTTTATTCAACACAATTAATCAAATGGGAGAAGAAGTTATATCTTATTGTAATACTGAACTTGGTCCATTACCAACTAAAGAACCAAAAGTTTCAAGTAATATATTGGAATGTTTTTCATTAAAAGGTAAAGTAGCTTCAGTTACCGGTTCATCAGGTGGAATTGGTTGGGCAGTTGCTGAAGGTTATGCACAAGCAGGAGCTGACGTTGCTATATGGTATAATTCACATCCAGCTGATGATAAATCTGAATACTTGGAAAAGACTTATGGTATCAAATCAAAAGCTTATAAATGTAATCTTAATGATCCAAATCATGTTGAAGAAGTTATTTTACAACAAGAAAAAGATTTTGGTAAGATTGATATATTTGTTGCAAATGCAGGTATAGCATGGTCTCAAGGTGCCGAGATTGATGTTGATGATAATTATGAATCATGGAAAAAGTTAATTGATACTGATTTAAATGCAGTTTATTATTGTGCACATACGATTGGAAAAATCTTCAGAAAACAAGGACATGGTTCAATGGTGATCACTCTGTCCATGTCTGCGTCCATCGTGAACGTACCTCAGCTCCAGAGTGCTTACAATACTGCAAAAGCTGGAGTTAAACATTTATCAAAATCTTTGTCTGTAGAATGGTCACATTTTGCAAGAGTCAATAGTGTAAGTCCTGGATATATTGGTACTCACTTAACTAATTTTGCGGACGCGAAGTTAAAGAATAAATGGCTTCAATTGATACCACTTGGACGTCTTGCAAATCCAAAAGAACTCGTGGGTGCATATTTATACTTGGCGTCTGATGCTTCAACTTATACAACTGGTTGTGATTTGGCTGTTGATGGTGGATACACTGTACCATAAACAAGAAAAGTAAATCATAGAATGTATCTTAGAGTATCTTGGGTTGAAATATACAACTTTGAAATCTGGGATCTTGAAAAAACATGTGACGTAATAATATTTTTCTCAAAAAAAATAATTTTCTTGCTTTAATATTAATCAAAAAAATTGATAAATCTTTCAATTGTATCCTCTATGTCTCAAGAATGTCTTAGAATTGAACTATAAATTACATTACGAGAAAATAATTGTTTATAAATAAACTCGTAAATTTCAGTGTTATTTCTTTTGGTAGAAATCTCGGGTTATTTAATTTTATTGATTTCTCGCAAATATAGAAAGTCCGCGTTACACAAAATAAAAAAAATACCTTTATATCGACAAAAATGAAATTTTATAATTGATTGCTATTAAATAGATCAGAACTATAAATAGTTGTCTATCCCCTTCTATTATGAATAAACAATTTAATTTTTCATAATCATAACCATGTCAGAAGAAGTCATTTCATATTGTAATCCAGAATTAGGTCCATTACCAACTAAAGCTCCAACTTTACCAAAAAATGTCATGGACATGTTTTCATTAAAAGGTAAAGTTGCCTCAGTTACTGGTTCTTCAGGTGGTATTGGTTGGGCAGTTGCTGAAGCTTATGCTCAAGCTGGTGCAGATGTTGCTATTTGGTATAATTCCCATCCTGCTGATGAAAAAGCTGAATATTTAGAAAAAACTTATGGTATCAAATCAAAAGCTTATAAATGTAATATTTCATCATCAGAATCAGTTGAACAAGTTATTGCACAACAAGAAAAGGATTTTGGTAAAATCGATGTTTTTGTTGCAAATGCTGGTGTTGCATGGACTCAAGGCCCAGAAGTCAATGTTGATGATAAATATGAATCTTGGAGAAAGATCATTGACTGTGATTTGAATGGGGTTTACTACTGTGCACATACAATTGGAAAAATCTTCAAAAAACAAGGATCTGGTAGTTTCATCATAACTGCTAGTATGTCTGGAGTAATTTGCAACGTGCCACAACTACAAGCATCTTACAATACTGCAAAAGCAGGTTGTATTCACTTGTCAAAATCTTTGGCGGTAGAGTGGGCACCTTTTGCAAGAGTTAATTCAGTTCTGCCTGGATACATAAAAACAGATATTTCGGAGTTTGTAGAAAAAGATATGAAGAACAAATGGTTACAATTGATTCCAGTCGGTAGAGAAGCTTTACCAGAAGAACTTGTTGGTGCTTATCTTTACTTAGCTTCAAATGCTTCAACTTATACCACTGGTGCTAATTTACTTGTAGATGGTGGTTACACATTACCTTAATTGCATAAGAATAGAATTAATATATAATATAGAGTTTTATCCCTTCATGTTGGATATATAATGTAGAGTTTTTATCCTTTTATGTTGGTTAAAGTTGACTTTCTCTTCATCGATTGTGATTTGCAACCATTTTTGGTAGCGCATAGCAATAATGCGATTTGGATTTTGCAGCACTCGAGAAGATGAGATAAGATGTTTCAGAGTGTAAGCTAAAATGCGAGCACATTAATAAGCTTCTAAGAGTAATCAAATTTTTCAATTTTCGAATTTTAGGAAATTTAAAATCTTCATGTCGTAGTATTAAATTCAGATCAAATCAATTCTAATTATGATGTATAAATAATACTTTTTGATGAGAGATCTCTCATATGTTATTCTATAAAGCAGTAACAAAACACGTTGATTTTAAAGACATAGAAGTAAATAGCTTTCACTAAAAAGTCAGGTGGCTTGTACCGGTAGCGCGGATGTATTAGTCTAATCCAATGTATAATATGTTTATACTGAATTTCAAGAGTCTTCTTTATTCCAAATAACGTTTATTAATATTACTATTATTCAAAATATAACATCATCTTCATTTTCTTGTAATAAATCATCTTTTGCACTTGCTTTTACATCTAAAGCTTCTATATCTTTTTGAATACCTGAATCATCAGTTTTACCTTCAGCTTTTGCTAAATTCACTTTATCTTCTTCTTCAGCCAAAGCTGCAGCTTCTTGTTTCTTTTCTTGAACTTTTTTCAATCTATAAAATTCTTCTCTATCTAATTCATCCAATTCAGAATTAATATAACTTATAGTATTTTCAGTTCTTGGAATAATAACGTGTTCAATTGCATTTACTCTTCGATTTGTAACCTTGATAACTTCATCTAAGATAATAAATGCTGTTTGTAAACTTGCTAATTCAACCAAAGTTTCAACTGCTTTTGTATAAACTTGTTTTGCCTTTTGAACTTGTTGACCACCTCTACCTAATCCAGTCAATTTAAAATCATTAATTTCTTCATTTATATGACTTTCAAAAGTTGGTAAATAAACACCAGAAACATTTTCTTGTTTTGCTTTAATTTGAAATCTTGCTTTATTAACAGATTCAGAAACTTGATAAGATATATTATCACCAGTTGCATATGAGACTTCAGCTAATGAAAAAGCTGCAGTTTGCATTACTCTACCCATTTTTCTTTTTGCTTCATCAATTCTTTGAGTTATATCTCTAAATCTTTTAGTTAATGCTTCACTTTTTCTTTTCAATAATGAATGTCCTTGTTGTGCACCTTTTAATTTACCCTTCATAACCCCAAGGGTCATACGAGTAGGAAATACTTGTTCACGATTACCAGCACCAGACATTTAATTACTACTCTAGATTCGACGATAAATGAATTGATATTTTTTTGTGCGCAAAAAAAATAATGAAATGGAATTAGATAAATTGATTAAAGATGAAGATATATCTTATGAAGAATCAATAGCAAAAAATCCAAATGAAGAAACTTGGTTGTCATATTACAATTCAAAAAATGATGATTTGGAGAGATTGTTTATTTTAAATCGATCGATTCAGTCATTGCCAAAATCAGAAAAATTGAATAAATTATATATAAATTTATTACTAGAGAATGGATATGAATGTGATGAGATATTTGAAAAATGTTTGAAAAATTTCCCAAAGGATACTTCAATTTGGATTTTGTATTTGACTTATTTAATTGAAAATAAAATTAATGAAATAACCAGAATTCGAAAATGTTTCAATAAATGTTTGAAAAATTTGTCAATTGAAGAACATAAATCAATATGGCCATTATTTTTAAAATTTGCTGATGAAATTGGTGGTTTAACTGCAATTAAAATTTACTATCGATATTTGAAATTTATAAACCCAAAGATTTTAAAAGGTAGCGATGAAATGAATATACTTGATTTCATTGATAAATTGATTCAATTCGGTGATTCTCCAACGAAACTATATGAAACTATATTTGAAAATAAACAAGAGTATCAATTGCCTAAATCTATAATACAAATCTATTACGATTATATTGATTTGTTGATAAACACTAAAGTAGATGAAGAAACTATTGAGAAATTGATAAACAATCTAATTCAAGAATATCCTGATCAAATTGGAAAATTGTACCTTAAATTAATTGAGTATAACAAAAAGTTGTCAAATACAGCCAAGATACGATCTTATTATGAGCAAAGTTTATCTAAAGTAAATACATTACAAGATTTTATAAAGTTATTTGATGATTATACTGAATTTGAAGAAACTCAATTGGATTCACCAACTGATGAACAATTGGATAAATATGAAAAATTATTAAATTCAAGAGAAATTTTAATCAATGATATGTATTTACGTAAAAATGTAAATAACTTAGATTATTGGTTTAAAAGATTCGATATATATAAAGAAGATTTAAATTCATTGATTAAATCATTTGCAATTAGTTTAAAATCTATAAATCCATTAAAAGTTATCCTGAATAAGAATTATAAACTTTCAGATATTTGGATTAAATATGCTACAATTTATTCATCAAATTTAGATTTCAAGACTGCAAATTTAATTTATTCAAAAAGTGTTCAATCTCAATTCAAATCACCAGATGAATTGGCTGATTTATATATAAATTGGAGTGAATTATTATTAAGTTCAGATCAATTTAAAGAAACTGAAGCTATTGAATTATTAGATAATGTATTATTTAAAGTTTATGATGAGGAGATAAATTATAATGGATCACTTCCTGTTCAAAAGAGGATAATCAAATCTATGAAGTTATGGTCATTTTATATTGATTTATTAGAATCATTTATGGATTTAGATAAGGAAACTTATTTAAAGAAAATTTCAATAGCTTATGATCAATTAATAAAGTTGAAAATTGCAACTCCAAAGGTTCTTATTGCTTATTCAAAGTTCCTAGAAGATAATCAATTACAAGATCAATCATTTTTGATGCTTGAAAGGGGTTTAAGATTATTTAATGATCCTGAGATCAAATTTGAAATTTGGAATATTTATATACCGAAATTTTTAAATAGAATTGAAAATAAGGAAAGAATCAGGGATTTATTTGAAAAGGCAATTGATGAAATTCCAAATTTTTTGGTTAAACCAATACTAATAATGTATTCAAATTTTGAAGAAAAAAATGGATTCTTTTTGAACTCAATTAAAATATTGACAAATTACCTAAATGATAAATCGACAACTCAAAAAGTACAACAAAAGCAACAACTTAATGTGTCAAAGTTTGAAATTTATAAAATTGCATTAGGTAAATTAAATCAAATTCAAGATGTTGAACAATTTAGAACCATAGCTCAATTGGGTATCAATGATGAAATAATAAATTATGATCAAATCTCATATATAGCAAAGGAGTTTATTAAATTTGAAGCCAAACAAAAACAATTCAATAGAGTTAGGGAAATTTTCAAATTTATCCTTGATTTTATTGAAGATGAATCAATTTGGAAATTATGGGAAGAATTTGAAATTGAAAATGGTAATGAATATACTTTTAAAGAAATGATTAGATTTAAAAGAAAATTAAAAATGGACGAAACCAAGAAGAGAAAAACTATTAAAGATGTCAATACTTCAATTGGATTTATTAAAAGTTCAAATTCAAAGGATAGGGAAAATCCTGATGAAATTGATTTAGATATGTAGGTTATATAATCAAGTATATAACCAAAGTTAAATTAATGACAATTGAGCTGTAACTATGTCGAAGATTCAATTATAGAGATGTGGACAAAAAATTTATAAATTTGTTATGCACAATTAATTACTCGCTTCTCCACAATTTTTCTATATAAAGATGGTTTTTTTCCACAAGAAAAAAATTAAACACTTTGGTATGTTTTATTTTCATCGAATTTTTGGTTCTTAGTTCATTTTGTTTTAATTTGATTTTTAGACATAAATTTGTATTGTCAATATTTCAAAAGTCATTGTAAATATTTCATTTTATGAATACAGTCGTGGATGTAGTTTGGATCAAAAGAAAATATATCTGTTTCAATACATTGAAAGCAATATTTCATTTGTCATACAAGTTTTTGAATTGGCGTCATGATTGATTAGTGGTTAGTTTTCAAAAACTAATGATTATGTTTATTAAATTAAATATATTCTTCCTATATCCAGACAAGTTGATTTCAAAAAAATCAAGCTTATTTCAAATGGCGATAGTTGACAATAAGTTTGATGATGGAATCGATAAAGTTTAGGATACTTTTGATGATTAGAGTCTTTAAGCTCAATTATCATTCATATTTTTACACTCATAACAAATTTACTATTTAATTTTTGGACTTTGATTCAGTTTGTATATCTTTGATATACTACTGAAATATTTATTTAATATATGTTTAAACCTTATAAGAGATTACTCTACTGCTCTACTTTAATTTTGAATTAAACTCTCATTGCAAAAAAACAACAATAACGATCATTTGCGGAGGTTAATTTGTCATGCTCAGCTGCATATGTGAATTTGTTATTCTCATTTAGAATTCTATATAAAGTCAAATTTTTCCACTTTGAAAAAAAAAGAAATCTTCAAATACGTTGTCAATTCCTATTGCTGAATGAATTAGATAATTTGGATTCCATAATTTTTATTCTATCAATACTTTTACAATGTGGTTCATAAACGTTGAGGCTTTATTCATTGATGTACATGTAGAAATCTGTGTTTAAATAATCATTATGGGGTATTCTTATTTTAATTATTTAAATTAGAATAATGAAATTACATAAATTCTAAATAAGTTGATTTCAAAACAGTCGAGCTTATTTCAAACGGCGATAGTTGACAATAAGTTTGACAAAGAAATTGACAAGCTTTAGGATACTTTGATAATTAGAGTTTTAAGCTCAATTATCATTCATATTTTTACACTCATAACAAAAACACTATTTAATTTTTGGACTTTTATTTGGTTTGTGTATCGTTGATATACTACTGATATAAATATTTAATATAAGTTTACATTAGAATTAAGAAATTACTCTAAAGCTTTCCTTTATTTTTATATTAACCTATCATTTCAAGAAACAGGAATATGTTCATTAGTGAAGATTGATATGTTACGCTCTGTTGTATCTGTAAATTTGTTATTCCGCTTTAAATTCTATATAAAGTCAAATTTTTCCAATTTGAACAATAAAGAAAAGAAATTTATTTGCAAATAGTAGCTTGAATAGTTGAATCACATTTGGGTTGCATAACGAACTTTGAGTTGGAATAATCATTATAGGGCATTCTTATTTTAATCATTTAGATTAGAATAATGAAATTATATAAGTTCTAAACAAGTTGATTTCAAAACAGTTCAAGCTTATTTCAAAGTGCCTAATATTTGACAATAAGTTTGACGTAGAAATTAACAAGTTTTAGAATACTTTGATAATCAGAATTTTCAAGTTCGATTATCATTCATATTTTTACATTCATAAACTAACTAATAATAATTTTTGGACTCATTATAATCTACAAATATTTTTAATATATTAGATTAAACTTATTATAGTAATGTACAAACTTTATTAAATATTGAGTTTTTCTACACAGATCCTAACTTTCTTTCGTGACATTAAGAAGTGGTTTGATCGACCGAATCACAAATAGAACTTTTATTTACAGAAGTAGGCGTTTTGAGTTATTCATTAATCTATTATATATTATAATTTAATTTTTTTTAAATAAATCTTTCCATTTATTAACAAAAGACTCCAAATTAATTTCTTGATCATTACAATGATTAATTCTAATTGATTTATTTTCATTTATTAATTGTTTATAATTATTCCAATTTATATGATAAAATGTAAAAATCACTATTGAAAAAGTTTGAAAAATTTTTAAATTATTTTTCAACTTTGTTTTAATTGAATTTGAATAAATAATTAATAAAGTTAAAAATTTTTCAATAATTAACAAAGAACTTGAATCAATTGAAGTTTTAATTTCTTCATTATCGAATCCATTTTGTGGAATTATTGGTGTTGAAGGTGCACTTAAACTTAAAGGTAATTGATCATTAAATTGACAAAACATTTCAAATAATTTATAAGCATCTAAATTTTCAAATTCTTTTGAATCAAATTTAATACCAAATAAACTTTTTAAATTCTTCCAATTTGTCAATTTTGAATTCAATTCAATTATAAATTCTCTATTAAATATTTCTTGATTGATTAATTCTAATAGAATATATACATCACAAATTGATTGATTTGGAAAAATTATTAATAAAATCGGTATTAAAAATATTTCATCAATTTTATTTAATCCAAATTCAGAAAGTGATTTTATATATAATAAATGTTTGAATTTATCAATAAATGAATCTTTATTATCTATTGTGATTAAATTTTGAAATAATGGTTTTGAAATACAATTATTTATAATTTTATTAAATTCTTCATTCTTATTATTCTTCATAGTTGTTGATAAATTCTTAAATTTTGAATCAAAAATTAGGAATGAATTTTTTATTATATTTATTGAATCTTGAGAATTTTGATTATTTTTTAGAATCAAAAACCAAATTTCATATAATGAATTTGATATATTTGAATCCCAACTTAATTTTCGAATTTGATTCTTTTCACTTAAGAATTTTTTATTAAAATTTTTTGAATCTAAATCTTTGAATTCATTAAGATAATTCAACCAATTTTGATTATAATTTGATCTCTCATTTTGTTTATTTAATCTTGAATCAATCAGTGATCTTTTCGAATTTTCATAATTATTTATATATAATTTAATCTCCTTTTGGTGTTTATTTATATCATTTGTTGATTTCGGTGGTAAATTAATTGGTCTAGTTTGATCAATGAAATTTAATTTTTCAGGACTTATTAAATGTAAATCATCTAATGAAGATTGAGATTTGATATAAGTTGGTAATTTGTATAATAAATTTTGTTCTCTTGTTAATTTAATTAATTTTGAAACTGATTCACTTCTTTTATTATAAAAATTTGATAAATTTTGTATAATTTCACCATCTTCATCATCAAAAGTAGTTGAAAAATCATCTTCTTCTAGTTCACCAACAGAGGTTAATTTTCCAGGTAATGGACATGGTTTGAGTGTATTATATTTATCATAATCACCAACTAAATCGATTCTTGATAATGATGATGATGAAGAATCTGAATTTGATCTAGTTTTTGATACATCCGTTACACTTGAATAAAGATCATTATAATTTTTAATCATTGGAACATTAAATATTAAATTATCTAAATCTTGACTTAAAATTTCTTCATCGATATCATTTTCTTCATATTTCTTTTTACGTAATAGTTTACGTTCTTTAGCTTCTTTTAAACTCATAAACTTGGATTTTGATCTTGAAATTGTTGGAATTGTTGAAACTGATTTTGATCTTTGATTTAATGATGGTTTTTGTTGTAGTATATTGGTAGTTGAAGCAGATTTTAAATTTTTTGGTAGTTGTGGTGGTGATTTTACATTTTTAATTGTTGTATTTGATTCTATAAATGATGAATTTGTGGTTAGGGAACTCAATCTTGAAGTTTTTTGTTCAGTTTCAGCTGGTATATCAAATTGTGATGATAAAATCAGTGAATGATCAGATATTATACTAGATTGATTAGATATTGTTGAATCGGCAGATAATCTTCTTTTTGAATTGAAAAATTGAGGAGATTCAGGTATAGGTTTTGATGAATTGATCTTTTGAATATAATAATCACTAGGTCTTTTTGTTGATTCATTTAAAGTAGGTAAAGAAGTCATTGAAGCTACTCTTTTAGGTGTGGGACAAGTACTTGAAGGATTTGATTTAAGTTTAGGTCTTGATTGAGATATGGAGATATCATATAGATTCTCATTTAAAGATGATGTTGATCTATTATTGAAATAAGTACTCATTGGGAAATAACGATTAGAACTGAAAGATTAAGCGAATGACAAACGGTGATAATAATAATAATGTGAATCTATGATGGTTTATTTATTTGAGATTGTAGGTTATGAACATAACTTGATGTGTGTATATATAAAATGTATAAGTTGATTGATTAATGAAATTTTGTGATTTAACATTTGTTACATTATGATTATGTAGCTTACAGTGGTAATATTACATAAACAAATTGCTATTTATAATTTGGTGTTTTATTGGTGTTGGGATGTTTAGTTAATCCGCCTGTATTTACTTTATATACAGGTTTTGTTTTGTTCCTTAAATAAATATTATCCTCGAGAAATTCTATGATTCAACCGAGCAAACCAAACCATAAACAAAAGTATATTTGTCTCGAAAGCCACTTGTTTAGCTCAGACTAAACTAGTTAGCTTAGTTGGTGTGAAAAGTGTGATTAATAATTATTGCAAGTAACAAAATCAAATCGGGTTAAAAGTAAACAATCAAGTAGTGTATATACCAACGCAACCGGGAAAAATTATATTCTTCTATAAATAACAGTGTTTCTGTATATAATCTCGAAGCAATTTTATGATTGATTATTTATACGATACATATTAGACGCTCGAATACAATTTCAAGTTGAAATAATTGCTTTATTTAGATAATTAATTGTGTCTCATTTTGAAACATTCAAGATTGCTTCTAGTAATAATTCGAAAATATTTCATTAGCCCCTTAAGGATGAAATTTACTTTTGCTTTAGGGAATTTTGTAGAGTATAGTATTTCTGATAACCACTTGTACCGAGATTATAGATAAGGGTTCGAATTTTATACAGGTTTGTCTACCCCGGATATCCTTTGATAAGTATTGTATATTAAATCTATCTATTGTCTAATACATTCAGTTCAATTAGTTGTATCTATGATAATCTACTCGATGCTCTTGCAATTTGAATCTTTCGTCATTATCAGCAAACATAGCAGCTTTTTTTGCAATTTTTTCATCAAATCCATGTTTCATAACTAATTCATCATCTTCAAATGTTGATTCTTATCATTTTTATTAAATTGTTTTTTGAATAATTAATAATCACCTCAGGATAGTGAATAAGTCATTAAAATTTCAAGATAACAGTTAAATGTTGACTATATTTTGTCTAAGCTTTACCAGACCTTTAACATTTTTGATTCTTTAGCTCTTCTATTTGTTTCTTTAAACGTTCTATCTCTTCTTGTAAAAATCCACTTCTTATAATCAGGAATATTGCCAAAAAGGCTAAAATTAGGACTGAAATAGTAACTATCACTTTATTGAATAAAAGATCTGTCTTCGTTAGTTCTCTTGATTGAGACTTCATGTTTGATAGAACTTTATGATTGGATTTTTGAATTAGCACGTTTTAAGTATTTATAGTATATTATTTGTAGGTTTTATTTCAAGTTTTCAATCATGAGATTTTCAATCATGGGTAAAAAATTAAAATTCATAAAAATAGCCATACTTTTAGATTTACACAATAATTAAAAACAATTAAAACTACAATGCATGCGAAAAATAGAGAATGTCTCGAAAGTCGTATTTCATAATTGGTGCAATACGCCAAAACTCTCTAAGTGTAAACAAACAAGATGTAGTTCAAATTGGTCTTAATCTATCTGCAATGACAGTTATGAGATCATTGAGCCTAAAAAAGGCATGGATAAGCTAGCATAGTCCAAGTATCTTCCAGCTAAAGCTCGAATGTCAAAAGCATTAAGTCATTGGATTTGCAAAAGACAGAATTTTAGTAGCGCAAAATAAACAAGCTCTTGAACCAGTTTACGAACAACTATTGTTAGATTGTATCTATTGCTCAATAAAGAGAGACAACCACCAACTAGACACAATTAACATCAGAAGCTTTTAGAGTGTTAGTATTACCTGAGTGAATACCCAATCTTGGAGCCCGTTCGTGAGGTAAACAATTAGGGTAGTTAAATCTTCTAAACATAACAATGCCTGAAGCAATTATATGATGTAAATCTTACTTACATTTAAATACAATCTCAAGTTGATCTAAAAATTGCTTTATTTGGGTGACTAATTGTGTCTTCCCAATCTAAATCTGATTGCTTTTGGTGATTATTCGAATCAGCCCTTTTGAAATGATTTTTATTTACTTTTAAGTATAAAGATTTCTGATCTCCAAATCAGAGAACCATTTGTTCCGAGATTACAGACAAGGGTTCAATTAGATCAAGGGTTCGATTGATTTGTCTACCTTGAATATCCTCTAATAAATAATGTCTATTAATTCTATCTATTGTCTAATATGTTCAATCCATTCGGTTGTACTCATTTGTGATAATCTACTCAATGCTCTTGCAAATGCAAATCTTTCTTCATCATCAGCAAACATAGCAGCTTTTTTTGCAATTTTTTTATCAAATCCATGTTTTAAAACTAATTCATCATCTTCAAATGTTGGTTCTTTATCATTTTTTTTAAATTGTTTTTCAAATAATTGATAATCACTTTTTTGAATATCTTCAGGCTCAACAAATAAATCTTCAAATGGTGCAACTGATGTAACAGCTAATTTACATTGAGAATCATACATTGCATCCAAAAAAGTTATAAATCTTCTAACTTGATCTCTAACTTCAATTGATAAGTATGGTATATCAGTAATTATAAAAGCTTGAAAATGATTAGCTAAAGTTAAATAATCACCTGCTGCCATTGGTACACCACATAATTGATGAAATGTAAACTGTGCAACTTTTGAAGTACAAATTGGAATTTTTAAATCTCTACCCCAAACTTTCAAACAATAATCAATTTTAGTCTCTTCTTCTTTTTCTTGATTGAAATAATTGAACCATTCTTTAATATGTTTTTTACAATTTGTTTGATTAATTTTAGATTGCCATTTAACCCCTGGTTTGGGACAATAATAAACTGAACTAATTGGTTTTGGAATTTTTCTATAATCAGTTGGAGAATTTAAATATATAACTCTTGTTTGTAATTTTATTAATTTTATACATGGTATAAAACTAACTCTTTGTATACCATTTAAATATAAATCATCGGGTGCACGATTAGAAGTAGCAAATAATATTACTCCATATTGTGGACTTAATAATAACATTAATAATCTTCTTAATAACATTGCATCGGCAACATCTGTAACTTGAAATTCATCAAAACATAAAATTGTTGATGTTGATGCTATATCATTTGCAAGAATTGGTATAACATCTAAATCTCCACCATATTTGATTTTTAATAAATGTGATTGTTTATGTAAATTTTGCATAAATTGATGAAAATGTAATCTTTTTTTAGGTAAATGTTTAGGAATTGTTTGATAAAATAAATCCATTAACATTGTTTTACCACATCCAACATCTCCATAAAGATATATTCCTTTAACTTTATTTTCATGAGACAATAAATCAATTTCATTTTCTTTGGGGGTGTGACCATTTTTACCTAAAAATGAATTAAAAATATTCATTATTCCAAAATTGTTGGATTTTGGTTTAAGTTCAGATATAGTTGGTGGTGCATCTATTTTTGGAGGTTGATATGAGGATAAATTTTCATGAAGAATACTTAGGGAAGTTATGATTTTTCTTTGATATTGATCATCTCTTAATTTACCTTGATTAACTCGAAGATTATATAATTGTAAAGGTGTTTGAGTAGTATTGGATAGTAGGTTGGTGGTTTGAAATAGTCTCTTGCATATTTTGTACTGATAATTTTTCATAAGGAATATTGTCTATAGTTTTTTCTAAATTAGTAATACCATTAGTTGATTGGTATTTGATTCGAACGTCAAATATTTTATGGGGAAGCGAAAAAAAATTAAATCGAATAAGATTTGACAGGGAAGTAAAGTGCTACCAGTTTTGTGTTTATACTGATAAGAAAATTGAAAAAACCAAGATTTAGCCAAGAAGACATGGAAGAACTTATTTTTTGTTTCTCGGTTTTTATATATTGCTTATTCTGATTATAGTCCCGGTGTAAAAATCATCTTGGGAGAAATGCTTGAAATTCCAAACGGTACGAATAAGAAAGACATTTAAAAACATTGCTATAAGGAAACAATGTGATGTATAATTTATAGATTATGCCTCACGGCACTATTTTGGATGGAGTATGTAAATTTTGCAATTTACCACATAACTCATCATATAATTATGTACTACGAATGTTTGTTTTCTCTATTAGTAGACTTTTTTAAACTTCAAAGCAAAAACACATGAATTCTAGTTTAATATCTTAACTCAAGGAATTGCCTCTTAATATAATTGAAAAAAATATACTGATAATTAATGGTTCCAAAGATTTCATAGAATTTGTGATTCATAATTTTCCAAAAAAAATCTGGTTGCAAAACTTTAAAAGCTATAAAAGATTAAAATCAGATTGAACCTTGATATAATTGTCTACTTCGTGACATGTCTTAGCAATAAGTACTAAATCAATCTCGAATAATATATATGACTTTCTTGATACTTGTGACTTAAAAACAATTTGTGCTCAAATTAAAATTCATAATTCAAATTCATAGACTCATAGAGCTAAATTTTGGATTTGGTACTTCCTGAAGATGAGCTTAAAACTAAAGAAATATCTTTATGAACTTGTGTAGTTAAATTTATCCAGTATATAGGATAAAAAGATTCACTTTAAAGGTTTTGACTTTTCATTGCAATACATCCAAATGCAAAGTTGTTTTATAAATCTCATGACCTTTAATGTAGGACTTTTTGCTTGAAATAAATCGATTCTATAAAATCACATCGAAAAAGGGCTTCTGATATTTCAAATTACTACTATTTAATTAGGAAGGCAACTAAACTGAAAATATAGATTTAATAAGAATTGTAATTTTGATTTCAAAAATTTCAAAACTTTTGCTCTTTGAACTCTTTAAATTTTATACTCTGTAAAAAACTAAGGTATTAGAATAGACGAATATTACATTCACTAATATGAAACCTGATTCATTGGTTTAGCCTTAAATTATTTTTTAGTTTTGCAAATGCAAATTTTACTCAATCAGTGACTATTTGAATCAGACTTTCAAACAAACTCTCTTTATAGCTTCCGAAGTACGCATTCTGACAAATCAAATTAGTTGAGAACCTTAGTTCAAAATTTTTAACCTTTGAGAATCTACAAAATTTATATTTTAATTTGGTTCATATACGAAAAAAATAATATCATCAATGTCAAGTAATCAAAATCAACCACCAGTTGATCTTCATGAATTATCAGAAGTTACAACTAAATCACATTCATTCAAACAAAATCCTAATAGGAAAACTATTCCCAATAGAAGGTATAAACCAAGTAGACAATTAATAAGTGATGAAATTAAATATTTACAACAACTTACAAATTTAAAATTTGATTCACCAAATTATATATCTGTGACTTCACCACCAAGTATAAAACCAATTAAAAGATATTGTGATATAACTGGATTAAAAGGGAATTATAAAGCACCATCAAATCAATTAAGATTTTACAATGTAGAAATATATCAAGAAGTTATAAAAAATCTACAACCAGGTGTTGATCAAGAGTATTTACAATTAAGAGGTGCTCATGTGATATTGAAATAGAAATAGAAATATATAATGACTATAATTTAAATAAATTTGAAACTTTCTATCTAAGAGTTGATAAATATTCACAAAGAATGCTCAGGTAATATCGAAATGATTCAACAAGAATTGAATATGTTCTTCTTTTGCAAAAGGATTCATCCTATATTGATTTACACAGTTATATAAATGTATCAACAAGATTCTTAATATTTTTATCAAATGTAGGATTTTCAATTTCTTCTTCTTCTTGATTATTATTAAATGGATTAAATAAAAACTTTAGATATGTCTTATGAATATTCAAAAATAAGTTCTTTAATTTTTTAATATCAATTGTATAAAATTGTGATAAACCAATTAAAATTTTTAATCCATGATTTGTTTCATATCCATAAACCATAATCTGATCTTGAATAAATAATAAGATCAAGTCTGATGAGCCATTAGATTCTGATAGTTGTGATTTTTGTTGTTCTCTTAGACTTAATGAAGTTGGTGATGTAAAAATATCTAATGCCATATGACTTAGGAAATTATATTTAAGATATTTATTCATATCTGAATTAGTATTTGTTGATGAATGATGAAATGCTTGGATATATATTGGTTTATCATTACGTGATATTAATGATATGAATTGAATTGGATTTTCTATACCTGGTTGATCCAGTAATGATATTGATTTATCAACCATTAATTCGATATTTGATAAGTGAAGAAAAAAATAATTTTAATGATTTATAGATAAAATTTTGATTACAGAGGTTATACAAGATTCAATTAATATCTCATGAAGGATGGTAAAAGTATTGACAGAGACGAAATAATTGATCATTATAGTTTGTTGATAGTTTAATAGTTTTACATTATTATACGTGTATTGTTTTTGTCTGTCGGATTTAAGCTCCAGATGTAGAAGTTGGAAGCTGTGTCTGGTAATCGTATAGAAGGAAACATTAAGCAACATTGATTAGTTATAAAAGTATCAAATATCTAAACGTTTATAGTAGCAATTTGATAAGTAAAACAATAAGAAGTTGAAATTAATATACAGAAAATCGTGGAGATAACAAACATATGTGGGCTATGTTTCAAATCTATTCTTTGTTCATATCACAGTTGTATCTTATCCTCAATATACGCTATACCAACAAGGCTGAACTATATTAACCATGATACTTGGATTAGCAATATATATGGGATGAAATTGTAAATGGATAAGAATGGTTTATATGTCGAATGAAAAGAGAGAAAACCGAACTAGATCAATAAAATTTTTTACGAGAAAGATTCGAATCAAAAAACGAATTGATTCACAGACACAACATCAACAACACCAAATTCCCATTTAAATTATAGAAAACCCTGAGTTTATTCATTCTCTGTTACTCTGAACAAGATAACGGTACAATGGTAGTATAGTAATGAGTCTTAGCTCGAGTAGAATAAGGCTTATGCGGAATCAAATGTACCATGGTTAAATCTTCAAAGACACAAAAAATTTTGTCAATTTTAGAATCCCCTTTCGAAGAATTCTATTTTTATAGCCTCCCCTTATATTTTCTTTTATTCAAACTATAAACAACAACTTTTTCAATCAACCAAAATGGCAATATTTAGATCAAAATCATCAAATAAAACACCAACCAAGGCAGATGAAATAGATATCAAGATTAGTAGTAAAGATCAAGAACAATATAAAATGCATACTGCAAATATTCATGATCCAATTTTAACTGCTGTGAATGAAGCTCAACCTTTTGAACAAGCTGCAAGAGCTGATAATAGAAGACCTTCATATTTATCCCAAGATTCTTCAGATTTAAAAGATATATTTGGACAAACTATTACCCAAAATGATATGTCAAATCCAACAAGAAGCAGGAATGAAAGACCACTCGATACAATTAGAGCATTTGAATATGCCATAACAGGGGATGTTTCATATAGAGATCAATTGGAATCTAATAGCCTTGGTTGGGGTCTTCATGAGGATTTTAATTACGGAAATTACTCAAGGGTTAATAATAACAATTTCACCTACAACTACGACGATTACCAACAACAACAACAAGTTTATCAACCTCAAGGCATGGCTCAAGATAAGGAAGTTGATAAGAAAAAGAAGAAAAGGGGTTTATTTGGTAAAAAGAAATAATTCAATTAATATATATTTATATTTTAGATTTATCTTCTGTCTAATTTGTTAGAATCTGTTGAATCAATGACTTCAATTTTATCACTTAAATTTGATGAATTATTAGTGAATTGGTGTACATTTGTATTTGTTGAACTTTTACCAGTAACAGATCCTTTGTATTTGTCTTCCACAGTATCACCAGAACCTTTGTTTCTTATAATTTGAGTATCTTCAGAACCAAGCTGCTTATCCTTAGAATCTGCTGAATCATTTACTTCAATAACATTTATTGCATCTTCAGGGAATGTCACCTTCTTACCATTATTTATAAATTGAATCACAGCTTTTGTTTCATATGGAGCTATGGTAGGATCTTCATCTAAAGTAGCAGAATCAAAATATTTCTTTTTATATTCCCTCAAAAATTCTTCATCATGTTTCTTTGTAAAATGTTGCCATTTCTCTTGAGACTTCTTGCAGCTTTTTGTAAATCTGAACAATAATCAAGAGAAACAATCAACCTCCGAAGATAAGCATTTTAAAACATAACAATGCAAATCAAAACATATAACAATATAAATAAAAGTTTAAAAACAAAAGATACAAAAGTTTGACATTAGTCATCTAGGTTTTTCCTATATAGTTATTATATAGATTTTACCTAATATATACGAAAAAAAAAAAGAACGAAATTGCACAAAATTAGCTCCATATTCAGTTAAACTTTTAAGTGATTTGCATAAATCGAGATAGAATCATTAATCTAGATCTTTTAATTTCAAAATAAGATTATCATTCTGAGAATTACAGTTTAGGTACACCATCGCAATAGTATGACTCCAGATACAAATAACATCAACATACAATCGAGAATAAAAGTAGTATTAATAGATACGAGAATAAAGATTATCGACAACAATAATTCTAATTTCTGATGATTTAAGACTTTTATAAACGCTCTCCTTTCATAAAATACATGCGTTGCGTATTGATTTTGTTAATTTAAGACTTGATTGAAATCGAGTAAATTTCTTGTATACAGAATGTTTCAAATCACAAAAAATTTATAACGAAATGTGCATAGTAAGAAACTTACAATAAATATTTATTAACAGAACCGTAATACTTATGCACTAATTTGAATTATGGAATGTTGGTGTTTTTTGAAAGGATAATTGGTATTATTGTTTGATCTCAAATCGGTAAATCAAATTGGTGAATCTGAAAGGATAAAGTTTAAATATCGTGCTGAAACATTTTTTAATTTTATTTCGTGATCCTCTGCTGAAGTTTAATTTTTATGATAAGATTCCAATATTTTTTATGGATTAAAACGAAGTAAAGTAGTAAAGAATAGCCAAATCATTTTTCGATGTTCGAGTGTGAATCATCGCTTATTATTGTAATTCAAATCATATGTTTAGGTTTCAATCAATTGGTTTCAAGAAAAATTCAGTAAATTTTTATTATATCGATTATTTAGAGAAGAGTCAGAAGGAAAAGAAGTAAAAGAGTTGATTAGATAAAAAGAATTAATCTTATTAATATATATTTAAATTTACGCCTTATCTTCAATTTGATTTTTATTTTCATCTGTATCTGATACCTCTTTAATATCTCCTAACTCGCTGACTTGATTATTGTTGCCTGTACCTGATGAATCCTCAATGGACTGTTGTAAATTTGTTTTTGTTGAGCTTCCACTAGTGGTGTTTCCATTGTCTTTTTTAACTCGAGTACTTTCAACGAATTCCACACTTCTACCATTTTGTACAAATCGATAAACTGCTTTGGCTTAAGTTGGAGCTTTTGTGGGTTTTTCATTCAAATTGATTAAACCATTTCTTTTTGTAGGATCTCAAATACTCATCTTCATCATGTTCTTTTACAAAATGAGACCATTGTCTTTTGAGATGCTTTTTAGCACTAATAAAATCTCTTCGATTCATTGTATGTTGATGAGAGAGGAATTAAAAAAGTATTTATAAATGTATTTGTTTATAATGTAAAGCCAATTACACAAAAGATAAAAGTTTAATTAATTAATCGTCATAAAAATTTAATTTTATAGACAATATTTTGAATTATTTGAGATGGTAAGACTTTATTGCTAATGCATTATTTTTATATTTCTTGGCTTTACGATCTAAGATTCAACTGAAATCGTCTAAATTTCTTGAATACGGAATGTTTCAAATCACGAAAAAAATATAACGAACAGTAAGAAACTTTATAATTGAATAAGTGTATGTTTATTGATAAGCTTCATGATTTATGGATGTTCTGTTAATTGATTAAAAAAGTCCATTTATAATTGATGAGAGAATGCGTTCTCAATAATTATGAAATGGTTTTACAAAGACAAGTTGAATAATTGTTTATTTTCAAACTGAATCATGATAATTATGCATTAATTTTAAACATAAGTGTTTAAGTTTTTTTAAAGGAGAATTGGTATTATCATTTGATCTCAAATTGGTGAATTTGAAAAAATAAAGTTTTGCATTTCGTTCTGAAACATTTTTAAATATTATTTTATGGATAACAAAACTATCTGCTTAAAGTTTAATTTTTATGACAATTAATATTTGGTATATAGTCAGATGAATAAGTGATAAAAATTCAACATTAAGTAGTAAAGTAGTGAAGAATGTTCAAATTATTGTTTTGATTTGAGCTCTATAATCGTGTGATATAATTTGTAATCTAATATCGATTTTTATTAGATCTATTTAACTAAGATTTTAACGTGCATAAAATCTAATGAGAGTAATTAAATTAATAACACAGAATGCAATGTGGAGTTAAGGGGGGTAAATTGCAATAATAATACAGGCATAAAAAAAGACGTGTTTTTTAGTTAATTGTGAAGGGATATTAAATAAAATTACTATATAAATGACAGTTTTTCCCTTTTTTTTATACTCCTAATTCATTGAATTTATTCTTTTTCTAAATATGGTTCTATAGATAAATAGCGAAATGAATTATAATACCGGTGAAGTCTGTGGCTTAACTTTCAAAATTTTAAACGTTCAAGTTTAGTTTAACAAATCCTTTCAAAGCTTCTTCAAAAAAAGTGTTTACATAAAGAATGATCAATTAGTTTGTAACCAAATTTCAAAGTGATTTGAAGCTTGATTCACAAAAGTCATTCAATTCATATTTTTTAGTTTTAATTGATTGGTCTTGAGAAAGATTCAATTGACTATTATTAAATCGATATAAAAATTGATAAGATAATTAACAGAAGAGACTTATTTGGTAGAAAGAAATGGTCTAATTATCATATATTTATATTTATAATTTATCTTCTATTTGATTTGCATTTTCATCATTTTTTGTTTCTTCTTTTAATTCTTCTTTTGATTCTACTTTTGATTCTACTTTTGATTCTTCTTTTGATTCTTCTTTTAATTCTTCTAATTTAACTACTTCCAAATTAACACTATTTGATGAATTTTCAGTATATTGTTGTAAATTTGTGATTGTTGAACCTACAAATGAAATACAACCACCAAAATGTTTATTTTCTTGACCTAATGAATCCATCTTTGTTCTACTTCTTCTTTCTCTATAAAGCTCTTCATAACATCTTTTAAGCGACTGATTACGTTTGAATGTTATATCAAAAACTAATGGTGAATCAACTTCATTATTTTTCAAATCTTGTCCTAATGAGGTTTCAGTAGTTGCAGCTTGATCAATTTTTGAATCTTGTTCTGACGAAATTTCGGTAGTTGAATTTTGATCAATATTGGAATCTTGTTCTGATGATGTTTCGGTAGTTGAATTTTGATTAATATTTGAATCTTGTTCTGATGATATTTTGATAGTTGCAGTTTGATTAATATCGGAATCTTGTTCTGGAGAACCTTCTATAGTTGAAATTTGATCAATTTTTGATTCTTGTTCTAATAAAACTTTATTTAAATCCATTTCAAACTTGATGAAATCAAACTTTATCTTCAAAATGTAATAAGAATCAAGAATATGGTTAAATTATGAAGTATTTATAGAATTGAAAATAATTTTGAAACAATTACACAAAAATTAAATTAGATTCGAAAGTAATAGTTGACTTAAAAATCAGTTTAGAGGAATGGAAATCATGTTGCCATCCATCATTTTTTAAATATGTCTTTGTCAAGATGATCCACTTTGCAATATCTATTTTATCAAAATATTTTATTAAAAAATTATAAATTGATATTGATTTATGTTGATTGAATATATGAATCAGAGTAGACGCAATTGATGATTATTTAATTTTGAGAATGTTTGTATTATATTTTTGAGTTCAAAATGGTAAAAAATGAGAAAATAAATTTTGTGATCAATTCTGAAACATCTTTAAGTTTCCCCTTACAAAAAAATTCTCAATCGTATTCTTCTAGATCAATTTTTTTACAAAAATGGCCAAGTAATGAAGCAGTTAAATCATTTGGATATTTAAAACTTGCATTTATTGAACTTTTCTTACTATTCTCTTTCACAAATTAAGACTATTGTCTTTGGAGATTTCGTTTGATTTAAAAAAATACATCTGAATACATTTTGGTTAAGAATCGTAGTTCAGCTATTGAAGGAGGTTAGATCGATAAAAAATAAATAAAGACAAACTACATTGAAACGTTTCAAGCACAAATTGACTATTTGGAATTTCAGTTTCAGTTTGTATAGAAAGTAAAAAGGATTGCGTATAGAAAATAAAAAGCCGCAAGCCAAAAACATAGGATCTGAGATTTAAAATCGCTACTGCCTAAAAGGGAAACAAAAGAAAGAATAAAAAAGAAAGGAAAAATTATATTAAAGAGATAGTTCATTATACAACAATACTTTCAATTCTTCAATACTTCGATCCTTATTTTCCTCAAAATGAAATACAGATGATGTAGGTTCATCACTTGGGTCATGGTATAATTTCAAATATGGATGTTTCAAAGCATCTTCCACACTAATTCTTTTTTTTGGATTAAAGGTTAATGTTTTTTCCAATAGATCCAATGCTAATGGATTTGAATTAGGAAATAAAGTTTTAAAATCCATTCGCTTTGTAAATGGTAAACTTTTAATATATTCTCTTGCTCTTTTTGATTTGATATTATAAAAATCTTCAACATTTGGGGTACCCAATATTTGTAAAATTAAAAATAATTGATTATGATAATCTCTACCTGGAAAAAGTGGTTTACCACTCAACATTTCTGCCAAAATACAACCAACAGACCAAACATCAATAGCAGTAGTATATTCTTGAAACGTTAACATAATTTCAGGAGCTCTATACCATCTTGTTGCAACATATTCAGTCATAAAACCAAAATTATCTTCACTACTTGCAATAGATCTAGCTAAACCAAAATCACAAATTTTTAAATCACAATTTGAATTTAATAATAAATTTGAAGGTTTTAAATCTCTATGTAAAACATTTGCACTATGTAAAGCTTTTAAAGCTCTTAAAGTTTGATAAATAAAATATTGTATATGATCATCAGTTAATTTTTGTGTACGTATGACTCTATGTAGATCAGTTTCCATTAATTCTTGAATTAAATAAATTTCATTAAAAGTTTCAAATGAAGTTGGTTTTTGAATTGCTAAAATTGATATAATATTTTCATGATTAAAATGTTTTAATAATTTTAATTCTCTTAAAGTTCGAAGACAAAGCATACTTCTTTCAAATGGTTCTATTTTTTTAATGGCAACTTTTTGTTGACTTGGTTTATGAATTGCAGAACAAACTATTCCATAAGCTCCTTCACCAACAATTTCTAGAATTTGATAATGATCAGAAACATTGAATGAAACTTGACGTTGCTGTGGTATAGTGTTACTCATGTGAAAAAATCAATATAAGTTGGAAAGAATATAAGGAATGACTATTATATACTAATTTCTTAATAAATTGAAAATTGTATATTAAATGTTTATAAATAAATTGATAAATGAAAAAAAAAAAAAAAAAATGTTGATTTTAAAAATAAAAAAATAAAGACTGATCTCACAAAATGAGTATGAATTACGTGGAAAAAGGTTATTTTATTTGTGTATTTGATTGAACTGTCATTAATTGTTTCAAAATTTGAATATTATAGGAATTTAGATTATGTTGTTGAACTACCAGTAATTAATTATTGTTTGCTAATCAATTCTAGAAGAAAAGAGGCTAAATTGTGTACCAATAAGTTAGGAAGCATTAAAAAATAAAACACGTTACAAAACCAAAACAAAGATAAAATAAACTTTAAAGTTTTTTAGAATGTTTTAACACAAAACATGTTTACATTTGAATGATGATATTTATGATGCATATTTCAAATTTGGGACCTTAAAATTTTTCATTTTTTTTTTTCCTTTGTGTTTAATGTTTCATCTGAGATTGTAATGTTTATTACCAAATTAGGCGCATTCTGTTTCCCAGAGATCTGTTTTAGTACTGCGGCTTTTGAAACTGTTTCAACACTGCATCAAATGATGATAATTTAGAAGTACCCTAAATATATTAAAAGTAACTGAATGAAGTGTTGTATGATCTATTAGTTTCTTTTCAGTGTTTTCAAAAAAATTACTAGTTTTGAAAAGTGAAGTAAAGTGATTCCGTGCAAAAACCAAGTTTCTGAAATCCTAAATAGGAAATTAGAGCTTAAAACGTTTTCACGCTTGAATCTAATTTGGTTCCTTTTTTTTTTACTTGTTCCTTTCGTAATGTTTTCATTGTCAATTTTTTGATTTACCCCTATTTGTTTATATTGTACCTTATTTTGACTTTCATTGTTTCCTTCGTGGAATTTTAATTCTCAAATTTGAGTCACATCTATAAAAAAAAGGTCTTGATCCAAATTATTACATTACAACTATGGTTTGATTTAGTCATTAATACTAGTAGATTTGAGGGATAATAAATAAGCTTAGTAATTACCACTCTTTGGCTCAACTTGTATATTTGAACCATTGACAACTAACGCGAAATGAGTAAAAGATTAATGTACTTATCAGTGACCTCAAATACAAAAAGTTGAAATGTAATTTTCTTTACAAGGAATGATTATCCTTTTCCTACAACATGATTTTAAATCACCAACCAACGACTTTGAACAATTTTTGGATCATATCAATAAATTTATACACAATTGATTGATTTATATTTATCCAAAGAATAGATTTTTGTATACTCTGTTCAGATTTATGCTCTCTGAACAAAAGATCACAAAACGCATTGATCAGCTATTACTCAAATTGATGACTATTGGATCTATACTTGTATTGTTGCTAGATTGACTAGATTTATATAGGTTCTTTATTCAACAAAATTAAATAACAGAGTACCTTCTAAGGTCATATTTTGATTTAAGAAGTTATTTTGACAATAAGATGAGCAAACTTTTTTTGAAACTGAAAAGATTTGACTTATTTCTAGGTTTGGTCAAATGTTGGTAATTTTTTGCAAAAAGTTCAAAAATTGATAAAATCCATTTACACTTACGTGTTTCAAAAGTGACCCATTGAATACTTAATAAACTTAAACTAATAGGTATCTCAAAGACGAACAGACATTGATCTACTCAAGAGGATCGAAAATTTTTATTGTAAATTATGAATTTATGATATTTTTGATTTTAGGCGGAAGCTGCAAAATAAATTGCATCCAACATCAATAGATTTTTTTTTTTTCATTCATTTATTGTGTGTTAGGTTTAGCTAGTTTTGATTAAGAACATCAGCTTTTACAGAAATACAAATATAAAGTTTAATAAGCATACCTTCAAAGTTTATAGAAAGAATAGTAAAATATCAAGTCTGTACTTAAGTTAAAAAGCTCTAATCAATCGAAAATTACTTCAGCGAGTTTCATTTTGTTTTTTGCGCGGTTAAAAGATAAAATTGTACCCTCAACGGTCAATTTCATCTAAAAAAAATTTTTCAAATTGATATAGAAATAACGCATATATAAAAAAATATTCTAGTAGAATGCTACAAATAAGTGTATTGGAAGTATTGTCTTAAAATTAGTGGAAAAAAAGTTATACCCCATATAAAGTTTTTCTTCTTTCCTAAAAACACCCTAAATATTCAATAGTCAATCTCAACATGATATTTAAATCCTAACAGGTTGTAACTCAACGTATTTAGGAAGTTACTGATAAATTAAAAAAGCTCTTCTGTTAGACTTTTAGACTTACAAACTGATAATACTCCTACTTTACACTTTGTTTATTATGCGCGATTATTAGCTGCAAAAGCACCGTCTTTTCAACGGTCACTTTTTATCTAAAAAAATTTTTTCAATTTGATATAGAGTTATAAGACATATAATCGAGTGTTTGAGTAAATTACGAGTAATTATTGTATTGACTATAATGTCTAAAGATTAATATACAAGAAGTTGTAATGTAATTAAGTATTTTTGACTAACAAAAACTCTGGACAAATTTAGCATCAAAATGAGAAGATTGTAGTAGAATTCTTCACAAATCTCTCTCCGGTGCCAGCCTGCTATTTTCCAGCAACAAAAAAGCCTTACTTTCATCCATCTTAGTGTAATTAAATATCTTTTAAAAAGTTTTTGAGAACACTAATTAACGCCATAAAAAAAAGATTAAAATGTAAAAGAAAAAATACCTTGAGCCAAGTGGTCCACATCAACTAAAAATTTACTTTCAATATAATTTAGATATATAACTTATATAACTGTATATTTGAATGAAAAGTGAGTAATATTTGCACTAAACAATTCTTCTTTAGATCAATATTCAAGAAGTTATGAGGAAAACCAGAATGAACAAGAAACTGATCTAATAATTGCCAGATAATAATTAAAAATTTTGAGTGAAGAGTTTGTAAACAATAAATAATATATTAAACAGAAAATCCCTTCTAATCTTTATTTTCTGATCTTTCCAATAATCTTGATCTATCAAAATATAAATTTGGATGATTTATATGTAAATTTTCACCTTTTAATTTTGTTGCATGAGTCAATTCAAAAACTCTAGTACAGGCAATTGTATAATCATGTTTATTAACATCATCAATCACATCATTCAAATCCTTTTGATCATTGATCCCCATTGAATTTAAATTATTAACCAATTTATCAATTGAAAAATCTCTATAAGGACATCCATGATATTCATTTTTATTTGGTTTTGGTTTTGATAAAATAATCGAGCAATCCCAAGGTTTATAATTAATTCTTGCCCCTTCTAATCCATATTGATGTCGAATATTATATTTATATTCTTTATTAAAAGTATCAATTGTCATTGTACCACCTTTTGTAAATTGAAATGACCAATATTTTAAAGCTTCATCAACATTTAATCCAATTCCTTTTAAAAATAAACCCAATTGTTGTCTACCACCATATTTCAAATGTGAAGTACCAATTAAATTCTTTTGTAAATTTTGTGAACATAATGGGAAATGTTTTGAAATTTCATTTGTTGTAATTGATTGTGAATTAATATCACTGATTAAACTTGGATCAATTTCGGTGTTGTATTCGAAATTTGCAAAATTTTTACTTAAGTTATTTAATAATGGTAATAATCTATCATCTTCATCTAATCTTGGAATTGATTTATTAGTTTCATGTAACATTTTTGATAAATTTTCTTGAAAATCAATAGCTAATAAATTCAATTGTAAACTTGAAGGTAAATAACCAAACCCATCTTTTAGAAAAATTGATCTTGAACTTACAAGGTTTAAAATTTTTTCAAAAGGTAATTTTATAAAATTTTCTTGTAATATTCTTTGTTTTAATTGTTCATGATTCATTTGTTTTTCTTCTTCTATAAGTATATGTGATTTTAAAATATTATAACTAGATGTAAATAATTTATCAAATAATTGTTGTTTTTCTTCAGATGTGATATAATTCCATGATAATTTGTTTAGTTCTATAAATTCTTTTTGTTCTTTTGGTTGTAATAATTTATATCTAATTTTGAATAGGATTGTTTCATTTTTAATAAATTTCTTTCTTAATTCTTCTGTTCTACAAAATACTAATCTTAAAATAAAATGACTATAATGATCCTTCATTCGTTCTTCAATGTGGAGTTCAGAGCTTAATGGGAGGTATTTCAACAATAAAGGTTTTATTGAGGATTCGATTTCTTTTAAAGATTTTGATCTAGCTGAACATGATTCAATTTCAATTAATATTTTTAATCTATCAATAGCCCAAGTTTCAAATTCTTCAAGGGTAATTTCTCTTGTTGGTGGTAGGTCGTAGAATGACAACCTTGATGAGTACAAAGATTCATGGGAAACCTTTTGTTCAAAGTTTCTTCTACCTGCTGTTCTTCTCTTTGTTTGTCTAAACATGATAATTGCAAAATTATTTTACACGCGTCAATCCTGTGTATATTTTGAACGAGTGAAAAAAAAATCAAAGGCAAATATGTCTGATATCAAAATCGATGCAACAACATTTGAAAAACGATTATCAATATTTCAAAAGAATTTACCAAATGATAATCTAAACCAAGGGTTAATTCTTGTTGGGGCAAGAAATGAAGAAAATACATATAAAAAATCAACTTGTTTTCAGAATTGGTTATTAGGTTATGAATTTATTCATACAGCAATTTATATTTCAACATCAAAATGTATAATTATTACATCTGAAGGTAAAGCTAAATATATAAAACATTTATCATCAGATTCAATTGAGATTTGGATTAGAACTAAGGATGTTGAAAAAAATAAACAATTATTTGAAAATTTAATTTCACAAATTAAATCAATTGATGATGGGAAATATGGTATTGTTTTAAAAGATAAATATGAAGGAAAATTCATTGATGAATGGAATGAATTAGCAACTAGTTTAACACCAATTGATTTATCTCATACAATATCACAATCATTATTAATTAAAGATTCTGAAGAATTTCATAATACCAAAATTGCTTGTGATTCATCAATTACTTTAATGGATATTTTTACCGATAATATGGTTTCAATAGTTGATGAAGATAAAAAAATAACCAATGCACAATTAACTGATCAAATTGAAGATAAAATAGAATCAAAAAATTGGTTTTTAAAATCAAAATATGGTAAAAAATTATTACAACCTATAAAAGATTTTGATCCAGATATTTTAGAATCTTGTTATTCACCAATTATTCAAAGTGGTGAAGATTATGATTTGAAACCAAGTGCAATTTCAAATGATAAAAGATTAATTGGTGATGGAGTGATTCTTTCACTGATTGGTTTAAGATATAAATCTTATTGTTCAAATTTAGCAAGAACTTTTTTAATTGGTCGTTCAAAAGAAATTGAATTAAATTATGATTTTTTATTGAAATTACAAGAATTTACAATTTCAATATTAAAAGAAGGTATTAAAGCATGTGATGTGTACTCTCAGACCTTAGACTACATTAAGAAGGAGAAGCCAAGTTTAGAATCAAATTTTCTTAAAAATTGTGGTTGGTCAATTGGTTTAGAATTTAGAGATTCAAATTTTATTTTAAATTCAAAAAATGAAAGAACTTTAACATCAGGTCAAACAATTTCATTAAATTTAGGTTTTCAAAATTTATTAGATGGTAAAAAAAAATATGCTTTATTATTAATTGATACTTTTAAAATTACAGAATCTCAACCAATTTTATTAACAAATTATCCAAAACAAAAATCTGATATATCATTTTATTTTAATGAAGATGATGAAAAACCAGAAATTAAAAAACAACCAGAAAATAATGGTTCAAAAATTTTAAAATCAAAATTAAGACATGAAAATCAAAATGCTGATGATACAAATGCTGATAAAATTAGACAAGAAACACAAGCTAATTTACATGAAAAAAGATTACAAGAAGGTTTAGCAAGATTTTCAAAAGCTGATGCAACTGATGCAAATGATTTTAAACCAAAATTCAAAAAATATGAATCATATGTTCGAGAATCTCAAATTCCTCAAAGTGTTAGTGATTTAAAAATTCATATTGATTATAAAAATCAAACAATTATTTTACCAATTAATGGTAGACCAGTTCCATTTCATATAAATTCATTTAAAAATGGTTCACAAAATGAAGAAGGTGATTTTACATATCTTCGATTAAATTTTAATTCTCCTGGTGCTGGTGGGAATGTTACTAAAAAAACAGAATTACCATATGAAGATGATCCTGATAATACATTTATAAGATCAATAACAGTTAGATCAAGAGATCGTCAACGTATGATTGATGTTTATAAAGCAATACAAGATTTAAAAAAAGATTCAATAAAAAGAGAAACAGAAAAGAAACAAATGGCAGATGTTATAAGTCAAGCAAATTTAATTGAATTTAAAGGATCAAGAATGAAAAAATTAGATAATGTATTTATTAGACCAACACCAGAAACTAAAAAATTAGGAGGAATTTTACAAATTCATGAAAATGGTTTAAGATATCAATCAACATTTAGATCAGATTCAAAAATTGATATATTATTTTCAAATATGAAACATTTATTTTTTCAACCATGTAAAGATGAATTAATTGTTTTAATTCATTGTCATTTAAAAAATCCTATAATGATTGGTAAAAGAAAAACTTTTGATATACAATTTTATCGTGAAGCTTCAGATATGGCATTCGATGAAACTGGTGGTAGAAAAAGAAAATATAGATATGGTGATGAAGATGAATTACAACAAGAACAAGAAGAAAGAAGAAGAAAAGCATTATTAGATAAAGAATTTAAAACATTTGCTGAATTAATTGCTGATTCTTCAAATGGTTATGTTGATTTAGATATACCATTTAGAGAATTGGGATTTACTGGTGTACCATTTAGATCAAGTGTATTATGTATACCAACAAGAGATTGTTTAGTTCAATTAATTGATCCACCATATTTAGTTGTTACATTGGAAGAAATTGAAATATGTCATTTAGAAAGAGTTCAATTTGGTTTAAAAAATTTTGATTTAGTATTTGTTTTTAAAGATTTTAATAAACCTGTTGTTCATATAAATACAATACCAATGGAATTATTAGAAGATGTAAAAAGTTGGTTAACTGATGTTGATATACCTTTAAGTGAAGGTCAAATGAATTTAAATTGGCAACAGATTATGAAAACTGTAATTGCTGATCCTTATCAATTTTTTATTGATGGTGGTTGGTCATTTTTAACTGGTTCTGGTGAAAGTGATGAAGAACTGGAAGATGAACAAGAAAGTGAATTTGAAGCAAGTGATGAAGATCCTCAAGATGAATCAGAAATTAGTGAAGAAGAAGATGATGAAGATGATTATAGTGGTTCTGATTCAGAAGAAGATGATTTTAGTGGTGATGAAAGTGGTGAAGATTGGGATCAATTGGAAAAAAAAGCAGCAAAAGCAGATAAATCATCAGGATTTGATTAATGATAACTTTTGATTTTGTCTATTAAAATAAATAAATAAATAAATAAATAAAATTGTATTATAAAAGGCATAGGATTGATAAAATTTCTTTTATTGTTTTCTAAGATAAATCTATTGATGACCACATATCTTTGAAATTCCACCAAGAAGCACAAGATCCACAAACCCCAACCCAAAATGGTGATAAACAACCATCTCTTAATGACCAATGTAAAGTTAAAGGAATTTGAACTAAATTTTTAAATAATAAAATTTTCCAATTTGAATCCATTTTTGAATATGGAGTTCTTCTAATTAATTCAATAATTTCAATACCAACATAACAAGCCCAAATTCTACAACACCATATATAAGTTTCAAAAGACCAATAAGGATTATCATTAGTTGAAATAAAATCATGATCAGTTAACCAACCAATATTTTCAAAAATTTCTAAAAATAAACAATTTAAAGATTGTAAAAGATTTATAAAAGTAGTGAATGTTGGAATTTTTTGCCAATTGGTGTATTCATCTATAATCCATGGCATATATTTAATTGAATCAGTTAATCGATTAAATATTCTTACATCAGCTAAATATGAATTCACTTTTTTCAAATTATAAGCCAATTTTGATGAATTTAATTGTTTAAATGTTGGTGGTTTCAAATTTGAGAGTTTTTCATTTGATCTCGATTCAGATTCAATTCCAATTGAATAATATAATTTTTTAAATTTATAAATTTGTTGTTTTAAAAAAAATAAAATTGAACTTTTATTATTCAAAATTGATGAAATTAATAAACTAAAATAACATATAAAATATAAATTTGTATCAACAGTTGATGAATTTGTTAATACTTTATCATTAATTTCTTGATAAAACTTCCTACTGAAAATCGATTTCTTTAACAATTTAATCAATTTTAAGATTAGATTGATTGGTAATGATCCATTTGGTTTGGTTGTTGAAACTGAATTCATTCTTTTGTTGTTGTTGAAATTTAAATTGGAATAGATTGGATTAAATTTGATTCCAAATTTTTTTTTTTCTGGGGGGGTTTTTTTGTGTAGAAAAGGAAAAAAATTGCATGAATTTTGAATACCGAGGGATTCTATGGTACAAAATTGAATTATAAAATTACTATACAAATCTATCTTTTTGATACATAAGTTTCGGGTATTCCATCTGAGGACCTTATACTTGTAACACCATGGTTTATTGACATATTACTCTTGAGTTGTTCCAATGTTATACCTTCTTTTCTTTCAAATTCATCTCTTGCATTTTGATCAGCAGAACCAACAGTTTCTAAAACTAATTCATTAATTTCTTCTACATCATCATGTACTTGAGGTAAAACTAAATTCAATATAACTCCTAAAAATCCAGTTACAGCAAAACCAGTTTCCATAACTAAAACAATTGCATTGAAAAAACCTTTTAAAGATTTATTTGATCCATCATAAGTAAATACATTATCAAACCAATTTGCAACCAAAATTGAACCTAATCCAGGTAAAATTGAAGCAGTTAAAACAAATCTATCTCTTCTTGTAAATTCGGTAGTTGAAATAATTTTTATACCACTAACAACAACTGAACAAAATAAAAATGAAGTCATACCACCTAATACAGGTTTTGGAATTGATATAATAGCAGCAGCAAATTTTGCAAATATTCCCATTATAATCATAAAAAATGCACACCAATAACCAACTTTTCTATTTGCACATTTTGTAATTGATATAACTCCATTATTTTGTGCAAAAACACTCATTGGTGTTACAGTCATTAAACCAGCAATTAAACCAGAAAATCCATCAGCTAATATACCACCTTGAATTCTTGATTCATAAACTTCACCTTCAACTTCTAATCTTGAAACATCGGAAGTTGCAGTAACATCACCAATACATTCCATCATTAATACTATATAAACAGCTAAAAATGGTAAAATTATTGGACCATAAACTTCTAATTTAAAAGTATGAACCCATATAAAACTAACAGCTTTTGCTTGATCAATTGTTGTTGATGAAAAATATCCACATGCAGCTGCAACTATACAACCAACTAATAAACCAACTATAACTGCACAACTTTTCATAATTGGTGCACCAAATCTTTCAGCCAAAATAATTGTTAAATAAACTAAAAAACCTAATCCAATAAAATTTGCTGATCCCCAAGGTTTTGAAAATTTACCCATTTCACATGTTGAACCAATACAACTTGATCCACCAACCCAATCTTGAAATCCAGTTTCAACTAAATGGGTACCAATTAACATAACAACTGGTCCTGTAACTAATGGTGGAAATACTTTTTGTAAAATTTTAGCTGGCATAAATGATAATAAAATTTCTAATAATGCACATACAATTGCACTTGCCAATATTTTACCATAACCATCAGGACAAGGTAAATGAGTTCCATCAGAAGCAACTGGACATGAACCATCAGCATACATCATTGGAAATGCACTTGTAACAATTGTTATGGTTGCAAAACTTGTACCAACAACTGATAATAATCCTGTACCTAAATAATATGGTGTTTTCCAAATATGAAATCTTGTAATTTGAACTATTGATAAGATACCACTAACAATTAAACTTGTTGAAACTAAATATTGTTGAATTTCTGGATCAAGATTAGCTGCACTACTAATGATAATTGGAGGTGTTATAACACTAAGAAAAATTGTTAGTATATTTGAATCAAAAAACCCAAAAAAAGACATACCCTGCAAGCATAGCTAAAGCATGTTGAAATCCTAGTATAGCACCTAATAAAATTGGCATATCTGAATTTAAACCAAAAAATGGTTGTGTTTTTGGTTCTTTTGTGAAAAATGGGATATCTGGGGTAAACAAATATGCATAATCATAATCTCCAAGTAAACCTTCTTTTGTAGTCCATTTACGAATTATTCTTTTAATAGTTGGTTGGAAATTATACATGATGTTAGAATAGATAGTTATTGAATTGAAAGTTGAAATAGAATGAAATGAAATTAATTATGAATATATAGTAATTTATAAATATTTGTTATCTTTTGATTTAAATTAAATTTGATATCTGATTAATGGATCAAACCGATTAAAAAGAAAAAAATAAGAAATTTTAAATTTAAAGATTTTAAAATTGTTATCAAAAGTAAGGAAAGTTAACTAAGTCTTATTTAAAATGCTTTGCTTTATTTCAATTGGCGAACAAAGTCATCTTGAAATATGTAAAACTTGTAAATTTTAACTGTTTGATAAATTTTTTTTTTACTTAGTAAAATTGACTCAGGCGGCAAATTAAATTATGATTCAATTAGGTACATAAAACTCAAATAGAATACAACTCTTTGTTAAAAGAATAGATGAGTATATGGTATTTGCATAATCTTGAAATTACTTTTCTGAACTTGAGGTGTAAATTGATTCAAGGGGTTTTTTCCAATCATCATCATCGTAATCAATTTGTAGATTATCAATTTATCATCAATCTATCGTTTTTTTCTTTTTTTTTTTTTCTTTTGGTTTGGTTTTGTGATAGTTTTGTTCTTATCAGTTGAAAAATATTTCAATTGGTTAATAGTAAATTATATTCATCGGTTAACTGCGAATTACATTTTAAACTTGGGATTTTATATAATTATCGACTTACCAATTTGGTGAGTTTAAAGATACTACTCTTCTTTTTTCTCCCCTCGTATATCAATCTCTATCTTATCACTGATTTTGCGGAGATTTAAAGTTAAAATCAAATTATTATGTTTTCAATCTTGTATCATGATTATTTGGTAAATTCTCTTCCAACTATTTGTTTTGTTCAATAGAACAAGATTATAAGAAAATGTTTTTTTATACAGCAATTCGTAGATTCAAATAGATGATTGATTTGTGATTACAGAAGTTACAACATATAAATGTGATTTATTATAATAGAAATGAATCTTAAGAGATTTCTTTTGGTTTTACAAATTACGTAACTTCTATTTAAATATTTGGTTAATTTCAAACTAAATTTGGCTAAGCTTAATTATTCAACCTAACTGAATTAAAATTAGCCTTATCCAAGTGATATTTTTGATAAGAAGTAAGGTACTTGAGTTGATTCGATTTGTACTGAAGCTATACTTTTTGATTTCATTTAATTCCAATTAAAACAATCATTAGATACAAGTATTTGAATAAACATACTTCAGTTGCTTACAGTAACATTCATTGAACAAGAGCAAGTTTAATCAAGTCAATTTAGTTTCGAAGACAAATTCATCAATGAAAAATAAATTGATAAAATGTAGGAACTTTTTAAACTAGTTTTTAAAATAATTTTTCAATTTAACAAAGTTTTTATAACTTGATGAAACTAATGCTGCTTTGTTTTTCAAGACCAAATTTCAATCAATATTTGCTTTTAACCACCACAAGCAATTGCAAATAAGTTAAAAATAGTTTGGATCGTTAAATAAATTTTTGCATTTAAAATTGTTTAATCTTGAATGATTCAATGTCTTATAGGTTTCTAATCGCATTTTGCTTTATATAGAAGAAAAGGTAGTTTCAAAGGGTAGAGAGAAGAATCAAGATTCAACCGAAACTAACGTATATTATGAAGCAAAGTTTCAAATATTTACTTCCTTTGCAATGATTTCAATAGGTATTCCATCTTCATTATCATTATTTTTTATCAAGATTGCAAACTTATCCTTTGAATAATTTTTTGGATCTTGAATATCTTTCTTTGCAATAAATTTAATCAGATCTTTGAAATTTATAATTCCAGTATTGAAATCAATTGTAACATTTAAAGGTATTGAAGGTGATAATTTTAATAAATTATTTGAATTAGTTAAATAATATCTTACTTTATTATCATAATATATTACATTTTTCAAATCATCATAAAAGTAGTAGGAACTTTGATTATCCAAAAATATATAATATTCAGGATAAGTTTCAAGAAGGTATGTTAATCCATTTTTATCAATTTCATCATTTTGTGATTTTACAAATAATTGTATTGTATGTATTGATGCAATTATATAAATTGGAAATATCAACAAATTTAATAGTTTCATTCTTAGGGTTTAGTTAAGTATTTGATATTGATCTATATAAATATGATTAAGTTGTCATTTGGTCATCGTTTGACTCCGCAAATTACACTAAATAAAAAAAATTACTTCATATGACATAAAAATAATTACTTTATTATGTAATACGCAAATTTCTATTTATAACTTTTTCTTCTCTTTAATTGATTTACAACCCCTTAATTTACACTAGTTCCTTAAAGAGTAATGAATCTTTTGAAATTTCCTAAATAGATATTAAATAATTTTCATATATGGCAAAAGAATGGTTGAAATTATTCTTATGTTTTGAAATTTTTTCATGAGACTTTAGAACGTTTAAGGCTAAATTTTTGATTATAATTCTTTGAAATCATTAGACTACATCTAAGTATTTTATACTTTTAAACTTGATTCGATCTAAAGCAAAAGTACTATAACATTTCTTGTTTTGGTTATATTGTACTTCTCTCTGAAAATGTCGAATTTATCAATTGATGCCGCGCAATAATAGAGAGAAATTTACGAGCGTAAAAAAAAGCTTATTATCAAACTATAAATTTAATAATAGATTTATCAATTAGTAATTGTCCATTTATTGAATCTTTGAATCTTTATCAAATTTTGATTGAAAAGAAGATAATTTGTTCATTCATTGAGTAAAAATTAATTAGATTTTATATTGAATTTGTAGTGTATACATTTAGGGGCTCAATTTAAAATTAAGACGTTGTACTCATTTTATAAATTTGCTGATAAATTTTATTTAATATATAAAGATATGATGATATTTTAATTTTTCTAATATCAATGATGAATTGGTTACTTTATATTACTTTTCTATTATCATATAGTTACGCTACTCAAATACCATTCAATGTTTCTACTTTTATTGAAAAGCATAATTATAATAATAATGAATTATGTTATATTAAATTATATGGTGTAGTTGGTACTGATATAAATGGTAATAGAGCTTATGGATTAATGACAGCAAATCTTTCATCATATATGTTATTATCAGATGGTAAATATATAAAAGCTCCAATATATCAAAGAACAACTTTTTTAGATATAGTTTATAATGATGATAATCATAAAGATCGTTATAAATCACAAGATGAAGATTATTGTAAACAATTAAAAGATGCATTAGATCAAGATCGACAAAAACAAAAAAATTTTATTGATAAATATGGTATAGAAACATGGTATGCTCAACTTGCATTATGTCAAAATCCCAATACTAAACCACAAAGATAGGATATTTATTCATTATTATGATTTAAACTATTTTTCAATAAAGCCATTTCTCTTTCATAATTTTTAATCTTTTTTAAATAAATTTGTTTTTCATTTTCATAATATAATTTAACTTCACCTAATTTTTTTGCATGTTTTTCAGCATATTCTTTATGTAAATATTTTGCTAAATTTGTAACTTCATCTTCTTGTTGTTGTTGAATCAATTGTTTATCTTTAATTAATTGAGAATTTGTTTGTTTTAATAATTCAACTTCATTAAATAATTCATCAAATTTTTTATGAAATTGATTAATTTCATTATTTTTAGTTAAAATTTCATCATTTAAAGATTTGAAATTCAATTCATTTTTTTGGTTATCTTCTTTTAATTTATCATATTGAATTTTAATTGAATTAAATTCTTCAATTGAAATTGTATCATAAATTTTTAATTTATAATTTTCTAATTCTTTTTGTTTATCAAATAATGTATCATTTAATTTATCAAATTTTAATTGTAAATCTTTATAAATATCTAATGAAATACTATTTGAAACTTTTAAATTAATTTTTTCAATTTCTTCATGAGTTTGATTTAATTCAATTTTTAATTCTTCATATTGAGAATTTAATAAATTATATTGACTTAAGGGAATGTAATCATTTTCAATTTGTTCTTGTTTTAAGACTAATTCTTTTTTTAAATTTTCAATTTGAATTTGAAATTCTTGTTTATTTGATTCAAATGTTTCAATTTCCAATTTTAATTCTAAATTTTGATTATTTAAATTTTTAAATTCTTCAATAGATATTAATTCTTCATTTTCTTTTATAATTTCATCTAATTTTATAGTTAATTTATAATTTTCATTTTTGAAATGATTTAATTGATTCTTTAGGTGTTCAATTTCTTCAATTGATTGATTATTAAATTGATTAATTTTTTCAATTTCATTTGTTAAATTTATAATTCTTCTTTTTAGATTATTATTTGAATTTTCATTAATTTTAGAATTTTTAATTAATGAAGCTAATTCACGATCTTTATGTCTTAATTGAATAGTTAACATTTCTTCAGATTGAATTAATTTTGATTCTGAATCTTTTAATTTTCTAATTAGTTGTAAATTTGAAATTTGATCATTTTTTAATTGAACAATTTCATTATTTAAATTTGAAATTTTTAAATCATTTGAATTTAATTGTTCAATTAAAGAATCAATATTTGATTTATGTTTTGATTGTAATTCATTTAAATACTCAATTGAATAAATTGGTTTTGAATTTGGTGACATTAAAAAATTTATAGTTGGTTCATTTTCTAATTGTTGAGTATGAATCGTTGTTGTATCTTCAAAATCATTTAAGGAAGTTCTTCTTAATGGACTAGTAGATTGTTTATTGGAATGTTGAATACGTTCATTTTGATCTAAATTTGGACTTTCAGGATTTGGTTCAGTATATCTATGAGGTGTAACAAAATCAGAACTAATATTTTCATCATCATCTTCATCAGAATTTGGTTCATGATCTTCAACTAAACTTTCTTCTTTTCCCATTTCTACTTCATCATCATCTACAACTATAATTTCCTTCTCTTCTTCTTCTTCTTCTTTTGGTTCTTCTTCTCCTTTTTCAATCCTTTGTAATTTTCTAACATTTCCTCCTCCTCCTCCTCCTATATCTTGTTTATTACGTTTAATTGGTGAACTATAAGATTCTTCGGCAATACTTGGACTTGATAAATCTAAATGTAATTGTAAATCATTTCGATCTATTCTATCATCAAATGCTAATTTATATTGTTGATCAATTTTTAATTTTGATTTACGTATACTTTCCAAATTAACTATATTTTTATTAAATCTAGGAGAAGTACGTGAAATTAAATTAGATTGGAAATTTGGAGTATTAATTGATTTAAACCCAAATGAATTTGAACTATTTCTTCTTAATTCTGGTTTTATAGAAATTGAATTTGAACTATTTCTTCTTAAATTTGGTTTTATTGATACTGAGTTTTTTTGAGGAGTTTTATTCATATTTGTGATTTCCTTAATTGGTGATGGGTTTGAAGATTGTTGTAGATTCTTAATGATTTTAATTGGTGAAAATGATTCATCTAACATTAAATAATGAAAAGATTGTTTTGTTTACCAAAAAGAAAAATATGAAATAAAAAACAAACCACGCGACATTCGATTTTGATCCAAGACGCGACATTTGAAATTTTGATTCAAGACGCGAGCGACATTTAAAAGTTTGATTCAAAGTTTGACATTTATTTATTTTTTAAGAAGTAAAGAAAAGAAGATATAAAGAGAATATAAAGACCATTTTTTGAATAATGACACCAAATGAATAAAACAATATTGTAAAAAAATAAAATAAATTACTAACCTTGACTGATTAATTATGACAATTTTCAATTTTCAAAAGAAAAAAAGGTTGGATAGATATTCTTTAAAGCAACGTATTAATTATAAATAGAAACAAACACTGGCAATCAGGTTTTGTTTAACATTGTTTTCTTTGTTCTTCTAATATGATTTAATAGTTGAGTTTGAATAAGAAGTTTGATAATAAGATGGAACAATTGAATTTGCTTTAGTTGATGTAATTGTAATCAATTGGGTTGAAGTATAATCAACAAATGAAGTTAAAGTTGTAGTTTGATTATTTAATGTAAATTCAGCTTGAATTGGGAAATTTGTAGTAATAATTGAAGTTAAAGTTTGATAAATTGTTGAATCTGAATCTGATTCAACTTCATTAGTAGTTTGTGAATCTGGAGTTGCAGTAACAGTAACGGTAACAGTTGATGGAACACATTGGACATCAGATGATTGAGATGGTAATAATGCATCGGCTGCTTTATTTGAATTTGAAGAAGTGATTGCAGGAGTAATTGTTGAATCAATTGAAGTTTTAGATTCAGCAGCTACTGATTGATTAGTTTCAGTAGTTTCACTAACTTCAGTAGATAATTCAACTTGTCCATTACCATCAGTAACTGTAATAATACTAGTAATTGTTGAAGTAGTAGTTTCAGAACCATATGAATCATCATCTTCCTCAGTTGAAGATGAAGATTTTGATGTTGTATAAGTTGAAGTTAAAGTATTAGTTGCTGAAGTTGAAGTTTGACCATTGGTTGTAATGGTTAAATATTCAATAATTGTTGAAGTTAAAGTTTCATTATCATCCCAAGATGAAACACTGGCAATATCAGCAGTATAACCATCAGATGAAGGTAAAACACTACTTGACCATTGACTTGATGACGAAGTAGGTAAAGTTGTATTTTCATATCTTTTACCAAAATTGAATGGAGTTGCAATTGCTGAAGAAGCTAATAATAATAAAGTTGAATAACGCATGTTTTGAAACTAATAACAATAAAAATTTATAATTGTAATTGATTGAAAGAATGTAAAACTAGTTGGTATTATTATTTAAAAAGGAATGGACGCAATAGATATATATATATGTGAATTATATAAATTTGCAAAGATTGGAATATAATAACTTGTTTCTTCTATCAATTAAGAATAGTAAAAATTTGAAAAAAAGGAAATGGAAAGAATTGAATTGAATTTTATAAAAACAATAACTAAATAAATAAATTGATGAGCAAGGCAAATGTAAATATAATTCAAAAAAAACACCAACGTTCCTGAGTTTAAAACAATTGATAGTTTGTGTCACATTACACAGAGTGTGAAATGATTTCATTGTTTGTACATTATCTTTCGAGAATTTGAATGTAAAATGTGGAAAAAGCGTGTTTCATATTGGAACATTTGGTAGTGAAATGTTTCGGATAAATTTAAGGAGGTTGTAATTTGTTATTGTTATTCTTTGTGTCACGTGTCAGTAAAAATAAAAACAAAAACAAAAACAAAAACAAATAAAAAATTATACCTTTTGGCGTGTCACATCTTAAATTTAAAACTATCCAATTATCAAGACAATCAACCAAAAGTATAAACAACAATTTCAAACTAAGAAAGAAAACAGCAATTGTAGAGTCAAGGTTATAACTCTTGGTATAAGACTCCTTTTAGTAAATTAATAGACAAGACTTTCTTTAAATCCAAGAAATATACTCTAATAATCAATGAGCATCAATTACTAGGCATCGACTATCAAATATAACAGAAAACAAAGCTAATTTAAAGCCACTTGATCACGTAAACAAAAATTTAATTCAAAATTTTCAACTCTTTTTTTTTTTTTTTTAGTTTGTTCAATTCACATTGATTATAAAATAATAGAAATAGTCTTTTTAAAATATCAAACCATGTAATTTTCATTTACTATTTGTAAATTAAAACTCAAAGAATAGAATATTCAATTCTATCAATTCTTTAAAGCATGTTATAATGTCTAGACTTTTTATAATTTCAACGGCGTTTGAGAATGATACAGGTACATATGTATAAAAAAAGGGGTACATAATTCTTGATGTTTCAATAAAAAATTTGATATAAATAACTTGTCATCATCAAATCAATTATGTATTTGTAAATATGCATGATATCATAGTAAGTAACAAATACCATTATCGTACATTGAAATTCTCAAATTAGATTAAGCTGTGTATTTAAGAGATTCTAAATTTCTTCACAATTTAGTTTTAGTCTCTAATCTTATTGCTACTAGTATTTAAAGTTTAATTAAACATTATTAAATTATATTTAGAGAGAAACAGATAACAACCTTCTAACTAAATTAAATACCTTTATTTCATTTAAAGTGATAGAAAAGAGTCACTCTAAATATTAAATTTCGAGTTTAAAGTTCGTAATTTAAGATCAACCCCAACCTTAACAACTCCATTAGATTTACTACAATCAACTTTAAAATGGTCAGTATCATCTACATCTTTTTTTTGAATAGTTATGACATTGGATATTTCTGTGGTTGAATTTGAAATTGTGGAGACTCAATTGGTAGCATCTCAGATAGATAGACACGGAATTAATACCCCAAACGATCCAACGGAATTATAAGAAAAATTTCAACGAAAAAAACCCCCTTATCAGAGTCAACGGTTAAATTTATATATAAACTGATACCAATACCAATTTTCTATTTCTTTAAGTTTATACAATGATTGGATTACCATTAGACAATCAACAGCCAAAATCCAAAAGGTATACCATTTATGGTATTATCACATTAATCTTTTTATTAATAATTTTATTTTCAACAAATCTATTTAATTATCTTAAAATTATTTCAACTTCAATTCCAAAAGAATCATCAATTTGTCCATTATACGATAGAATTGCCCCTGAATCATATTATAAAGATAATTCCACTGTTTTAGACATTTTATTCGATGAATCATATAGAAAAGAGTCAATTTCAAGATTAAGTGGTGCAATTCAAATTGATACACAAATTTTTGATAATCAACCAGATGTAGATAAATCACCAGAAACTTGGAAAAAATTTGAGAAATTTCATAAATATTTACAATCAACTTTTCCTTTAGTTTATGAAAATTTAGAAATTACAAAAATTAATACTTATGGATTGGTTTTTTTTTGGAAAGGTTCTAATAAGGATTTAAAACCAATTATGTTAACTGCTCATCAAGATACTGTTCCAGTTCAAAAAGAAACCCTTGATGATTGGACTTATCCACCATTTGAAGGTCATTATGATGGGAAATTTATTTATGGTAGAGGTGCAGCTGATTGTAAAAATGTATTGATTGCAATTTTAGAAACTTTAGAAATTTTAATTAAACAAGGTTATAAACCAAATAGATCCATCTTAGCAGCATTTGGATTTGATGAAGAAGCATCAGGAATAATTTCTGCATCAAAAATTTCAAATTATTTACAACAACGTTTTGGTTCAAATTCCATATTTGCAATAATTGATGAAGGTCCAGGTTTAACCATACAACCAGAATTAACAAATACAATTATTGCAACTCCTGGTACTGGTGAAAAAGGTTATATTGATTTATTAGTTGAATTAAAAACTCCTGGTGGTCATAGTTCAATTCCACCTGATCATACATCAATTGGAATTATATCTGAATTAAGTTATATAATTGAAAAAGATCAATTTAAACCAATTTTAACTAACAAAAATCCAATTTTAAATTATTTTCAATGTTTAGCATTACATGATCCAAAAAAAAATTTATCATCATATTTAAAAAAAATTATTTTAAGAAGTGGATTTGATAAATTTTCAAATTCAAAATTGGTTAAAATAATTAGTTCGAATAGATTAACTAAATATTTAATTCAAACTTCTCAAGCTTTAGATATTATAAATGGTGGTGAAAAAGCAAATGCATTACCAGAAAATACAAAATTATTAATTAATCATAGAATTGCAATTGAATCAAATGTTGAATTTGTAAAATCATATTTTGTTTCTAGAGTTGTTGAAGTTGCTAAAAGACATCAATTAAAAGTGATTGCATATGATGAAATTGTTTATGAACCAGAAATTAGGGGTCAAGGTGAATTTCATATAAAAGTTTCATCAAATCCTTTAGAATCTGCACCAACTACACCAACTAATGATAAAGTATGGGAATATTTATCTGGTGTAACAAGACATGTATTTGAAGAGTTAGTTTATCCAAATTTGACTTATCCAATTATTTCATCCCCTGCTATAATGACAGGTAATACTGATACTAGATATTATTGGAATTTAACAAAAAATATTTATAGATATTCACCATTTTTCTTGACTAGTTTTATAGGTGATACTGGTATTCATTCAGTTGATGAAAGATTACCATTCGATGGTCATTTACAATTACATGCATGGTTTTATCAATATTTACAAGCTATTGATACTGAAAAGGCAAATAATGATGAATAAATATTCTAATATATATAAAAAACCTAACTAAACTAAACTCAAACCTAAACCATAAACAAAGACGTTTTTAGTCTATACTTTTCTTCTCTAATGGATTATATCTTAAGAATTTTTCAATTAAATCAACATGAGTTAAAACCATTCTTCTACAACAATATCTTTTCAATTTCAATTTATCCAATGCATCTCCTTCAGTCATACTTTCATCTTGTAAGTATTCCAAATAAGTCTCCCATTTATCACCAACGACCTTTCCGCATGAAAAACATCTTATTGGTATAATCATCTTTGGTTGTTGATGTTGATGATGATGATCGCTGTTTTTTTTTTTTCTCTCTCTTGAAATATTTTTAATTTTCATATTTTTTTATAAATCATCTCATCTTTAAGAGACAAAAAAGACAGAGAATCATGCCCACATCTGAGTCTGATTGGTCGTTATCTATGGTCACTGGAGGTGTACCAATGAACCTACCATACTCACAATCAACTTCATCTTTAATTTCATCCGATGGGAAATATTTAATTTGTGGTTTAACTCATCAATTAAAAATTTATTTTATTTCAACAAGACAATGTATTAAAATTATTGATATAAATTTAATAGATTTAATAGATATGAAATTAGATCCAATGAATGAAAATCAAATTGTACTATTCAAATCTAATGGAGAATATTTAATTATAAATTATAAAGATAAATTTATTAATCCAATAATTGAAACTAAAAATTTATATAGTTCAAATACAATTTTACCAATTTTACCAATTTTATCAATTATATCAATTTCACATTTAAAAATTATAATAATAAGTGGGAAATTTAATAAAAAAAAAAATCATCCTCATACAAGATTTATTCAAATTTTTGATCGAAATTCTGAAATTTTAGAGTCTGTGTTTGAAATTCATAATGTTATAAATTATTGTCAATCTTCAAATAATTCAAAACTTGCATTTGTAACAAATTCAAATGAAATTAATATAATTGATTTATCAACATTGGATTTACCAATTAAAGAAGTTTTATCATTTCCATTTAAATCACCAATAATATCAATAGCAATTTCAAATACAAGTATAGTTGCATTAGGTTGTCAATCAGGTACAATACAAATTATTCATGGTGGTATAGAAGAAAAAAATGTTCCACAAAAATTATTAAAATGGCATAATGATCAAGTTAAATCAATTTATTTTTCACCAGATTCTAAATATTTATTATCAGGTGGATTAGAAAAAGTTTTAGTATTTTGGCAATTAGAAACTGAAGAGAAAACTTTTTTACCAAGATTAAATGGTATTATAGATAAAATATCAATTGATAACCACAAAAATGAATATATTTCTTTATTATTACAAATTGATGATGTTGATAATTTTGAAATTTTAATAATTTCACAAATTGATTTGGTCTCAAGATTAAATATTTGTTCAATAAAACCAAAATTTTTAAATAACCCACAAATCACAATTAATAAAACTAAAAAAAAATTCCTCAAATCTAAAGAAAATTTTAATAGGACTCAAATTCGTTATGATTATTCTTCAGAATTTGAAATTCACCCAAAGACAAATCAAATTTATTTTCCAAATCAATCAAATATTCAAAGTTTTGATTTAATTAAAAATGAACAAAATTTTATTCAACATGGTGCACCAACTTTAAGTATTGGTAAAGTTCGTAATGAAAATAAATTAATTGATCCAGAAATTAAAATTTTAAAATTTTCAATTGATGGTGAATGGATGTGTACTTTTGATGAAATTAAAACTTCCCAAATTGATAATTTATTATCAAAAAATGATAAACAATATGCATTAAAATTTTGGAAATATAATCAAAAAGAAAAAGAAAAAGAAAATAATAATGACAACCAAAAAGGTACATGGGAATTAACAACAAAAATCATTGATCCACATGGTGATTTACCTATAAAGAATTTAATCCCTGCACCAATTTCATATTTTAATGGATTAGCATTTTTAACTTGTGATTCAAAAGGTGGATTAAGAATTTGGAGACCATCAATTACAAAAGAGACATATAAAACAACAACAACAAAGTCCCAGGTTTCTTGGTCAATTCGAAAAAAAAAATCTCATGGTGGTTTAAATAGTGATTTTATAAGTTTATCATGGTCAAATGATTCAAGTTTAATTTTTTTAGCTCATGAATATAATGTATCAATTATAAATTGTTTTAAAATGGAAGAAATTAATTATTTTAAAATTCCTACATTATCAAGTTCAAAAATTATATCAATAAATTTAATATCTGATGAAAATTTAATTATTCTTTCAAAAGATAGATTAAATTCTTTTAATATTTTAACTGGTGAAATATCAAATTTGAATTTAAAAGTAAATACAATCAAAACATTAATTTCAATTGATCCAATTAAAAAATTAATTTGTCTTGGTATAAATTATTATAATACAACAGATACCAAATTTGAAATAAATTCAAAAATTTATATTTTTAAACCAAATCAATTAAAACCAATTTGTATCTTAAATCATAATCAAGGTTTATCATCGATTAAATATTATAATTCTTGTTTTATTTTTATAGATTTGAATTATAGAGTTGGTATTGTTTCATCAAATGATATTGAAATTGAATCACCAAAAGAAAATGAAAATGAGATATTTAATTTATCTAATGAAATTTCTTCAATGTTGATAAATGCTCAATCAAATGTTGATTCTATAAATAATAAACAAATCAAATCAAATGGAACAACACTAAAAAATAATAACGATAATGATAATGATGAAGAAGAAGAATATATAAGCAAAGTGGTTGATTTACATACTTTTCAACCAATTTTTCAAAATTTGGATGGAGTTCAAATTGATACATTATTTGATCGTATAGTTAAAGTTTTAAAATGAAATTATTAATTAGAATTGAATATAAAAATTAATTAAAAATAAATGTCGTCAGTCTATATTATATAAACAATTACAATAGAATTGAGTTGAAAATTGGATTGAAAACAAAATTGATGTTTTAAATGGTATCCAAAATTAAAATAATTTTGATATTCTTGATACCAAATAATTATACTCAAGTTGTTGAAATTTTGAATTTTGATCTATCATCGTCTAGGAAAAAATAATTATCAAAAATCATTTATTAATTATCAGTTGAATTTTGAATAGATAAGTATAATTGAATACAGATTTAGAAATGAATGTTTACAATTAAGCAAATTTGAATTTTTTTCTATAACATTTTTTGTCAAATTATAATTAAGAATTAAAGACGATGGGATTTTCAGTGTATTAATTTTTTTTCATTGATTGTATAATTAAAGAAGATGTAATTTTCAGAGTATCACAATTTTTCATTGATTGTTCAATTGAATTTTTGATTTAAATAAATAAGAGTAAAATATTTCATTACCAATTGAAAATTGATTTTTTTTATTCAACTTGGTCTTGATTCTTTTGAGTTGGAGTTTGTATAGCTAATATACTTACGATTTCACTCAATGTATTTTCCTTATAATTTAATATGTTTCCTATAACTTGTTTTTTTCATTTACCAATTAAAAATTGATTTTTTTTCAATTTGATCTTGATTCTTTTGAGTTGTTCTTTGAATAGCCAATACACTTTCAATTTTACTTAATGCATTTTCTAATAAATCTTTTCTTTCTTGTAATTCAATATGTTTTTTAATTTTTGGATCTTCTTTTGCAAATTTTTCTATATCATCTTTTGATAAATTATTAAAAAATTTTAAATCCAATTCTCTTGGGAAATTATAATAAAAATCACTTAATAATTCAACATTTAGAAATAAAATTGAAGTTTGAGTAATTTTTGAAGCAATTGCATCTAAAAAAATTTCAGGACATTGATATTTATTTTCCTTCTTTTGACATTTTTTTGAATTTTTTATAAATGAATATCTCATTTTAATTAATGATAATCGATCTTTTAAAAAAATTGCATCTTTACCTTTTTGAATTAAAGTTGGTGAAAAACCTAGTGTCTCATTTGATGTTAAATCAATATTGTTGTTCTGTTGTTTTAATTTTTCTAAATAAGTTACAACTTGTTGTAATTTTCTACCACCAATTTGTTTTTTCAAATTTTGATAAACTTCTTCACATTGTTTAATTTCTTCTTTTAATAAATTTATTGAATTTTCTTTTGATATAAACCATTCTCTATCTTCTAATTCAATTTCATATTTATAAGGTTTTATACAATTTTCAACTTGATCAGCAGTTGAATAATATTTTGAACTTAAAACATTTTTTGCAGCTTCTTTTACTGCATTTTTTGCCATTGGATGATTTTTTAATTGAGTATTATCAACTAAATTTTCAACTTCATTAATTAAACATTGAGTAATTAAATTTGTTGATAATCTACCAATACCTAATTTAGTTAAAGAATTTGATGTTAAATCTAATTTTTTATGCCAGTAAACATCATCATCAGATAAATATTGTGATAATTCTTTTAATGGTGGTTCATAATTGGTGGTGGTATTTTGAAAATCAAATGGTTTATTCCAATATCTTTCAGCTAATAAATCTAAAACTTTTTGATCAATAACATTTTTTATTATAGATTTTAATTCTTGTCTTGAAAATTGATGACTTAAATCTTTTGTACCTAATTTTAACATATCTATATTATTAGCTAAATACATTTCAGGTGTTAATTGACGATCATTAAATTCAACTTTAAATTGATAACTTGTTTCTTCCATTTCTTGTTGTATTGCTAAATGAGTTGGTCTTAATGAATTTGCCATTGTTTTTTCTAAAACTTTCATTAATTTTTTTTTAAGATTCTTTGTACTTGTTATTGTACCAAAAAATTCATCTTTATGATCTTTTAAATATTTATATTCAAAATTTTGTTGTGCAATAAATGATTGAATACCACCACCAGAAAGATTCTTATTTCTTGAAAATATTCCGGTTGTTGATGATTTCAGTTGTGGAGCTTTTGTTATAACACCAACATAACCTAATTTTAATGGATATTTTTTATTTAATAAAATTTTTCTTGCAATCTCAGGTTCAACTAAATCTAATTTAGTTATAACTCCAATAGTTCTTTCACCTCTTGGATCAGCTAATCTTGAAGCTCTTAATGCCGATGAATTTGCTAAATCTACATCTGCTGCAGATATTGCTAATATAATATTTGGAGATTCCAAATATTTAAAACATAATTCACGAATTTTTTTTTTCAATTCAATTGGTTGATCAGCAGCTTCAACTTGTATATATCCAGGTAAATCAACCAATGATAAATCAGGAACTTTTGGTGATTTTATTGTAACTTGAATTGGATCATTTGATATACAATCATTTTCTGAAACTGCCATATTTAAATCATATAAAATTTTTTGTAATTGTGTAAAATCAGTTATATTAAACATTTTTAATGCAGGTAATTCAGCAATATTTGATGCTGATTCAGGAGTATTAACTAATGTTAATTCAATTGGTCTTCTTGTAACCATATTTGAACCTTTTGGTAAGAATTCTTGTCCAACTATACTTTCTAAAACTGATGATTTACCACTTGATTGAGATCCAATTACAACAATTGAAGGTAATTTAATTCCATCATGATTTATTGATGATAATAAATTTCTAATTTCAATCATTTGTCGAGTAAGATTAAGCATATGATCATCAGTCTCATCAATTGTCTCATCATCATCATCATCATCATCAATTAAAGTTTCTACATCATCATCATCATCTTCTTCAACCATGGTATTTTCATTTTCTTCGTCTTCAGAAGTTAATCCAACTGCTGCAGCAGTTGCACCTACAGCAGTAGCAGTATCTTGACCTCCTCCACTACCATCACCACTACTACTGCCACCACTACTACCATTATTATTGTTTCCTCCTCCTTCATTTGACCCTTCAGAGAATTTTTTGAAAAAATCACCTGTTTTATCAAATACTCCATCGGTAAAATCTTTAAATGCAGACAATCGTTCTTGAGTATAGTTACTAGCTTGTTCTACTTTGTATGCAACATAAGTTCCACCAGCAGCCATTGTTCCACCAATATAGGCAGGTACTTTAGTTGCCCTGGCTAATATTTTAATAAATCCTATATTTCTCGATGGAATTATTATTGGTTGATGATGGGATTTGGTAATCAATGTATTTTGTGATTTAAGTATGTGTAAATGACGTACATGTCTTGTACTTAGTAGTAGTCGTTTACTGTTATGTAATAACATTGTAATATAGTAATCTCTTGGTTGTTATCAAAATAAATTGTAACAGATTATTTTAATTTTTTGATGTGTAAAAGTGGCAAACAAACGGAGAAATAAGTCCTCACACACGTGACATAGAATATGAATTCAAATACCCTTGAACCTCAGTGATAATTAGGTTGAAAAAGATACTTCAATGTTTAAATTGATTTAGTTGTTTAAATGATGCTGAAATGGATTTAGTGTAAAGCCTTTATGATAACACAATTGATCAAATCAAATTTGGTTGCAATTGTCATAAATTAGAGGATTTGAAATGATTATATGATTTTATAAGTTGAAGGATGTCAGTGTGATCTTGAAATACTGGTTTTCTTAAAAGTTATTACAATTCAAAGACATGAAGAATGTTTGATTCAGAATTACATAGTAACTAAGTATAAAGGTTTTATACAATTAAGATTGAATCTCTCATTGACTTGATCATCATTAGTGACGGTTGACAAAGTGCAAACTGCAATTCAAAGAGCAGTATAGAATCAAAGTGTAACTGAGTTCTTAGCTTTTGAGTCATTTGGTGATTATAATTCTATATACATTTTGTGTCAATTTATCAGAGTCAATTTTTCAGTTAATGTGACAAAAAAATATATCAACTTCTTTGTTTTCCATCATCAGATTATTTCCACTATGTCAAAAGAATTAACAAATACAGATTTAAACAATACATTACCTTTGATAGCTAAAGGTAAAGTTAGAGATATTTATCAAATTGATGATTCAACATTATTATTTGTAGCTACTGATCGTATATCAGCTTATGATGTAATTATGACAAATGGTATACCAGAAAAAGGTAAATTATTAACAAAATTATCAGAATTTTGGTTTAATTTCTTACCCATTGAAAATCATTTAATTTCAAACACAAATATATTTGAAAAATATTCAAATTTAAAACCATTTGAAAATCAATTAAAAGATCGTTCTTTATTAGTACGTAAATTAAAATTAATTCCATTAGAAGTTATTGTAAGAGGTTATATAACTGGTTCAGCATGGAAAGAATATAAACAAACAAAAACAATTCATGGAATCAAAATTGATAATGAAAATTTATTAGAAAGTCAAGAATTATCAAAACCAATTTTTACACCAAGTACAAAAGCAGAACAAGGTGAACATGATGAAAATATTAGTCCAGAACAAGCTGCTAAAATTGTTGGGCAGGAATTATGTGATAAATTAGAAAAAATTTCAATTGATTTATATACAAAGGCAAAAGAATATGCAAAAACAAAAGGTATTATAATTGCTGATACAAAATTTGAATTTGGTTTAGATGAAGATAATAATATTGTTTTAGTTGATGAAGTTTTAACACCAGATTCTTCAAGATTTTGGAATTTAAAAAATTATCAAATTGGTAAATCACAAGATTCTTATGATAAACAATTTTTAAGAGATTGGTTGACTGAAAATAATTTAAATGGTAAAGATGGTGTTAGTATGGATCAAGAAATTGTTGATAAAACAAGAGAAAAATATATTGAAGCTTATCAACAAATAACTGGTGAAAAATGGTAAGAACCCAATTACAGAGTAATTAATAAACTGTTAGTTTACCTATATTTTCTTGTATATTCTGGTGTATGTCTTTGTCTTTCTAATTCATCAGTTACTCTAAATTTAGGTACAATATTATTTGTAATTTTATTTTCAATTTTTGTTTTTAAAATACCATCAAATTTATCTAATTCTTTTGGACCTTTTAATTTATAATTATTTGAATTAGAGGTTATATTATTATTATTCTTTAATCTATCAAATTCTTGTTCAACAACCAATTTAAATTCACGTTGATAATTTAATCTCATTTCTTTTGCTTCTAATTCCAATTGTCTTTTTCTTAATTCAAATTCTTCTTCCATTTTAATTTCCAATTCTTTTAATTTTCTTTCTTGTAAAATTATAAAATTTTCTTTATTTTTCAATTCATCATTTTTTTTAAATAATTGAATTTTAAATTCATTTAAATTTTGATTCAATTCTTTTAATTCCATTTCTTTTCTTAAAAATCGTATACTTAGGGTATTTATTAAATCAAAACATGAAGGTCTATTTTTTGGATTGACTGTTATACAATCTTTAATTAAATTTCTTAATTGTAAAGAATATTCATAATCAATTTCTGGTATTATACCTTTTTTAATTTTTGCTTGTAATTGTAAATGAGTTTTTGCTTGAAATGGTGGTTGTAAATTACATAATTCAAATAAAACACAACCTAATGACCAAATATCACAAACTGGATCATAAGGTTGATCCATTAAAACTTCAGGTGACATATAATAAGGAGTTCCAACATAAGTTTTTGCAAATTCATTTTGTGATGTTAACATTTTAGCTAAACCAAAATCACCTAATTTTATAACATTAGTTTGACTTAGGAAAATATTATCTGGTTTAATATCTCTATGAATTATAACTGAATCAGAATTTATAATTGGTTCAGAACCATTACTAGTCTTATTTTCATTTTTGAATAGGTTAACTTTTTTACATTCAATACCATAATGACATCTATGTAATGCTAATAATATTTGAATCATAACTGACCAAATAAATTCTTCAGGAACTTTTTCATTATTTTTTTTAAAATTGGTTATAACTTGTGATAAATCTCCTCCTTGACAAAATTCCATATATATATGAATCATTTTTAATTCTGGTATATGATCATGAGTATAATATTTAACTATATTTGGATGATTTAATTCTCTTAATATACGTAATTCCAGAATTAATTGATTTCGTTCATGAGAATTCATTGAATTATATTCTATTTCTTTACGGACTAAGATAGTACCATTGATTTTGTGTTTGACTTTTCGTACTGTTCCAAATGAACCTTTCCCTATGATTTCTAATGGTTCATATTCATTCATTTGATTAAAAAATTAATTCAATTTAAATTTGATTTTTTTTTTTTTTTTTTGGGACTATTGTTTACAAATTCCAAATCGGGAAATGTTAATTAAAAAATTGATTTTGCAATCTTAATAATCTCTCCACAATGCTACCAACTGTAGAATCTAAATGGGTTTACAATTGCTAAAAACAAGAAATAAGTGGTCAGATTATATGAAGTTGTTAAAAAAACTACTAGTTTAATTAGTTGAAGCAAGATAATGTAATTTGAAATTAATGAATTGACTCTAGGACGAATCTAAGTCAAGATTAGAAGAGTGTTATAGGTAATGTTTAATCTTGATGGAAATAAATTCGGCTTGTAATTTTCTATTCATATAAAGTGTGAGTTTGAGACTAGTTAAGAACACATCAAATCGTATCTTGTTTCAAGTTCAACATTTGGTTCGATGTCAAATCGAATGTTCCTTAGTGTTTTTCTTTTTACTTGTTTTAAACTAATACTTAAATTCGACATGACTCCTCAAATTTTGAGATTGAACATTTTGACAATTCAATAGAATATGATTTCTTATCGGATCGTTCAAATAAGTACTATCTTCCTTAAGTTTCTTTATAGCAATACATGAAAACTTACTTGTAATTATCTAGCAGACTGCATAGCTTGTTTGAGTACTAGTAACCAGGTCTACTTCATCGAGGCTTTAGCTGATATCGTACGAAACAGTAGCTATGAAGAAATTCAACTTGAGCAATTCGAAGACCGTAGGATTTTTCAATTATTCACAGCAAATTGAAATATATGTAAATAAAAATAGTTAGGATCACACGAACAGAACATGAAGGAATTCGATTACTCTTTGCTTGGCGTTGTTTTGATATGGTTCTAACAAAAGTTGAAATGCATAATTTTTTAGTAAATTTTGATCAAATTATGAAGTTTTGCAAAGAGGTCAGTAGATTGGCAGTCAAAGCTTACCAAGAAATCAGTCTTAATACTATGTAAGTGAATAAATCAACTAAGATTTACCGTAAAATTGGATAGCTTTTATCTAAAATATACAAGAAAATTGATAAAGACACTTTGTTGAATTATATGTAAAAAGTTATTATTAATAAAATGATTGAGATTTTAAGAAACAAAATTTGAAACACATTATGGTTTTGAATCTCACTATAGAATAAAATTATACGACAAGAGAAGCAATATACGATTAGATATCTTTTTTTAAAAATACTACATTATATATCATAACCAACACTAGCAAACAAACAATAAGATTGATTATGAGATAAAAAATGAAGAAAACTGTGGATGGTAATTAACCAATCCATCCATCCATCCATCCAAATAAACGGCTCCATCAATATGATAAGCAATAGATAGATAGAAACAAGAAAAATATACAAATTAGTCAATATTATTAAATAAAATTGAAAGATAAGCTAAATTGTTGAAAAGGAGATAGGAAACCCAAAACTGGACATATATCCGTTTTAATAAATTACGCATAAGAATTAACAGTAGGCAAAAAAAAAAAAAAATAAACAGCATAGATCCATATCGATTCAATAAATCCGAATCTCGAATCGATAAACAATCAAAATCATGTACCTTTTTTTTCACTTATAATATTTTTAACAAAAGGTCTAAAATCACAAAACCAATTTTGGAGTTATAATAGTTAAACAATATAACAATATAACAATAGTAATACAAAGAAACACAAATTCAACATTGATAGTTAATAAAAATTTTTTCTCATTGGTTGAAGTTGACATCATAAGTTTACAAATAAAACATAAACAATTTATATCACCAATTCACCAATTCACCAATTCACCAAATTCAATTTTGCTTGGCATCAAATGAGTTTAGTTTCGAATCACAAAAATAGTAAAAAATGAAAAAAAAATTTTTAGATGGAATTAAAGGAACAATACACAAACTAATTCAAACTAATCTAAATATTTCAATTTAAAATTGGAGTTATATTTTGCCAATCCTCACAAGAGTTGTTACTTATTTGATCAATTGGAAAGTTTTTTTTTCAATCATCCCCACTATAAATTTTTAATTTTTAAAAAACCGAGAAATTCCTTTTTAATTAATGGGTTTGAGCCTTGGTTAATTATTAATTAATTGTACAGCGGTATCTCTAAATAAAGCCTTATTTTTTATTCTATTAATCCCCCAATGTAAAACAATACGTTTGAGATATTATGGGTTCTAGTCTATAATTTTGAAAATTTATCTCATTTTTAATTTTTAACAAATAAGACATTCTGATTGGTTGAATACTTAGAATTTTGAATAATTCCAATAAATGACGTAAAATCTTACTTCTTCTAATTTTCGGGGATCTCAAAGTTTATAGTTTAAAATAATATTTCTAATCTAAAAAAAGTTGCCGAATAAATTAATTGGAAAAAAAAAAAAATCAAACCTTTCTTTTGTTGAAATTTAAGAAGTGGTGCTACTCGTGCTACTATTATAATGCAAAGTTAGCATCAACAATTAAAAACTCAAAACAAAACGCATTGCTGATGAATGTTTTACTACAGATATTTAGACTATTTTGGTTGTCTGTCTGAATTCAAAGTTTAAATTTCTTAGTATGTTGAATTTTAACTTTTCTCAATTGAAAACCTCACTGTTACATCTTTGATTCTCTCCACTTTGAGCTTACATATATTTAAAAAGCCCAATGTTACAAATATTGATTTATAAATTCAACTTTGAAGTCAAAAAATAAATTTTAATGCAAGCAAGATGCCCTCCATTCCAAAAAAAAAAATAATATATAAATTTAAAATTTGAAGCGTTACGCTAATACGATAATTATTTTTTTTCCCCGAATCAATTACTTGTTTGATTCGATGAAATATCAATAAAGTATGTAATAGACAATTAATTAAAAGATCCAAATTAATAGATGTAATTGAATTTTAGATCTGGCTTAAGATTGTGTTGGTTTTTGATTGGACAAATTTCAAATCTGTTTGAGTAGTTAACAAATGGGATTTAAATAAATTGGCTTAAAAATAACATTAGGTACATATACAGATACAAATTTTACTTCGATTTAGTGTAATTATAGTAACTTATTATTGCTTTTTGATCCCAGGTTATCACTTCTTCACCAGATTTCAGATCCAGATTAGAAATGAAACATTTTCAAATTGTAATCTTTTGTTCATCATACAATATTAACCACAAACATTCATCAGAATTTTAATTTCTGCTGCAATTAAACTAATCTTTAACCATCTAAATTAAAAATTAGAATACAAACATTGCTTTAACGTGGTTTGTGATAACCTTAATTATTAATTAACCTTCTCTTGTCTTGTCATTTGATCAAAAATTTTCTTGACTGTTGTTTATTTTTATAAATTTATTTTTATATTTTTTTATATTTTACTGGTTGTGATACTTTTTTGTATCATATTATATTATTATTCCAATTTCATATTATATCCATCCTTTCTTACTTTCTTTCTTTCTTTTCTTTCATTAACCATCATAATCATCATCACCATTTACCATTTCCCCCATACAACTTACAACTCATAACTCATACTTTCTAATTAGATTGCATTTCATTTCATTTTCACTTCATTTTCATAGTGTTTCTTATTGTCACGCGACGTCCCCTTAATACCATTTATACTTAATCATATTCCAACCACCATAACAATTCACAATTGATCAAAAATGAATCAACCAAACAATATCAATACAAATTCAAATCTAATAGAGTTTTTCAAAAAGATTGCATCTAGATTATTCCATTTCCGTAAGAAAAATCTACAAATAATTTTAGTTTCATGTTTAATATTTATAATTACAACTTCTTTAATATCTTATAAAACTGATGTAATACAAGAAAATTTAAAAATCATCAAGGGTAATTTATTTGATTCTTTAATATTACGAATTTATGAAAATAATGATACAACTAATGAAAATGATTCAAATTTAAAACTTGAAGATCCAGATTTATATTTTGATAATAAAATAAATGAATTATTTAAACAAAAACAGAAACAGAAGCAAATACTAAAACAAGAAGGAAATGATGATAATGATGATGAATTTTGGGTATTAGATACAACCATTAAAGATACCACAATTACAATTCCATCATATTATCAACAAATCAACGAACAACAACAACAACAACAAGATACAAAACCAGTTTTGCAACCATTTGACCCAAGATTTACATTAGGATTATATTATTATTATTTAAATCAACAATTAAATTTACAATCTACAAATGTATCCATACCTTTCAATTGGTATGATTGGGTAGATTTATCACAATTGAATAAATATATCTTAGCACCAGATTCAACTAAAACAAACTGTGAAATATTAGATGCAAGAGAAGATAATAAAATTTATCAACAAGAAAAGGAAAAGAATCGACAATTGGAACAAGAATGGAAAAATCAACAAGAGAAACAAAAAGAACAACAACAACAACAAGAACAACATACCAAAAGAGAAGATAAAATTGAAGTTGAAGATCCAAATCAATATTGTCTTTCAAATGATAAATTAAATTCAAATTCAAATTTTGATTATCAACATTCAAAATATCCTGGTTTCAATGTATTTGAAAATCCAGGTAGAACTATTCCTGAAAAGGCTATTCTTGCAGGTAAATCATATTTATATTCATTTGCACCACCACCAGAATCAATTGTATTTTTAACAAGAGATGGTTCATATACTGCAAATATAAATTCAAATAAACCATTACTAGCAAACAATTTACCAGAAAATTATTTATCAAATTCTGGTACTTATAAATTAGATATATTAAAAGAATTTAAAAAATTAACCAAGAATCATAATCCAAATACTCATAAAGTTTTAAATGATTATTTATTAGATATACCACAAGAAAATTTTAAATTTAATTCAGATGAGATAATAACCCAATTTGAAACAAAATTACAAGATGGTTCAATTTTACCAAATGAGTTGAATTATTTAAATAGTTTAAAATATTCAAAATTTAAAGTGTCCAATGGTGGACCACCAAAATATTTTTCAGAATCAAGATTATTAGATTCTGTCTTAGGTGATCATTATGATTGGAGATTTTTCAATGGTTTAAATGTTGGTACAAAAGAACAAAGTTTAACATTACATAGATTAATTCGTACTTGGTTATCATTTACAAGAAAAAATGGTATAATGACATGGATTGCTCATGGTTCATTATTATCATGGTATTGGAATGGAATTGCATTCCCATGGGATAATGATATTGATGTTCAAGTACCCATGTTTGATTTACATAAATTATCATTAAATTATAATCAAACTTTAATTGTTGAAGATCCAGAAGATGGATTTGGTAGATATTTTTTAGATTGTGGTTCATTTATAACATTAAGAGAAAAAGGTAATGGAAATAATAATATTGATGCAAGATTTATTGATATTGATACTGGATTATACATTGATATAACTGCATTAGCAGAATCTGATACAAGAACTCCTGATGAATATACCAACAAATTACCAGAAGATTTAAAATCCTTAGATGGATGGTTTTGGAAAAAAAATTCATATTTAAAAATTTATAATTGTAGAGATAATCATTTTAGTTCACATTCTGATTTATCACCATTAATTAAAACTTTAGTTGAAGGTGAAGTTGGTTATATACCACAAAAATATACTTCAATATTAACAAAAGAATACAAAAATGGGTTGAATTCAAAAAATCATCTGGGTTATATTTTTTTACCAAAAATAAGATTATGGTTAAAAGAAGAAGATTTATATTACTATTTAAAAGATCCACAAAAATGGATAAAATATTATACTCCAACAAAAGATTCCAATTTGGTTTCTTATAAGTTAAGTCCCGATGAGATTAAAAAAATTCAAAATCCTGAAAATAATCCATTTAAAAAATTAACAGAAATGAAATTAATGGATTCTCAAAAAGAACAAGCATTAAAATTAAATATTGATGATTTAATTGATTTTTTTAAAAATGATAATTTATTAATTAATTATTTACAAACTTTTAAATTTACAAAATTTCATGAAGATGAAATTATTAAATTATTACATGATAAATCAACTTATAAAATGATGAAACAACATCCTGATTATACTCCTTTGAATTATGAACCTTTCTTATATAAATTAAAACAAGATAAAGATAGTTTTGAATCAAAAGTTGAAAGATTTTTACAATTGGAAAATTCATATAAACAAGAAGAAACCTAAAAGAAAAAAAATTGCATTTTACACATTTAGCATCATCCTATAGAATATATTAATACATAATTTATGAATGAAGAAAGATGTCACCTCTCTCAATTGGCGTTAATTTGAATTTCGATGTAATTCTCCCTCAATAAATAGTTATGAGATTTAAAATGTAGATGGAAAATTTAAATCAATAAGCGTATAAATCATAGAAATTGAAAAATTTGATGTCTATGTCGTTCTTATAAATCAAAGATTAAAAGAATTTGAAGGAGATTTACAACTTATTGTTCATTGACCGTGTATTTATTCATCTACCATATTATTAAATTTCCAAACACTTGAATTATTTAGATTTCAATTTCATCATCATTAATCGTGTTACTTCAGCTAATCAAATTATTATTTCAGATACTGGTTTAAATTCATTAGTTGGTATTAATGTTTAAAAATTAAAAAGATTTTATAACGATGATATTGAAATCATTGATCATTAATCATTTCCATCTATGTGCATTTATATAATAGAATTCCAGTAAATTACAAAATTTGATTTCAATTTCATTATTATTAATCGTGTAGTTATCTTTCTACGTGTATCTATATGAAAAGAAATATATGAATTTAATGAAAGGATAAATAGTTTAAATTTCAACATCGTTCTAATCGTATATTACTTTATCTACGTGCATGTATATATCAGATTTCCAATGAATTTCAAGAATGAATTTACAGTTCATTAATCATTAATCATATATTTCTTCATCTACTACACATTAGATTTCCATTGAATTACAAAACTGAATTTTAATTCATAATCATTAGTATATTTTTTTATCTACATACATTTCAATATCAGATTAACAATGAGTCTCAAAATTAGATTCCAATTGTGTATTTTTTCATTAACAAACATTTATTTCAGAATTCAATTCATTAAATTGAATCTTTTATAAAATTTAAACAATTTAATATAATTTCTTCATTATTTAAATTTTCTTCAACCCAATTAATATGTGAATCATAAGATTTTAATTGTTTTGCATTTTGATTTAAATCAATATCTAAACATTTTGATCCAAAAGCATCAATATCTTCACTTGAAATTTTATAAACTGTTGAAAAATAATTATATAAATCAACAATTATATAATTGGTCAATGAAATGTTTTTAATATTAGATTGATTCTTTATAGTATCAAATTCTTCAATAAAATCATTAATTGAACTTCTGATAATTCCTTGTAAAATATCTAAAATTACATAAATTTCTTCAATTAATTTAAATTCAATAAAATAAATTCGTTTTGCAATGAATAAATTAAATCGAAGTGTTGAATCATTTATATCCATTAATTCAAATGATTTTATAACCGATTGTAAGAATCTAAATTTTGATACTTTATTTGAATTTAAAACTTTATAAACTAGGTTAAAATAATCATGTTTAATTAAATTATATTCAAATGATAATTTTATAGATTCTTGATAATTTGATTCAACTAATGATTGTTGTTTGATGTATAATTCTTTATGAATTTTATGAGCAGTTTGTTGAACTATATTTATTGTTGAACCTTTTAATGCAATTATGGTACTTATACATAATTTTGGCATTGCAAATCCATATTCAATAGCTAATTCAATAAATTGAAATGGTAAATATGAATACTCTCCTTTATCAATTAAACAAAGTTTCAAAATAGAGTTCAAATATCTTTGAACTAAATTTGCACATATTCCATCTGTGGTATCCTGTAATGATGATGATGAAAAATTTGTGTCAATTCCATTTTGCATTTCTAAATCTTTTTCTTTTATAAATTCTGTAAAACTTGAAATTAATGATTTTATAATTGTTGAATTCCCATCTTCAAAAGTTTTATCAAAAATTTGTAAAACTGGTGCTGCCATTAATAATTTTTGATGATTGGTTAATGCAACTACTAAACAATTAATTGCTGTAGTTTGTACTTGTAATGTATAATTCTTACTTCCATTACAAAATGGTAAAATATGTTTTACAATTAATGATGATATACTTTCTTTTGATTGTAAACCTAAACCTTCATTCATAAATAAAGAATAAAATTCTTGTAAATTACAATATTTTGAAAAACATGCTAATAATCTTAATAATACTATTATTCGATCATTATGATTTTTATTTATAGCTTGACGTATTAGTTTTAAAGTTGTTTTTGCTGCACCATATAATTTAAATTTAATTTGAAAAATTGTACATAATTGCCATAATGATGGAATTGCTTGATTTAATTGTTTAAAAGTTAATTTTGTCATTTTCAGTAATAAAAATTCTGCCACAGACCTAAATTCATTTCTTAATGGAGACAAGTTCTTTGTACTATTTTTTAATATAGTTAATGCATAAACATATGATTTTAATTGAAAATTTGTTTCATCTAATAAAAATGGTTTTAAATTTATTAATTCTTCTTGTCCATATAAACTTGGTTTAAATTCTGTAAAAATTGATAAAATTAATAATGAACCTTCTTTATTTGATTCTTCATCATTAAATAATTCAATTAAATTTTTTATTGATTGATTTAATATTTCATTATTTTCATTTTCTTCATTTAGGATATGAAATTGTAATAATAATTTTAAATAAGCTAAATTTTTTGAACTTGACATTGCAATTAGAATTAAGTCCTTTGATGGTTTCAAAATCCAACAATTTAACATAACTGAAATAGCTTCATTTTTAATTGAATCTTCTTCATCATCTAATCTTCTTAATAATTTTGATCCAATTATAATTTTACCTTCATTATTTAATAATGGATAAATTTCTTTTGATAATCGAATTGCTTTTTTCCTAACCAGTATACCATCATCACTTAATGCATTACTTAATGGATTGAAAAAATTATTTGCTTCATTTGGATGTGTAACTACATATTTTCCAATAAAATCATAAACTGCATCTCTAACTGAAGTTGCTTCATCTAAAATTCTACTTGATAATGATTCTTGTATTGATTTTGATGTTAGGATATTTGGTCGTTTATCAGATAAATTAGCTAATATTTTAACCGTTTTAGTTTTAACTTTAACTTTTGAATTTTTTAAAAATCTATCAAGATTGTTAATAAACATGGAAGTAAATTCATTTAATCGTTTTAAAAGTATATTTAAATATTTTGAATTAGATTTACCATTATATTTTAAATCAATTTCAGTTATTTCGGTAGTTATATAATTTTTGAGTAAAAATGATAATGATTCATTTTGAAAATGATTACATTCAGATATAATTTCTAATTCATCTTCATTCAGTAAAAGATTCTCTTCATCGAAATCAAAATTTAATACTTTTTCACATATGATTCCTAAAGCATCTAAAAAAAATATTTCTTGAGGTGTAGCTATTGGTCTTTCTGATGTAATTTTTGTAAATTGATTTAGTAAATTTTGAGCTAATGCATTTAATATACATTCAGATGTTGACCATTCTGGATATGGTAATAAATTAAATAAATCTTCAATAAAATGATCAAGCAGGGTTTTAACATTTGAACCATCAACTTTACTAATCATTTGTTTAATAATTACATCTGCTAAATTTGTTGCTTCTTCTTTATCTTGAACATTTTCCATAAATCTTAAAATCAAAAGTGTGAAAATCTGTATACTAAAACCTCTATCAATTTTAAATTTTCGAATTGAATTTTTTTTAATTGATAATTTATTAAAATTCATTAAAGTTTCAAATAATAAAAAATCTCGTTGATCTTGATTAGTTGATTTTGTTAATTGTATTAGGAAATATGATGTTGATATTTTTATAGGATCAATTGGAATTAATTCAATTAAGGTTTTTTCATCATTAAATTTTTCATTAAAAATTATTTGTAATGAAAATATTTCAAGTTTATTTAAAATTGATTCTTCTAATGGTAATTTTAAATGTAATTGTGCCAATTGTTTAAAGATTAAACCCAATTCTGATACTTTGATAGTAAGGGTTTTAAATGAAGAATCTATCAGATTTTCATCTAGTTTCATATTAGCCATTGGTAATATTAATGAATTCACAAGAAATTCAATAAATTGAGTAATTACATTGATATATTCATCAACCAATAAACTCTTATTGTCAGGGTAATTAATCATGATTGTAAGTATTGATCTTGTAGAATAAATACAACCCAAAATATCATTTGAATATTGTTTAATATCATCAACACTAATTATTTTTGGGTCTTTTTCAATAAAATCAATTAAAGCTTTTACACATTTTCTTTCTACAGATACTAAATGATCTATATTGGTATCATTATTAAATCCAACACGAGTAATCACATCTAATATTTTCTCCAATTCAATATATGTTAATGATTTTTCATAATCTAATTCAGATATTTCAGTTAAATGATGTATGGCAAGATTCTTTAATTCACCATCGGTATATTTCACAAGTTTACGCTGTAGTTGTTGTTGATCTTGATCAGTTTCATCTTGTTCAATCGGTCTTTTTTTATTGTTTTCTTCATCATTTTTTTTATAAATTTGTAATTGATTATTAAATTTTTTAAGATATTTTTCATTATGTGATATCATTTCATCAGGATTATATTTCTTTCGTACTGATAATCTAGCAGTTTTTATAATTGAATCATCATAAGGTATAAGTTGATCATCATTAATTTTAATTTGTTCCAATTGTTTTAATTCAAATGAAGTAATTTTTGGATCAATTAAAACTTCATCATTGGTAATTTTACATTTTTGATATTTGAATTGAGATAGAATCATATCAATTTCTTCATCATCTTTGAATAGCTCTTCTTCTTCACCAATTTGTTCCATTAATTGTATATTATTTGAATCAATTTTTAAATCACTTGATGGTGGTGGTTTCATACTTGATTCATCTGGAATTGCTCCAATTTGTGGATTATTAAGCAATGGCATAATTGATTGTTTTGGTATCAAGTGTAGTAGGGGATTTATAGCTAGAAGATCTTTAACATCTTCTGGCTGGTGTTTCATGATAAATTAGAATTGAAATTGAAAATTGATTTGGTAGTAAATAATTATTTTTTTTTTTATTTATTTTACGTATATGTGCATTTAGTGGTACAAAAGTTACAATTGCAAGTTTTAATAAATGGAGATTAAAATTTAGAAAAGAAATGAATTTTATATTATTTTATACAAATTTATCTTCTTTCAGAATTTTCATCCGAATTGTTAACCAAATTATTATTATTAGCATATGGAATATTTGGTGATCCAGATATTGGTGAACCTTCATTTGATAATGCTGTCATTTGTTGTTGAATCATTTGTTGTCTTGAATTGAGATTTGGACTACTAGTTGTTGATCCACTATTGGGATTGTTTGTATTATTATTATTAGTATTATTATTAGTGGAATTTATATTTCTTTGTTGTAATTGTTGTATTTGTTGCGCCAGTAATCTAGTTTGACCTTGTTGTTGTTGACTTTGTGATTGTGATTGTGATTGAGTTTGGGTTTGTGATGATGAGTTTTGTCTTTGTTGTAATATTCTTTGTTGTTGTTGTTGTTGCATACCTGCTAAATATTGTGCTGCTAATTTTGTAACTTGTTCTCTTGTAAATGTAGGATTTTGTTGTTGTATAGTATGAATAATAGCTGAAACTTGAGCTTGAGGAAAATTAAAACGTGGACGTGTTTGTTGTTGTTGTTGTGTTTGTTGATTATTATTAGATTGTGATTGTTGATTAGAAGTAAAATTTTGATTTAAAGGTTTTGCCGGTTGTAAATTTACATTATTTGGTGAATTTATATTATTTCTCATCTGTTGAGGTTGATTTATCTGTTGTTGTTGTTGTTGTTGTTGTTGTTGTTGTGCTTGTAATAATCTTCTTTGTTTTTGAATATTGATCAATTGTTGAATTTGTTCATTTGTGAGTGGCGTTCCATTTGGAGTTGTTGGTCTTTTAATTGGTAATTGATTATTTGTTGAATTTGATTGATTTTTTTGAATTTGAATTTGATTTGGATTTGGTTGAGGTGATGAAATTGAATTATTAGAAATTCTTTGTAAATTTTGATGTTGATTTTGTGGTGAAGGATTTATTAATGATTGAGATTGTTGTTGTTGTTGTGGACGTGAACTTGGTGCTGCAGCAATTGGCTTTGGAGGAATAGAGTCTTGATTTTGTGATTGTGGTGGTGGTGATGATGATGTTGATTGTTGTTGTTGTGTAATATTTGTTGAGTTACGTTGTTGATTTTGTTGTTGAGCTACTGCAGCCATCATTCTAGACCTTGTTGCTTGTTGATTCATATGAGCTTCATGAATAGATTTATCTCTTTCATATTTCAATTTAGATAATTCAGCTGGTGTTGCTATTCTTTCACTATTTGTTCTTTTACTACTATCTGGTAAAAGTGATGAAGTTGAAGTTGATGATTGAACTTGTGTAGTCTGTTGTGAAGTCTGTTGTGAAGGTTGTTGAGAAGGTTGTTGAGATTGACTTTGATTTTGATTTTGATTTTGTTGAATATCAATTGTTGATTTACGATGATTAATTTTTGCAGTTGCAATTTCTCTTTTTTTCATAACTTTACGAATTGAATCAAATAATGAAGCCCATCTTAATCTTCTATGACCTCTTTGAATTGATTCTTGACCTACACCCAATGGAGATATTCTTCTTTTTGTAGTCAGTTGAGCTCTATGAGCTTGTTCTAACCATTGTTGAGCATGATAAGCATAAACACCTTTCATATCACTAAATTGAAATTTTTCATTTAATTGAATATATCTTTCAAAACATTGCCAAGGAGTTCTTCTTTCAATATTTGATTCATATTTTCTTAAACTTACGGCAGTTGATGAAGGCAGTAAATGTTCAGCAATTAAATCCCAATTAAAACAATATTCAACAACATAATGTATTAATTTTTGATCATCTTGTGGTAACCATATAGTTGGTGATCTATAATCAATATTTTTAATTAATGGAGGTTTTGGTGGTTTACAATAATTAAATTTTCTATTTGAACCAAATAAACCTTTTTGATATTCTGGTGGTCCATTATTTGAATTGTTTAATTCATTATCAAAATCTTTTAAAACAATTTTATACCAATTATCATCTGATTCAAATGGATATATTAATCGAGATACAGCAGTTATTGGACTTTCTTTTGGTTTTAATGGTTGAGAAGCAGTTGAATTCTCATCGTCAAAAGCTGTAAATTTTGGTAAATTCTTAATAATTGATTGTTCAATTTTTCTTAAATTTTCAATATTTATAAATGATTTAAAAGGTGAAGGATCAGTAGTTTGTTTTGGTTTTATTAATGATGAATTAATATTTTCAATTTGTTCAGTTGGTTTTTGTAATAATAAATCAGTATTTATTGTTGGAGGATCATTAGTTTCAGTTGAATCAGGTATTATTATATCATTATCTTTAGGTTCTGATTCTGGTTCTGGTTTTGATTCTGGTAAATAATTAATTGATTTTCTTTTAATACAAGTTAATTCTTTACCTAATTTCCAATAATCTTCAATAGCTTCAGCCATTAATATACAACAATATTTTTTAAATTTATTACCTTCTTTAAAATCTTCTGATAACCATTTAGCTTCTTTTAATAAATTATCCCATAAAAAAGATCTTCTTTTATTTTTTTTTGAATTTTTAATTGGATCATTAAATTTTTGTGGTTGTCTTAATGACCATTTACCTTGTCTTTTCAATTCTTCAATTCTTGAATATAATACTGCAATTTTACCTTCTAATAAAGCCAGCTCGAAATTTTCAGTCATTAAAACTTTATGACTACCAGGTAATAATTTAATTAAAGGTAATGTTTGAGTTAAATAATATAATTCAGCTAATGAATTTACAATCTGAGGTTTTAATGGATAATGTTCAGGAACTGATACTATTTCCAAAGAATTCAAATCTTTATTTAAAAATAATTCCAATTCTTCTTTTAATACTTGATTTTGAGTTTTTAAAGATTCTACACTTGATTGTTTTGAATGATGATGATCTATCTTTAAAGAAATAGTAGTATCTAAAGATGATGAAGAAGAAGATGAAGGTGGTGGTGGTATTGGTATTGGTGTTGAAATTTGATCATTTGTTGTTGTTGATGATGATAATTTTTGAATTTTTTGTTTATTTGATTCTAAATCAATCTCCAGTCGTCTTTTCAATTCATCTTTTGGAATTTCAGGTCTAAACATGGATTCTTCCATTGATTTGATTATAATATCTTTAAATAATTGTTCGGTTGATGATTCTGTTATATTTTCTAATAATGATAATAAAACTGATTCATCATTGGAATGTTGTTTATTCAAATCTCGTAGAAAAGGATCAGCTATGACATGCAGTAGCTCAACCAATCTACCTTTCCAAGTATCATCATCACTCATTGTTTAAGTGATTTTTTGGTTTAAATTTTTATTTTGATTTTGATTTTTCTGTTGTAAAATTTATAAAAGGTTTCAAAAATTATCAACAAATATTAACAAATTGGATATGAATTTAGATTCAATCAATGGTCAAGACTTGACTGGTGCTTTCAAGATATCAAATTTGACCGTCTCAGGATTATTAGTATGTTGAACAATTGAGAAATAGATTGAATAGAAGACGTTTTACTAACAGGTCAAAATTAGGTATTAGGAGGACTTTCACAATTATTTCATGGATTGTAAGTAAATTTCCAATAATAGCAAAATGATGTATTTTATACTAACATCTCAAAAGTCATTCAGTATGTATCATTGATTAAACATAGAATAATTTCAATTCTAACCATTTTTAGTTTTTAACAGGTTTATTTATTATTATATTTGGTGCAGTAATTGGAGCTTTGGGTATGTAAGAAAGAGATATGGAGTTATTGTGATACTAATAAGTTTTTTTAGAGTTTAAAGTTCCAGCTGAAGCTTATGCTTATGCTTCATTTTTATTTTCATTCATTGGACGTGGTATATGTATGTAAAATTACAAAAGAATTATCAATATCCATTACTAACAGGTTGGTTTTCCCAGTTTATGTCTTTCTTGGTATAAGTTTAAGTGGAGGATCAGTATTTAGAATACTTGCAGCTATAATCATTATCTTGATTGGATTAGTTTATGTTGGATTGGAAACAGTACCAAGTATTTCACCACCAGATAATATGAACCCAGATGGGGCCATGATAGGTTTAAACGACGACGAAGGGGTTTGAACTGATCACTGTATAAATAAAATAAAATATTATTACTACCTCTCAATGTTTTTTTGTTATTGAGCGGCTGAGAGAGTTTTCTAAATTTTGCTATATTTTCAAAATCAAGTTTTCAATGAATGTCATCAAATGATAATTTTACAATTTCAACCAATTCATATACTGCTTCACTATTGACATACTTGAATGTACAACAATTATCTCATTTATCAAACAATATCATTATTCAACAAACTCCAAATATTTGGCATAATGAAAAGTCAATTTTTTTTACAAATTTTTTAAAACGAAAAGTTAAACAAAAATTTAAAGATTCAAATCAAATAATTGAAGATTATTTAAATAATGATGATTTTAATGATAATAGAAATTTATTTTTAAATAAAAGAAATGAAATTATTGCAAATTTATCAAAAACAAAAGATGATTTAGATTCAACAACAACAACAGACAAATCTGAAACTCATGTAGCTTTTGGGGAAGAAGAAGAGGTTGTTCTTGGGGATTCTTCTTTCACATCTCCAACTACTCATTCCATCTCAAGTTTGACAACAACCAATGAACCAATTAAAAAATTAATAATTGAAGAACCTCAACCACAAACTCAATTATTTACAGATTTAGAATTTAAAAAACAACATTTACATTTTACAAATCAATTTAAAAAATTAGCTAAAAAATCAAAAGGTAAAATGAAAACTAGTGGTTATGAATTTAAAGAAAAAATTTTATCATCAATTTTAAAAGCTTATGAAATTGGTGAAATTATTCAAATTCAAAAAGTTTTATTATTAATTAAAAAAAATGAACAAGATGAAAATAGAATTTATGAAAGATGGAAAGAAATTTTTATAATTTTAAGAAAAACAGATTCTTTTGAAAAACCAATTGAAGTACAATTTTTTGATAATGAAAAAGATATTGAAAATTTGACTTCACCAAAGATTAATTTTAAATTATCATTCAAGAATCAAATTGGAATTTATAATCAACTTGATAAAACAATATATTTAAAATATGAATCATTTAAATATATTCTTAGATTTAGAAATCCAAAAATTGGATTAAATTGGTTATTATTTGTTCAACAAAATTTAAATTATGAATTAAATTATTTATTTAATATTTTTATACCAGATTTGAATATTCATATAGATATAAATGTTCCAAATTTTATAATTCAAAATTGTTTTATAAAAGAATCAAATTTAATAAATGTAAAATTTTTAGAGTCTGGATACCAAATTGAATTTAATGAATTATATCAGTTTTTAAAAGATGTTATATTTAAGAAATTCAATATTTATGATTCATATTTTTTTTGTTTTAAAGATTATGATCGATTAGAATGGATTGAAAATTCAAGTAAATATTTTCTTGTACAAAAGTTATTATTTAATGAAAAAATTAAACTTGAATATAGAAAATTAAATTTTAATAAAATTTTTGAAAGACCTTTATCAATTGAAGGATTTTTATCAAGATTAACAAATACTTCAGGTAATGAAAAACATGGATTAGGAAAATTTTATAAAATATCATATTTTTATACAAGTGAGAATCTTTTATTTTATACAAAATATTATCGAATTTCTTCATTATCAAATTATAAAGAAAACCTTTATAAATTAGATTCAAATGGTCATATAAATTGGTTAAAAGATGAAAAATTTTTTAATAAAATTGATAAATTATGTTTAGATGAACAAATTAGAAAAAATCAATTAATTATTAAAGCTGAAGGTGTTTTAGATATGACAAAAATTGTTAATGTAAAGGTTATTCCATATAATGAAATTTTACCAGTACAAAAAATTTTATTTTATACATTATGGTATTCAAAAATTATTGAAGATGAAGAAATTATGGATAATTGTTTTGAAATTGAAATGGAGAATGGTTCAAAAATTAAATTACAAGCTCCAAATAAAACACTTCGAAATTTTTGGATAAATCAATTAATCAAATTGAAAAATTATTGGAAATTAAAATTGGATCAAGATTTAATTGATGAAATTGAAATTAGATTTAAGAATTTAAAAGCTATTAAATGTTCAACATATATTGATTCAAATGCAACAAAAGAAATAAATACTCTTGAAATGGATTATATTTCTTCAAATGTACATTATAGACAATTACCATTATTATCAAATGTATCAATATTACAAAGTGGATTCCTTTATCAAAAATCAAAAAAACATTCAAATTTTATTTCATATTTTTGTGTTTTATCACCAGGTTTTTTAATAATTTATCATAATTTTAAACGATCAAAAAATTTTGGAACTTTGAAAAATGGAAATTTTTTCCAACATTATGTTACGATTCCCTTAAATCAATGTTATATATATAGTGGAGATTTATCAAAATTGGATTTATTAAATCAAACAGGAGATGGATTACAACAAATTAATAATGAAAATTTTCCAAGAATTCAATCAAATGGTTGGAGATCATTAGAAGAAGATTATGAATTATGTTTTACTTTATGGTTTGGTAAAAAAAGAAATATTAGTCATTATCAAAATGAATCATTACAATGTGAAAAAAATCCAAGTATGACAACAATGATTAGAAAATTAGGTGTAACTGGTAAATCATTAATTTTTTTATGTCCAAGAAGACAAGATAGAGATTTATGGGTTAGAAAAATCTTATTAGAAATGGAAAAATTTTGAATAAAGAATCTAAAAACATTAAAATTAGAATTAAATTTGAAGAATTGAATTGTGGAACCTTGACATGAATCTTAGATCAAACATTAATTGCATTGTTAATTTCCAATATTAAATCTTGCCAAGTGGATTTATGTTTTTTCAAAATAGTTTGAATTAATTCTATATCTGAATCAATATCAGAATCAGTATTTAAAGTCTCAGACTTTATTGTAATTATATCATCATCATCATTATCAACCAATTGTTTTTCAATTTCATCAATTTCAATAGTTGATGTTATATTTGGTAATTGTAAATTTGAATCACTTAAGGCAATTACCCATTTTTCAATAATTTTACTATTTTCATTATATAATTTTAAAATTTGATTATTATTGAGTTTCAATTCTAAAATTAATTCTTCTTTACATGATATTTTAATTTTTGAAATTGGAATAATTAAATAATCTTGATTAATATTCCAAATTAATAAAAAATTATCAAATAAATAAATAAATTTTTCTTTAAAATTTGAATCAACAATCATTAATTGTGATTTTAATTTATCAGCAATTCTTAAATTCCCTAATGAAAATAATTTTGTATAATTTATATTTAAACAATTATCTAATAAAAATTTTATCAATTTATTTCTTAGAGTCTCATTTTTTTCTTGATCTATTAAATCTTCTTCATTTATTGATGATGATATTGTTGGATCAGGACTTGATGATCTTGAACTTGAAGAAATTAATGATAATTTTCTCTTTTGGTGAAGTAAATTTTCATCAATTGTTGATCTTAAAGCATTACGTAATGGAGATTTCTCTTTGACTAAAGACTCAGACTCAGATTCATTCTCTTGTTTTCTTTTCCTTTTCCCATCATTGATTAAATTTCTATTATCTAAATTTATTATTAATTTTTTATTTAATGAATTACAATTTTTACCAAAACATAATTTATTTAAAATTATAATTGAATCTAAAGTTTTATAAATATGTTTTGTCTTTATATAAGTTTTAAAACATTGTTCATGAATTAAATCATTACAATGTAATTTTAATATTTTTTCATTAATTAAAACTAATGATAATGATTCATTACATATAAAACAAATCTCACTTTTATCTTTAGATTCTAAATTTGGACTTGGAGTACTTTGATCAAAAGTATAGGAATTATCCTTTTCAATTAATATCTCTTTTACAACTGGTTTATCTTTAATTATATTTGCAAATGAAATATTTGAATAATCATGATTATTCTTAGAAGTATATGATTGACTTTTAGGTAATTTGAATAACGGTGATAAATTGAAATTTGAATCTGTTGTTGAAGAAGTTTGAAGAATTGGATATGAAATATCTGAAATCACTCGTTTTGGTGAATAAGTGAAAGGTGTGAGTATATGATGATTCATGGTTGAGGTAGTTGGACTACCTCGGGTTTTTAAATAATCTTTCCATTTCTTTTTATCTAAAGTTAAATCCAACATAAGAAATGAAATGAAATGAAGAATTTGGACCCCTTTTAGTTGAAAGATTTAATGAAGAAACGATGAAAAATTTGGACCCCTTTTTTGTCTCAAATTGGAGTTAAAAGATCTAATGGTCCAGAAAATAAAAAAAAATAAATGATTAATTAAAAAATAAAAATTTAAACGCCGCATGGTTATTATTAAATTTCGTATATTCATTAGGAAGTTGTTACTTTAATCTAATTGGATCATTAGCCGTTCTTTCTCCATTACTTGTTTAAATTTTGTTTTAAATTATCAAATTTCGTATATTCATTAACAAATTGTTTTTTTAATCTAATTGAATCATCAGCCGTTCTTTCTCCATTACTTGTTTAAATCTTGATTTAAATTATCAAATTTCGTATATTCATTAGGAAGTTGTTATAATTATAATGTGATTGGATCATCAGCTGTTCCTTCTCCATTACCTAATCCATTGGTTGGATCATCAAATGGATTATAATGAGATGATGATTGACGAATAAATCTTGATTTTGTTGAAGAAAATGTTGAATTTTCAATTGGATCATCTTCTGTATCATCATCATCACCTATAGTTAAGATTTCTTCAGGTTGTACAGAATTTGTTTTTTCTAAATCATTAAATATTCTATATTTTTCTTTATCAATTAATTCTATTTTTGAACAATTTATTGGAGTAGTTTTAACAAAAAAATTAAAAGGATCACTAATTTTAAGTGAACTCAATGGAAATTTGACTTCACATATTGGACATGAATAAAATGGAACTTTGGGATAGGTTGGACTAACAAATTTAGATTTAAATTTGGAGGGTTGTTGTTGTGGTGGTTGTTGTTGTTGTTGTTGATGATTTGAAACTAATTTTATATAAGGTGCCATATTTGGATGTGGTTGAGAAGTATTAGGATGAAAAGCAAATGGTAAGTTTTGTTGTGGTAAATAATTATAATTATTCATTGGAGGTGGTTGAGTTGATGGTGATGGTACAATATATGGATGAAAAACTGGATTTAAATTTGGATTTATTTGAGGATTGGAGAATTGAAATTGTTGAGGAGAATTATTCATTTGTTGTTGATGTTTCATATATTCCTCATGTCGCAATTGTTGTAATTGTTGTTGTTGTTGTAATAGCTCTTGCATCTGTTGTTGTTGTTTTTGTTCCTTTTCCTGGTGTTGTTGTTGTTTCTGTTGTAACTTTCGATGTTGTTGCTGTTGCTGTTGTTGAAGTTGTTTTTGTTTTTGTTTTTGTCTTTGTTGTTTCTCTATATCTTGTTGTTTTCGATGTTGCTTTTTCATATTATTAATATTTTGTAATTTTAAATTTTTAACTGTAACTTCTTTAACATTTTGACTAATTTTATTAAATGTACAAAAAATATCATAATCAAAACATTGAAAATGATTACACATTATTGATTTAACAGGTAATTTAATTTTTGTTTGAGTTAATGGATCTAATAAAGAAACAGCATATGAAGTTTGAATCAAATCATCAGGATCTATTGAATCATCCAATTCTTTTAATTCTTCATCTAACATGGGTATAAGATTTTTAGGTACAGATTTATAATCATTATCTATTTTACCAATTTCTGATTTGAGAGTGGATTGAACCTTAGCCTCAGATTTAGATTCATTTTCCATTTCCAATACTTGAGTTAATTCTTTATCCTTTTCCATTTCCAATACTTGGGTTAATTCTTTATCCATTTCCATTTCCAATACTTGGGTTAATTCTTTATCCATTTCATCCAATTCATCATCTTTTATAGGTTTTCTTTGTTGTTGCTTATTTTTGCCATCATTATTATTATTATTATTATTCACTCTTTTTAATAATTGAGGATGTAAGAAAATTTTAACTTCATATTTCTTATATTTTGATCTTGGTTTATTTTTAGTAAATTGTATAAAAGTTGATTTTGCAATTAAACCAGTTTTACCAGGTAACCAAATCAATGAATCATTTGAAGAATTTGACGAAATTGGTTCTGATTGTGATTGTGGTTGTTTTATCTTTACTTTTTTAGGAGACATTGTGATTAACACCGTGATTGATCAAAAATGAGACATCTATAATATGTATGAACTCTACTAGATATATGATTTTGTTCTGTGTGTAAAATTGGTTTGATTTGATTAATTTAATTTTTTTGAGTATATAAATTATAAATTATAAATTATTCAACTTTCAATGTCAGTTAAGAGTCAAAATGAATTAAATATTGAACAACAACAACAGAATCAAATTATATATGAATTAACTATGATTAATTCAACTGTTAAAAGTTTAAATAATAATTTAATTCATTTGATTAAAGTTTGTAAAGATTCAAAAAATACAAGGATTATACATGAGAATATAAAAGTAATTAGTGATTTATTGGATCAATTGAAAGAGGATTAAAAGAATAAAAACAATAAATCATCAAAGGAAATTTCTTTTAGAGAATAGGAATACTGGTGAATTGGTTCAAGGGGATATAAAAGCTCATTTAAAAAATTTCTATAAGCTAATTGATTATGGTAATGAAGTTGACGCTTGAATTAGTTCAGATCCCATTCTTCTTGATGTCATGGTTGCAGTAGAATCACGAAGTTAGGAATTTTGATGGTAGAACATGATGAATTTCCTCAAAATTTCATAAAAAAATTCTCCATAATCTTGATTAATATGATTCTACTTTAGAATAAATTGATAAATCCCATCTAACTTGTATTTGAATCAAATTTGAAATTTATTGTACTAATTTATCAACTTCATCTTCCATTTCATTTTTTAAATAAATAAAAACAAATCATCAAGTATAATTGATACATTGTCTATTAATCAATTAAAATTACAAAAAACATGTAGTTGAAATTTAAATTTGTCAATTCATTGTGAATCTCTTATAGTAATATACTCTAAGACATCAACATCAACATCATGGCGTCTCCAATCTACTAGGTTTTGAGTAAAAATGTCATTGTTTTTGAAACATATGTTTGATACACCAATGAGTATATTCAGACCAATTCATGATCACAATCTTAATGAATCTTCTCAGAAACTAATTGATACTCGGAATCCAGGAATGGCCATTATCCCAAAGGCGACCCATGTTATTGGAAAATCAATATATTCGTATTAGACTATCAGTTATTCTGACATTCCTAATCAAACTCTACTTCTATATAAATTTGTATGCAATAATAATTATTGTCTGTATCGCACATAAAATCTAATTCTCAAATGCAAGATAAAGATATTGAAATACTAGAGAAATATCAAACATCAAAGTTAAATCAAGATATAGATTCCGAAGATGAAGATGATTTATTCAAAGAATTAGAAGAAGAAGAAGAAGTAGGGGAGTTAAAATTTAGAGAATCAAGAATTGAACAATTATCAAAAGAATTTAAAAATTTTAATCAATTAAATAAACAAAATTATAATATACAAGAAATATTCAATGAAAAAGAATTAATGAAATTAGTAATAGATCAATCACAAGTTATAATACATTTTTATCAAGAAAATTTCAAACAATGTCAAAATTTAAATTCAATATTGGAATTAATTGAACAAAATCATCCACTACTAAACATATATCTCATCAAAGTTGAAAATTGTCCTTTTTTAGTTGAAAAATTAAATTTAAAAGTATTACCAGTATTATATATTTATAAAAATGGATTAGAATTTGATAAATTAATTGGTTTTACAAAATTAGGTAATGAATTAAGTTATAATAATCTTGAATATTATTTAATTCAACAACAAATTATAAATAGGAAAAGTATTAATAGAACCAAAATTGGTAATAATAAAACCACTAATGATGATGATGCTGATGATGATTGGGATTTAGATATATAAAGTTTTGAGTATGAAAAGTATTAATAGAGGAGTTAAAAACGATAAAACATATAGTGATGATGATTGGGATCTGAATATATATCTAATGAAACCAAAATTAGAAATGATGAATCTTAATGTGGATGATGATGTTGATTGGAATTTAAATATAAGTTTTCTGAATAGAACCAAAATAAGTGGTGATGTAACTGATAGTGATGATGATGATGATGATGATTGTGATTTGAATATTTATGATGATCTACATAGTATTAAATTTATAATCTTTCTCCAAAAACTAATTTTTATTTTCTTTTTCCCATATATGATTTCATCTAATTCTTCATCATTGAATGAATTGGTAGGTATTAATAATGGTTGACGATTTATACGAGGAACTTCAACATTATAATCAAATTGATCATCAATATTATTATCATTTCTTCTAGGAGGACTTTTTGATATTTCTCTTCTATGCTTCAATACATTATCACCTAATTCATATGATTGTTTATGATGAGATTCCATTCAATGTTTGAATATTATTAGTTTAATGGATAAAATGGTAAATTGAAATTTAATAAATTGCGCATTTAAAATATATATCAATCTTATAATTTCCGAAAAAGCAAAATAATCAACTAAATTCGTTCATTATCATCAAATCATTGTTATCAATAACTTTAGATATATTAAAATCAAATACTCCGCCAGAATTGAATTGGGTAAGAAATCTAAGAAATCAATTTATAAAATGATTTGTTTAAGAATTATTCATATTATAAAGTTGGAGATCTCTTATAGCAGCAATAACAAAATCATAATTGACAGCTTTAGATCTAAATGTAACGTTGCAATCAGGTCCAGAGCCCTAAGAGTCACATGTGTAATATCTTTTGGTAATTGTACACTAACTGTGTGAAATTCTCTCGCTTTGATTCAAAATCAAATGTTTCAATTTTTCTCAGTTTAAATTTTTATCGGTAAGAAAGAAGCAAATTTTGCAGACAAGCCTATCTAAAGACAAATAGACATGCAAATTTTCGTTAAAACCTTAACAGGTAAAACTATTACCTTGGAAGTTGAATCTTCAGACACCATTGACAATGTTAAATCAAAAATCCAAGATAAAGAAGGTATTCCACCTGATCAACAAAGATTAATCTTTGCTGGTAAACAATTGGAAGATGGTAGAACTTTATCAGATTACAACATTCAAAAAGAATCTACTTTACATTTAGTCTTGAGATTAAGAGGTGGTGGTAAAAAAAGAAAGAAGAAGGTTTATACTACTCCAAAAAAAATTAAACATAAACATAGAAAACATAAATTAGCTGTTTTAACTTATTACAAAGTTGATAACGAAGGTAAGGTTGAAAGATTAAGAAGAGAATGTCCTGCTCCAACTTGTGGTGCTGGTATCTTTATGGCTAACATGAAAGATAGACAATACTGTGGTAAATGTCATTTAACTTTAAAAGCTAATTAAACAAACCTGTACTGTATAAGTTTTTAATTAAATAAATACAACAATCACCAAAAATGTAATCTCTTCTTATTCCTTTTTGGTTAAACATTTCATGATAATTTGGTAAATGTAATCCTGAGAGGCAGCCCCACTTCTATATTGAGACATGGGGCGCTCTTATTTCCACACACACACATGGTAGTTCTTGGGATTACATAACATTTGTTGTTGTTATTTTCAATGGAAAGCCCCACGTCCAAATTTAGAAATGAGGCGTTTCTTTTGGTAGCTCTCGGTTTAATATTATCAATTAAATCAAATTCTGTATCGATTCATTCCATAATCAAATGAATTTTTCAATTTATAATTTAGATGAAAATATTAAAAACTTATTAAATATCAATAACTTTCTAAATGGATTATCAGTCAATGATTTTATAGAAGAAATATCAAAAGAACACTATTTAAAAGGTGCTGAAGTTAAAAATGATAAACAATATTTAGATCCAAAACCTTATATTAGAACATTTGAAAGTACATTAAGAGAACTAAAACAATTACAAACAGAAGCCCAAGACTTAAAAGTCTCAAATGAAAGAAAAGTTGAATCCTTTGAATTACAACATTCAAAAAATGTTATAAATTTAAATTCACAAATTGAATCATCAATGAAACAATTAAATTCTTTAGATTTACAAATTAGTAAAATTTCATCAAAATTAAATCCATTAGGTTCATCCCTTAATAAAATTTCAAATAGTAGAGATAGATCTTTGGAAACAATTTTTTTAATACGATCTTATCATGGATTTTTCACAAAAGAATTTTATCAACCTTTAGAAAATTTAAGAATTAGTTCAAATTTACAAGATAAAATTAAATGTTCAAAAACAATTAAAAATTTAATTAATTTATCAAATAAAGTTAGTAATGAAAATCAACCATCAACTTTAAAATGTATTAAAACAATTGAAAAATATGGTGAAATGATGGAAAATAATTTACTTGAAAAATTTGAAATTGCTTCAAATAGTGATGATGAAGGAATTGATTTTAAAATAATGAATGAAATTGTTTTAATTTTAAATGAATATAATGATGGTATAAATGTTATACAAACTTTTGTTAATAATAATGATATTATATTAGAATCATTTGAAAATGAAAATGACCCAGATTCAGATTCATTACCAGATGATGAATTACAAGAAAGTGATTGGATTAAATTTTCAGATCCAAATTTTTCAGATTTTAAATTACCAAATAAATTATTATCAACTTTTGATAATTTAAAATTTGAAATTAAATCAAGAATTCGAATAAGTTCAAAAGTTTTTGTTGATCAATCAATAATAAAAGTTATTAAAATATTTATAACAAGAATTTATGCCCAAATCATAAGAAATAAAGTAACTACTTTATTAAATAATTCATTAAATAATTCATTAGCTCATGTTAGAATTCTACATTTATTATATAATTTAGTATTTGATTTTACAAATCAATTAAAAGATTTTTTAATAACTGAAGAAATTGATTCAGAATTTGAATTAAATTCAATTTTAGATCAATCATTTTATGATTTATTTATTGAATATATTGGTGAAGATATTTATTTTAATAAAGAAAAAAAAAATTTACAAGAATTAATTTATGATATTATTCATAAATTTAATTCATTTAATGAAAATATTTTGACTAATAAACAATTGGCTAATAAAATTGAAAATTTAGATAATATTGAATATAATGAAAAACCAATGATTGATAGATTTGGTTTTTCTTTAGAAAGGAAAAGAACAAGTCAATTTAAACAATATGTTAAAAATAAATTAACTGAAAATAGACCTTCATCATCTAGTTCTTCTTCTAGGTTATCATCAAGTGAAATAACAAATCTAAAAGAATATACTTCAATTAATGTTTTAAAAGTTGAAACTGTTTTAAAATCTGTAATTGAATCAATTACAAGATTACTTGAATTATCATCAAATAAATCACCAGAATATTCATTGGAAATTTTAGAAATTTTAATTTTTGATTTTGGTAAATTATATATTGGTGGTGGATTAGAAATTATTTATGATGAATGTAAAAAACAACAAGAGTTAAATTATTTAAAATCTTTTAATGTTGTACTGGAAATTTTATTATTAATGTCATCATGTGTCAAAAAAATTATAATCCCATGTGCAACAAATTCACCAAATATTAAAACAAGAATGATTAATTTATTAAATAATTTTATTTCACAATGTGAAATTTCTTTAAATATAATATTAGATGAATTTTTAGAATCTATAAATAAAAATTTAATCACTTATCTTTCAAAACAAAAAAAGAAAGATTTCAATTGTGAACATTTAATTGAAGATGATACAGAATCTTGTGAATTGATTAGTGAATATTTAAATGATTTATTTATAAAATTGAGTTCTTCATTAAATGGTTTAAATCTTGAAAAAATTTTAATTAAAATTGGTTTAAATTTTAAATCATTATTATTAGAACATTTTAAAAAGTTTATTATAAATTCAATTGGTGGTATTGTTTTAACAAAAGATATAATTAGATATCAAAGTATTATTGATGAATGGAAAATTCCAAAATTGACTGAAGAATTTCAAATTTTAAAAGAAATTGGTAATTTATTTACTGTAAATTCAAATTTAGTTAATTCATTAATTACTGAAGGTCAATTGGCTAATATGAAACCTTATTTGGTTAGACAATATATTAGTAAAAGAGCAGATTTTAATCCAAGTTATGTTGATAAAATTTTTAAAAGATAATAATAACCCCCTAAATATATATGCTATATAATATACTTAATGGAATGATAATTGTCCATAAATAAATTAATGATATTAAAATCCAATATGAAACCTTATTTGGTTAGACAATATATTAATAAAAAGATAGATTTTAATCCAAGTTATGTTGATAAAATCTTCAAAAGATAAGTCTTAAATATATATGCTACATAGTATACTTAATGGAATGATAATTGTCCATAAATAAATCAATGATATTAAAATCCAATATGAAACCTTATTTGGTTAGACAATATATTAGTAAAAGAGCAGATTTCAATCCAAGTTATGTTGATAAAATCTTCAAAAGATAAGTCTTATATATACATGCTATATAATATACTTAATGGAATTATAATTGTCCATACCTGTATGGATTTAAATTTTTTATATAAATAAATCAATGAAATTAGATAAAATCCAATATACGAATAAATGTTAATTAATGGTGTTGGCATATAACACATTTCTGTTTGATAAGTGATTGAATTAGAATTGTTATTTGGATCATTTAGTAGTGATAATAATTGAATAGCAGGATATTTAATTCCACTAGTCATTGCACATGATTTAACAGCAATTTCTCTTGCTTTACCTTGATCATAATTCTGGGTTATATCACAATAATCATGATCATCACCTGCAAATATTAATATTGGTTTAAAAGTATTCAAAATATCTTGTGAATATTGCCATTCAATAACAGTTTGATATTCATCACCTCTTTGTAAAGGAAACAATTTGTCTTTCTTTTCTCTTAATGGACCACATAATTGTTGATTTGGAATTCTATATAATGGTACATGACTTAAAAAAATTCTTGGATATTGGAAACTATTAAAATTTGATAAAAATGATTGAGATTTTTCACGAATTTTGGGGTCATTATTTGAATATGATATTGAATCAAATAGAATTATTGTATGATTACCTAATTGAATTTCTTTATTAATTTCTCCAAAATTACTTGAAAATCTATCAACTTTTTTTAGAGAAATATTTTGAAATCCAATATCATGATTTCCTGGTATTGATCTTATATCTAATTTGTTCTGTTGTTTTGGGAAAATTTTATTAAATCTTTGTAATTCCTTTAACCAATAATCATCATCCCAATATCTACCACCATCAAATAAATCACCAAGGAAAATATTTGAATTTGAATTTAAAATTGTTTCAATTTTTTTAAAATTATTATAATGATATTGATCAGATATTTTTGTAATTAACCATTTTATTATCTTAAATTGATTTGGATAAGTATATTTATCAATAATTTGAGGATCAGCAAATAATGTAATTCTATAAGGCTCTACTTCTGAATGATCTTTCCATGATTTTGATTCCCAATTTGACCATTGACATTTATTTATTATATAATTTGGATATAAATTTTCCCAAAAAATTATCCAACAAATCCAAACAATTGATAATTTTACCAAAATTGAAACTGAATTGATATTACCATTTTGATTCATTTTGGTGTCTTTTTTTTTTCTTTAATGGTTCGAAAGTTAAGATCAAAAGATTTAGATCAAAATAAAAATAAAACTATACTTTATGATTTTGATAATATAAATCCATACTTATATCAAGATAAACCAATAGAGATTACAAAAGCAAAACCACCAAATACTGATTTTTATTCATGGTATGGAATTCTAAATATATTACCAAAGACCAAAAAAGAGTCCAATGTTATTGAAATTGATCAAATTTTACCTAGAAGAGTCAAGAATGATCCATTAAAACCTAATGAGTATGAGATTTTTCATCGTAAGATGAGAAAAGATGAAAAACAAATGATTAATGAAGAAAAAGGTAAGAATTTATATGAATTGGATATTTTAAATAATGAATTATTGCAATTAAATCAATATAATTGGGAAAAACATTTGAATCAATTAACAAAGATTAATAACCCCAAGGATTTACAAGAATTGGAATTGAAAAAGGAATTAACAATTAATGAACTTGAAAAAATTTTAAGAAAACATGATAATTGGAGAAAAAGAAATGAAATTTTTAATAATGAAGTTAAAAATTTTAAATTTAAAAATGATTTGGAATCTGATAATGATGATGAAGATTATGATTTATCAATTGATGAAATATTGAAAAAGAGAAAAATTCAAAGAAGATTGAAATATGGTCCAAAGATACGATTAAATTTAGATCAAAATTTTAGTTTAATAATTGATCCATTTCAAGCTCCAAAAATTATTAAAAATAATAAACAATCTCCTTCTTCCCCAAAGAAAATAATTAAAAATCATCAATTAGAAAAACCGAAACCAAAACCAATATCAGTTGTAAAAGATTTATCCCCATTTAAACAAAAACAAATTAAATTAGAATCAATAACAAAAGATCAGAAAATAAATTTTAAAAATAATGATAGTACCAATTTATTATTTGGTACTTTATTTAAAGATTTACCAACTTTTACAAATGGTTATCAATTACCTTTAAGTTTAAGAAGAAGACAAAAAAAATAAAGGGTTAGGGTCAAGATCTATCTATATTTCTATTTCATCACAAGCTTTTTGAAAATCAATTAATGCTTTATAAGCTGATCCTGAAATTATAGCTTGTTTTGCTAATTCTATACCATGTTTCCAATCAGTTGCATGATTAGATATGACTGCCAATGCAGCACTATTCATTAATATATAATCAACGAGGGGATGATTTTTGGCACCTATTTTATATAATGAATCATCTTGTTTTAAAATATGTAATAAAATGTTTGCATTTTCTTCTGGTGTACCTGATTTAACCAATTCTAATGAATGTTCTTTTAATCCAAAATCTTTTGGTGAAATTCTATTTCTTTTTATATCACCATTTTCATCAATTATCCAAACTTTTGTAAAACCAATTGGACTAATTTCATCCAATATAATTTCACCAAATACAACCATTGTTTTTTTATGTATATGATTTTTTTTAGCTAAAATTGAAGCTGCTTCTGCATATGATTCACCCAATTTTTCACTATAAACACCTAAAACTCTTGATTTTATTGGAATTGGATTTATTAATGGTCCTAAAATATTAAAAATTGTTGGTATACCAATTTTTGATCTAATTTCACTTACAATTCCCATACCAGGATGAAAACTTGGAGCAAATAAAAAACAAAAATTTGATTTTTTAACAATTTGAGGAGTGGTTAGTTCATTTACTTTAAATAAATTTATACCTAAACTTTTTAATAAATCTCCAGAACCAGAAGTTGATGTTGAAGCTTTACCTCCATGTTTACAAATTGGTAATCCCATTCCTGCAGCAACTATGGCACTTGAAGTCAGTACATTAAAAGTATTTTGTCCATCACCACCAGTTCCAACTATATCTATATAACCTTGTGAATCAACTAATTCAATGGGTATAATTTTTGCAAATTCTAAAACTGTTGTAACTGCACTTGCAATATAATCGGGTTCTTGATCTAAATTCCTCATTCTTAATAATCCTAGAAATACACTAGTTTGAATATCAGATGGTACATTCATAAATATTAATTTTAAAACTGTTGATAAATCTTGTGGTGTTAAATTTGGTGGTTCAATCAATAATGATTTGATATATGGAGTTAAAACATTCTTTTCCAATTTCATATTGGTTACATCCATTGGAATGAGAATCTATATAATGTGATATAAAATGAGTTGAAAGGGGACCCAATTTTGGTATTAAATAAACGATTTGATTAATTTTTTCACTCGCTTTGACTCATGGTCCAAAAAGAAAAAAAAAATAATTAGGCGTATATATTATTTATTAGTACTATTCAAATTTTATAGGTAATTGGATTTCTTTATCTGAATCTAAATATGAATCACAAATGAGATATATTGTAAGATCCAGATCATTTTGGTTTGATAGATTTAATTCTAATTCAAATGATTGAAATGTTTTAGTGATATTAACTTTTTTAATTGCATATAATTGATTAATTTGTTTATTTCCAATTACAATCCACCAATTTTCTTCTTTTGAAAATGGAAATCTACTTATAACTTCCAACAGTTGTAAATCTTCATCTCTTTCAATATTTATAGTAATTTTTTCATTTCCTTTTTGTAATTCATAACTAATTTCAATATTTGGATAATTATTAACAAAATTTGCAATTTCATTTAAATTTGAATCATTTTGATTTTGTAAAATATCATTTCTTTCATCATCTTCTAATGACATTAAATCATATACAGTTTCAACATTATATTGTTTACATTTATCTAATTCAAATTTATTTAGGTATGGTATTTGTTTTAATGTATTATCTGATGACCAAACTGATTGAACAATCATTTGAGATAAATCCATTAATAATAGTGAATTTAAATATCCTTGACTTGATAATAAATCAATACCACCATTTATAATTGGTAATATTTTTTTCAATATAAAATTTAAATCATTTTTTAAATCTGAAGTTAATAAATTTGTTAATCTGGTTATATGAATTTGTAATAATATAAATGTTTTAAAAAATAGTGTATTTGAATCTGTTTTAATTTTAATTGGTAATTTGGTTTGTAAATTTTCTAATAATGATTCTTCTCCTTCTCTAATTGGTAAAATTTCAAATTCAATTGATTTTGAAATAATTTGAAAAATTTCTTTTAATTTACTTTTATTATCAAGTTGTGATAAATAATTTGTTGTATCATACATTAAATTATAATGTGAGGTAATAACACATTTATTTAATATTTGAAAGGATTCTTCATCTTCTTGTATAAATTCATTTTCAATAAATTCTTCAATCACGGTTTCAATTAAATCTGATAAATATTCAGATAAACTTAAATTTGTAACATCTTTTAATCCATAATAACTTGGATTTTTAAATAGCCTCTTATAAAAAAAAGTATAAGTTAATAAATCAATACATTCTTGTCTATTTTTGATTATTCCATTAGATAAATTTGTAATTAAAAATTCATAAAGATTTGAATGTAAATCACTTTCAATAATTATTCCTGAATTTATAAATGAATTATAATATTGTAACATTGATTGATTTGATAAATAAATAGAAACAGATCCAAAATCTAAACAAGAACTTATCATATCATTTAAATCATTAATTGAATAATCAATATTTTGATGTTCATAATTATCTAAAGTTGTTGTTCCATATATTATAACTTTGTTTGCATGGGGGATAACTTGACAAGTATCCTTTGTAGCAACTAATAATGAAATTAAATTCAGTTCAAACAATCTTTCAATGATTAATTGATCAGTATTATTCATATTTGAATAATATATTCCAATTCCTTTTGATAAAAGTAATTTGACTTTGGAATCTTGAATTCGTGATAAATATTTTTCAATTTCCAAACTATCAATATTTTGATAATCTAATTTTGATGCAAATTCTAATACCTTATTGAAATTTGATAAATAAATTATTGATTTTTTATTTTTCAATTCTTTTGATATATGTTTATTTTCACCAATAATTAATTTAATTTCTTGAATATTATTAAGTCTTTCCAGTAATGGGAAATTATAAATTTCCAGTTTGGAAATATTTAACCAATCACATAAATCTCTAACATTGATCAATGGTTGAGATAATCCAATTAATCTATAATCATAATCTTCCCATTGAGATTCAAACATTTTGATTCTTGATAATACTATTTCATAATTTATATCTTGTTGAATAGAATGTAAATTATCAACTAAATATAAATCAAATAATTTAAAATTTTTTTTTGTTTTCCATCTTTTTGTTAAATAATTGAATTGTTCTGGAGTTGAAAGTATTATTGAATTTTTATTAATTATTGATATATCACTTTTTAAATTTCCTGTTAATTTACAAACATTATCAAATATTTTATTCCATTTTTTAAATAATCTATCAATTATTTCTTGATTAGTATTTAAGTATACTGTTTTAGATCTAGATTGTTGTTGTTGTTGTTGTTGTTGTCTTAATATTGCCAATTCACAAATGATAGTTTTATCATCACCAGATCCAATAAATACATTTTCATTACTATTATAAATTGATTCAAAAACAGTTGAATGAAATTTATTAAAATTTTCAAATTTGAAAAAACTCTCAAAATCATTTTTAATAATTTCTTCATTATATGAAACAAAATGAGTTGATATTTTTGGTAAACTAATATTTAATATTATTGGTATTTTCCAAGTACAATTGACCCATTTATTACTTATTAATGATAATAAATAATTAGGTTCCAATGGTTTTTTTATATCAACAATTATTTCAACAACATGTACTTGATTAATATTTTTCCGTTTTACAACCAATTGATCATTATATAATAATTGATTCCCATTACAATCTTCTAAAAAAATTTCAAAAATTTCTTGACTTCCATGATCAGGTAACCAATTCCATTCAGGTAATATTTCAACTTTCAATTTTCCAAATGAATCATCAATTGTTTGAAATTTATAATTTAATGATAATTTTGGAAATGATTTAATAAAATGTTCTAAAGTATTTGCAATTGATGCTTTTAAATTTAATGCTTCAGATAATTCTTCTGAATTTAAATTAAAATATTTATACCAAGGTAAATATGACATTTCAGTTGATTTTATTAATTGTGATGGAACATTATTAAATTGTCTTAAAGGAGAATTATTTAACCAAATTCTATTTTCAACCATTTTACAAAAATTTAATAATAATTTTGATAATGATGACCATTTTTTCAATTTTGATATTTCATATATGGCTCTTAATAATCTACCAGCAGATTGTTTTATATAAATCATATCAGATATTAATGCAAACCCATCAAGGGTTAATTTTGATATATATGTTTGTAATAATATGTTTATTTTTGTGATTGGATCATTTGGTAATTCTTTTATTGGTATTGGTGCTTTTTCCATTAATTTATTGATTTCAATTTTTTCTTCCTGTCTAATTGGTATATATTTGAATTCTTCAGATTTTGAAAAAATTGTTAAAATATCTGTTTCTGAATGCCATGGTTTTAGATTTTTCCCATACATATTAATTGTTGTATAATTTATATAAAAATATGATGATATTTTACCTAATTCAGTTGGTTTTACATTTCTACCATCAAACATGATTAATTTATTTTCATTCAAGATTGAAAAAGCAGTAAATACCAAATCCATTCTTTTTTGTATTAATGTTGGATCAGATTTAAAATCATAAGTTTGTTCAATTCCATATTTAAAAGGTGATTGTAACATTCGAATGAAAAAATATGTATAACCAAACCAATCAATACCTTCATCTATATTTTTGATTGAACCTGAAACTATTTCTGCATTGATACTATCAACCAATTTTGTTATCAATTTTGATTCAATAGGTAATTGTTGATTTAATAATGCTAAATAATATTGTATTTCATCTTGAGAAGTTATTATAATCCCTTCACCATTTTTATCATATCTTGGTCTACCAGCTCTACCCAACATTTGTAAAATATCTTGAGGTGATAATTGAACCCAAGTACCTAATTCTGGTGAATAAGTTTCTGTACCTTTTATAATAACTGTATGAGCAGGTAAATTCACACCCCAAGCTAATGTAGCAGTTGAAACTAAAACTCTTAAATGACCTTGAGCAAATAAATCTTCAACTGTTGTTCTATCTGTTTTATTTAATCCAGCATGATGAATTCCAAATCCATGAGGTAATATTTCTTTTAATTTTCCTGACATCGATTCACTTTCTTGTTTTAATATTTCTTTTGTTCCAATACTTTCTAATAAATTTAAATTAGATTCAGAAGATAATTTATCAATTAGGTATTTTGCTGTTGTTGAAGTTTCTTTTCTTGAATGTACAAATATTATCAATTGATGATTTCTTTCTAAACTTGCATACATACGATCATAACATGCTTCATTCATTGCTGCAATTTTTTTAATGGCTTTTTTTTCTTTTATACCAATAAATTCTTGTTGTAATGGACAAGGTCTATAACTTGAATCAAAATAAAATATACAACTTTCATCAACTCTAATAAATTTTGCAACATCATTATAATTTGGTAAAGTAGCAGATAATCCAACTAATCTAACTGGTGAATCATCTTTTCGTAATATTCTACTAACAATATTTTCCAATACTGGACCTCTTTCATCATGTAATAGATGAATTTCATCAATTATAACAAGTTTTACTAAATTTACATAATCAGGAGATTTTCTTGTTATAATATCCCATTTTTCAGGTGTAGTTACAATAATTTGTGTTTCATTAATTTGTTGTTTTGATAATGTTTGATCACCAGTTAATTCATTAACTATTATACCAAAATTTGATAATCTTCTTTGAAATTCTCTCATTTGTTCTTGAACTAATGCTTTTAAAGGAGCTATATAAACAATTTTAAAATTTTTTAAATTAATTTTATTATCAATTCGGTTATTAGATATTGTTTTTAATATTGTCAACATTGCAACATTGGTTTTACCAGCACCTGTTGGTGCACAAATTAATAAATTTTCATCAGTTTCAAAGGCCTTTGGATAAATTTTTGATTGTATTCGATTAAAAGTTATTGTTTCATTTGAAGGAAATGCTTCTTGAGCCCAAGTAGGTAATTTTGAGATTGGTACTAATTCTTCATCTTCATTTGGTTTTGAAACTGGTGGTGGAATTGTTATGATATCATATGATTTTTTATTTTCTTGAAATGTTCCTGGTGGTAATTTAACTTTTGTTGTATCAATATTTGTTGTGAATATAATTTTTTCAAAATCAATCTTTTGAGGATTTGATTTTTTTTGCTTTTTAAAAGGTTGTTCACCAGTTAATTCTTGGATTAATGAATCTAATTGTAAATCTTGCATATTTTTAATAACTTCTTCTTTTGATAATTCTTGTAATTGTTTAGTGAAGACAATTTTATATCGGTTTTCAATAATTCTTGCTAGGATATCTTCATCTAATTCTATTTGACTCAATTCTTCAAAATCTGCATTTGATGAAAGTAATTTTAAAATCTCTTCTTGTTTTGATTTCGGTAGATTTGTTTGAAACCAATCATAATTTATATCTTCGTGCTCCACTTCTTGTTCTTCTTCTTCTTCTATTTCCTCGTCAATTTCTTCTTCTTCTTCTTCTGATTCATGGAACTCGACGGCAACATAATCAGTTTCATCTTCATTCTCATCTTTACCATGCCTTATGGATATTTTCTTTGCCAAATTTAATATATCATTAAATTCAATATCATTTAATTTTACATTTAATAAATCTTCAACTTCACTTCTTTTCTCTTGAATGGGTATATCATTAGATGATAAGTTTTCTATAAACAATTCTGAAGCTGAATGTATTACTTCATGAGATGCATCAGGTATATACGCATGAATTTTATTTAAAAATTCTTCATGATAATTTTCTTCAATCTTTTCAGTCTTTTCACTTTTCAATTCTTCAGACTTGTAATTACTTCCCATATCTTTCAAACTGATCTTCCCAACAATGGAATCAATCTCTTCTTTATTTGACATGGTAAAAGCTTTTTTTAGGTCTTGTTTCAGAAAAAAAAGATAAGATAGAAAAAATTATTCAAAATTATTTAATTTTTATTATCAAACTATTTAATAAACTTTATTTAAAAAAGTTTTATTTTTGAAATCCCATGAATCATCAGAGATTCTTCCTCTTAATACTGGAATTTCACTACCTGGAACATAAACATCTTCAAATAAAATATCCATTTTTGCTTCTGGTGGAGCATCAGCTTCAGCAGCAGCAACTTGTTCATCAACATATTTTCTTGCTTGTTTATCATAAGATTTAATTTCTTCTTCAGAAGCAATATTTTTTTCTAATAAAACAGCTTTTAAACCAGCAATTGGATCATTTCTTGATCTCATATGTTGAACTTCTTCTCTTGTTCTATAAGTTGTACCTGGATCAGACATTGAATGACCACCATATCTATAAGTTTCATATTCAATAACTAATGGTCCATTACCTTGTGCAGCCCAATCTTTTGCAAATTTAGAACCTTGATAAGTTGCTAAAGCATCCATACCATTAATTTTTAAACCAGGAATAAATTGACCTCTTTTATAATATTCAGTCATAGCTGATGATCTTGCAGCTGCAGTACCCATACCATATTTATTATTTTCACAACAGAAAATAACTGGTAAATTCCATAATTTAGCCATATTAAAAGCTTCAAAAACTTGACCTTGATTTGATGCACCATCACCATATAAATCAAAAGTAACATTTTTTTCACCTCTATATTTATGTGAAAATGCTAAACCAGCACCCATTGGAACTTGAGCTCCAACAATACCATTACCTCCATAGAAACCTGGTGCAAACATATGCATAGAACCACCTTTACCATATGAAACACCTGATCTTCTACCCATTAATTCTGCTAAAATGGATTTGACTGAAGCACCTCTCATAAAGGCAAAACCATGACATCTATATGAAGTAATAACAGTATCTTTTGGTTCAATGGCATTTTCAATACCAACAGCAACAGCTTCTTGACCAACTGATAAATGACAAAAACCTCTAATTTTTTTTGCTTTATATAAAGCATCAGCTGCCATTTCCATTCTTCTAATAATAATCATATCTTTATACATTTTTAATAAAGATTCTTTTTCAGTTTCAAATGATAAATCTGGTACTTCTAAATGATAACCTTCAAATGAACCTTCTGGTAATGTGATGGTGACCAAGTCTGAAGTTTCTGATTTTTCAGCATGTGCATCAGCAGCCATAGCTTTTGATGCCATTGATCTTAAATTAAGTTTGGAATAATTAACCAATTGACGTGTAGAACGTGTAGAACGAAACATCTTTAGATTTTATATATGTATTGAATAGGTATTATGTTATGTTTATATATGTATTAGTTGATGATAGATTGATTGGTGTGTGTGTGTGTGTGTTTGTATGTGTATGATTGTTTGATTGATGATGATGAATTTGGCTGTAATAAAATTAAAATTGAATTTGTTTGAGTTAAAAATTGAAGAAGACTACTGATTATGTAATAGGTTACCTATATTAAAATTTGTATGGTTCACAGTACTCCGTTATAAATTTTTTTATTCTCGTTAATTAAACTCCGAGATAATTATTTGTGCTACCAGTTGGTGTTTTAAGATGAGAAATTCATTGGTTGATTTTTATTTTGGTTGCAAAATCATTGAAACAAAGCTCATCATATTACATTGTATCATCCAATTAAAAAAATAAGGATTGCTTTGCATCTCAAAGCATAGTCTATCGTTTTCTCGTATAGATATATAATTGAATAAACCTCTGAATTATCTAGAATGATACTTCCAGTTGTCTCTGGCACTTTTTGTAATAAACCATAACCTGACTTTAAGTCTAATCGGTTATTTTGTATAAGATGATTTAAGTTTTGATCTTATTCAAATAATTTTAAAAGGATATAAGTGTCCTGTTGTTAATGTAATAATAAGTTTTAAAGCATAAATACATCTAAGGAAACCTTCAATGACTTATAACATGAGGAACAACGTGAACGTATGTTTTTGAAACAATTTGGTAACTGAAGCCCTAAGTAGTTAATCTTGTTTTGACATATTTCAAAATCAAATACTTATATCAAGTCAAATTGAATGTTATTTTGTTTTATGATAAATCGTCGTATAGCTGTACTATCAAAACGCAATCTAATTGCATATAGTAGAACGTCAAATTTCTTCAATAATAAAGAAATAAAAATGATCTTATAAAGAATTCATGCACAATTCGAATACTAAAACTTGTAATCTGTCCCACATGAAAAACAACTAGAGTGTTAAATGACACACATAAATCATATTTAACGTGGTTAAAGAGCTATAAGCCTACCTTGATCTTCTTCATACAAGTCACGTTAGTTTTCGTGAACACGCAAGACGAAGAAAACTCGTTATCAAACTGTTTCAACATTTTTGAGAAGATGTAGTAAAGCTGATTTATTTACAAAAAAATCAAAAAACATGAAAAAAATACTTTCTGCAGAGAGTCAAGTTTGAGTTAATACTATGCAGTCATGATTCACTAACAGTGTTTTCATGTGCAGTTAGTTTGTACACATATTTGATAAACCAATCAATGTTTGTGTTGTATTCATAATGAGAAGCTCTAGCAACAGCAACACATCAGCTTCTAAAATATTACCGGCAATAACTTATTTCCATGGGTTGATTCCTTGATACGTATGAATGCAGCTGATTTGTTGTCATTATTAAAGTCTCAAATGTAAATCTATATTTTGGTTCATCGTTGCCAGGTGATTTAAACTATCATGCAAAAATACATAAAACCAATTTGGAAGTCTCCCCTACGCGGCTTAGTTATGTATTTTTGAAAGATCTTAATCTATTGTTATCAAAAATTCCTGGAGAAACTGAGTAAGTATTCTCCACATTTGATGTCAAGACTCAATCTATGTTTAACTTGTTTTACATCTAAGAAGTATCCTTCACAGCTATCTTTCTTGAATTAAAGCAACACGTTAAAGTAACGTTTCTAAAGTCGATTGGAATCTAATTTTTTCTCAAGATAAGACACTATTTGGATAAAAAAATCAAAAGAATCCATAAACGGAAATCACACCGAAAATAAGGAAAAATCCTTCCCCACCATGGAAAAAAAGCATAAACACTAATTGATGATTTTGATCATGAAGGTGAAAATCTAGATCCCGCTCTAACTCTAAAAGCTTTTTTGGTAAATCAATTGTCTCGTCATTCTTGATCAGGATATTTGTTAAAAGGTACTACGCTCTATCGGATTAAAATTAGATTCGTTACATCAGGTGTTGAAATATTATATTTAGCTTTTGATCTGAATCATTGATCAATCAATCGACTCCTGAAATACTATTGTAGTAATTTTTTGGGGGATAAATTTTGTTCATCGAGCATATTTGAAAGAAATTAATATGAATCAGCGATAAATATCAAAAATTAAGTTACACCAAGTTAATCCGGATTAAAAAACAAAAAAAAAAAAAAGCACCTAATTAGATAACGCCATAGAATAATGAATTTGTTTGAGCCATTAGATTTTAAATTTAATTTTTAGGCGAACGCTCAAAATCAGATTTTAGTTAAGTTACCTAAAAAATGACATCTAACCTTCTTCATATTTTGAGTTAGTTTTGAGAATTTCATTATTTATAATGTGATACTTTTCCTCAAAAACATTTCTATTTTCATTCTTTTATCAATTTAAAAATGTCAGATATTGAAGATAAAGTAGTACTTAACCACAACGAAAGTTTAGTTTCATCCAGATCAGACGATGAAAAGGTTGCAACTGAAAAATCTATAAATAATTATTTGTATTTGGATAAACCATTTTACAGATACAAATTTATTAATATTTTAAACTTTTACATTTTTGTTGTAACTCTAACTTCAACGGTTAATGGATATGATGGTAGTATGTTAAATGGTCTTCAAATTGTTCAAACATGGAGAGATCATATTTTACACAATAATCTTGGTGCTTTATCAAATGGTACAACTTTTGGTGGTTTTTCTGCAATGTTGTATGCATCTTATATAAGTGATAAATTTGGTAGAAAATTATCAATTGGATTTGGTTCTGTTTTAATTGTTATTGGTGCAATTTTACAAGGTGTTTCATATAACTATGCATTTTTTTTATGTTCAAGATTTATAATTGGTATGGGTAGTAGTGTTGCAGTTGCAAGTTCACCTTCATTGATTTCTGAAATTGCATATCCAACTCATAGAAGTATCGCTACAGCTTTTTATAATAGTTGTTGGTATTTAGGAGCATTAATTGCAGCTTGGGTTACTTATGGTACTCATTTCTTATCAACCGATTATGCATGGAAGATACCAAGTTATTTACAAGGTATTATGCCTTTGATTCAAATCATTTGTTTATTTTGGGTACCTGAATCACCAAGATTTTTAATTAGAAAAGGAAAACTTGAAAAAGCTAAAGCTATATTAAGAAAATATCATACAGGAAATGATTTTTCAGATAGAGCAACAGCTTTAGTTGAATTTGAAGCACAAGAGATTCAAGCAGCATTAGCTTTAGAAGATTCAAAACATAAAAGTTCATATTTTGATTTTCTCAGATTAAGAAGTTATAGAAAACGTTTATTTTTAGTTGCTTTTACTACAGTTATCATGGTAAGTATCAAAAGATTATTGATTATTAACAATACTAACAAAATCTATAGAATCTTTCAGGTAATGGTCTTGTTTCCTATTATTTAAATAAAGTTTTAGATTCAATTGGAATTAAAGACTCCGATTCTCAATTGAAAATTAATGGATACTTGATGCTTTACAATTTGGTTATTTCATGGTTTACTAATTCTTTATCGGGATTTTTCAAAAGGAAAACAATATTTTTAGGTTCAATATCGGGAATGTTACTTTGCTTTGTCTTGTGGACTATTTTATCGGCTAGATTTGCAATCAGTGGATTTCAAGATCAAAGTATGGCAAAAGCAGTTCTTGCTTTTATTTTCTTATTTTACCTTGCTTACAGTATGTATATCCAGTTTAAATTTAAATTAACACAATACTAACCAGATTACAATAGATGTGGGTTGTAATGGTACACCTTTCCTTTACGTTACTGAAATACTTCCATATTCACATAGAGCCAAAGGATTAAATTTATTCACAGGGATGAACAATTTGGTTGTTATTTATAATGGGTTTGTCAATCCAGTTGCAATGGATCATATTGGATGGAGATATTACATTGTTTATTGCTGTATCTTAGCTGTCGAGCTCGTTGTTGTCTACTTCTTTTATGTCGAAACAGCAATTTATAGTACTTTGGAAGAAATTGCTGCTGCATTTGGTGATGATCCAGATAATATATTCGCTACAGCTCCTGATAAAGTTGTAACCGAACATGCAGAAAATGTATAGTTTTTGTTTTTAATTTAGTTGACTCGAATAAATTTTAAGATTGTGTAATCATATTGTAGATCTTACTGACAATGCTTAGTCATGGCTTAACTTCGTAAAAGTACGCAACATTTATCTTTATAATATTTGTTACAAGATAAAATTTATGAAATGGACACCTTTGAAATCTACCCTTCAGTCAGTAGATGGTAGATTCATACGCTTTATATTAGAACGCCTATGAGACACTAAAGTAAAAAGTTTATGCTTAAGACTAGATACCAATATTACAAATGTTGTCATTGAACTCTAACTTGAATGGTTTATTCTTTTTTAAAGTGCAACCAATATAAATAAATAAACAGATCGAATTCTTAAATATCCATTCTACATATTTTCATATTTTTAATTTAGATTGGCCAAGCCTTCAAAATCATTCAAATATGGAAACCATCCTGAAGCCAAAATATCATCTTCGATCTATTTATTCAACTGCATAATCTTCTGAAATTAAATTTTGATTGGTTTCATGAGTGAATCAATCTTGAAACCATTATTTATTGCTCAAAGGTGACCAAAAGTTCTATATTATTTATTACAAATAAACAAATAAACAATAAACATTTACACTACCTCGTAATATTAATTGAAATCAATAGGCTTGATAATGTCTAGCAGAATAGTTCGTAATGCTTGATGCTAATGAGAAGATTGATTCTTCGTCAAATTGAAATAAGCTGATGAAGAGTTAAAATCACTGACATCCACTTTAAAGTAAGTTTGATACATTCTTCATATAGAATTTTTGCGCTCAAAAACCTAATTATTTTTAGACTATCTGAAAAAGTTTTTAAATTTAGATCTGATCTCCAAAAAGCGGAATGCATCACCTAATTAACTAAACTTCAATTTGAAAGTCTTTCACTATCAGCAAATTGAATTTAATTCATTTTTGAAATCAAGTACTCAATTAAAACTCAAACAAGGCCAAGTTAAGGTTATTTTGAAAACTAATTTAGTTCAAAAGCAATAAGTATTCTCAAAATTTCTAAACAATTATTACACATTTCTTACGAGAATACAAAAGATAAAAGAACAAACAGCGATTGCTTCTGTAAAATCATTCTTGAAGAAAGATTGAATATCAAGTTAGTCACAATAGTTATTAAATGACCAGCAATAATTCAATAAACAAAAAAGCAAAGCCTTGGTTACCAGTAGATGGTCAAGATTGCCTTGATAGCTATATCTTATGCATATTATTTCTACATACACTTGTTACACCAATAATTTAGATTCACAATATAAAATTGTAGTTTAGCAACACCTACAGATTAATATAACTTTCTTAATATCGCGGGAATAAGTTATTTCCTAATGATCCCCAGAAACTACAAGATATAACTGCTTAGACTATAATTCCAGATGCAGGTCAATGCTTTGGTTTATCATTACTAAATAATTTTTCATATTACCAAGAAATTTTCAATTCTAAATTGGAAATCTTTCCTTTGCTATTGAATTAAACATCTTTTAAAGATCTTGATCTATGCTACATGAAGTTCCTGAAGCACTCAAAGCGGAATCCTCCCCATTTGATCTACAATCACGAGTCAATTTACGATGAAATTGAAGTGACTTTTTGTAACAAGAGCTTCATAACTATGTTTTCTCAACAAAATGAAGTATTGAAACAAAGATTTTCTTTACTGATTTTCAGGTAATCTATCCAATTCTATCTATTAACACTCTCTTACCTCGTATCTGATACTTACTGTTTAAACTAGGGTTTGTTCGTGGTAAGGCTAAACAATACAAACTACTAAGAAAAACTACCTTTAGATGACAGTGCGTTGAACAGTGGAGTCTAAATTTAAACCCTTTGAATGTATTCATTAAAATAATCCAGAAATGGAAGTCATACCGTAGACAAAAAAAATCATCCCCACCACAAAAAAATAGACCATAATTTTAGTCGGTAATTAAAAATTTAAAATCCCTTGAGTCAAACTTAGGCAAAGGGCGAAAAAACAAATGTTCCAATCAGAGTTTGAGTACGTTTTTTCCAAAAACAATGAAAAAACTCGTCATTCTTGGTTAGTATATCTGACAGAATTTAATAATATTTTATTACGCTCTACCGGGAGAAAATCTATTTTAAGATCGTGTTACAATGTGGGGTAGACATTATTAGTTTTAGGTTTCGATCTCAATATTTGAAAGATGGATGAAATATTTGAGCTTTGTTAAGTGATAGTAATAATTCTGAGGATAATTATGATATGTATAACATGCATAGGATAAAACAAAATGATGCGTGTATTGGGCGATAGAATTCTTGAAAAATCTTAATATACGAAATTTTTACGTACCAAAAAAAGAAAAAAAAGAAACGAAAAAGAAATACGCAATAGATGCAAAAGTTTCTTCAAAACATCAAAATTTAATACTAAATTTTAGTTGAGTCTCCTCAATAATTAAAATCTTACCACCTTTAAACTATTGTTTAGTTTCAAGAAAATCGTTATATATAATGAGATAATTCTCAGAGAAACTATTTTGAAATTCATTCTTTTATCAATTTAACAATGTCAGATATAGAAGATAAAGTAGTGCTTCATCATAATGAAAGTTCAGTTTCATCTAATTTAGATGGTGATAAAATTGCAACTGAGAAATCCATAGATGAATATTTATATTTAGATAAACCATTTTATAGATACAAGTTTATCAATGTTTTGAATTTTTATATTTTTATAATAACTATCAGTTCAACATGTAATGGGTATGATGGTAGTATGTTGAACGGTCTTCAAATTGTTCAAACATGGAAAGATCATATTTTACATAATAACCTTGGTGCTTTATCAAATGGTACAACTTTTGGTGGTTTTTTTGCAATGTTGTTTGCATCTTATCTTAGTGATAAATTTGGTAGAAGATTTGCACTTTTTTTCGGTTCTGTTTTAATTGTTATTGGTGCCATTTTACAAGGTGTTTCATATAATTATGCATTCTTTTTATGTGCAAGATTCATCATTGGTATGGGAAGTGGTGTTGCAGTTGCAAGTTCACCATCTTTAATTTCAGAGATTGCATATCCAACACACAGAAGTATTTGTACTGCTTTATACAATAGTTGTTGGTATTTAGGAGCATTGATTGCTGCTTGGGTTACTTATGGTACACATTTTATGACATCTGATTATGCATGGAAAATTCCAAGTTATTTACAAGGTATTATGCCTTTGATTCAAATTTTTTTCCTTTATTGGGTTCCTGAATCACCAAGATTTTTAATTAGAAAGGGTAAAGTCGATCAAGCTAAAGCTATTTTAAGAAAATATCATACAGGTAATGATTTTTCAGAAAGAGCAACAGCTTTAGTTGAATTTGAAGCTCAAGAAATCCAAGCAGCTTTGGCTTTGGAAGACTCACAAGCTCATAGTTCATATTTAGATTTCTTCAGATTACCAAGTTACAGAAAACGTTTATTTTTGGTTGTATTCACAGCTTTCTTTATGGTACGTATTCAAATGGTTCACAAATCAAAACTTTACTAACTTTAATAGCAACTTTCCGGTAATGGTCTTGTCTCTTATTATTTAAACAAAGTTTTAGATACTATTGGAATCACAGATGCTAACTCACAATTAAAAATTAATGGTTATTTAATGCTTTATAATTTAGTTATTTCATGGTTTACAAATTCATTATCAGGAGTATTCAGAAGAAGAACAATCTTTTTAAGTTCTTTATCTGGTATGTTGCTTTGTTACGTATTATGGACAATATTATCAGCTAGATTTGCCCTTGGTGGATTTCAAGATCAAGGTATGGCTAAAGGGGTTCTTGCTTTCATTTTCCTTTTCTATCTTGCTTACAGTATGTATAATTTATTGAATCACAGAGAAACTTATAAGAGACTTAAATCAAGCAATGTGACACTTGCATTAATTTCGGTTTCGATTGGAATTTTAATAAAATACTAACCACGAAATTAGATTTGGGATGCAATGGTACACCTTTCCTTTATGTTACAGAAATACTTCCATATTCACACAGAGCAAAAGGTTTGAATTTATTTTCCGGGCTTAATAATTTATTTGTTATTTATAATGGGTTTGTTAATCCAGTCGCAATGGATGCTATTGAATGGAAATACTATATTGTTTACTGTTGTATATTGGCTGTTGAAGTTGCAGTTGTTTACTTCTTTTATGTTGAAACAGCCACTTATAGTACTTTGGAAGAAATTGCTGCAGCATTTGGTGATGATCCAGATCATATAGTCGCTACTGCTCCTGAAAAAGTTGTAACTGAGCATGTAGAAACAGTTTAGTTTTGTTTTCTAGAAGTTTGTTTTATATTAATTTAGTTGATCTAAATATATGTTGAAATTTAATGATTTAAAAGACTTACAACGCTCCTGATCTTAGTAATTGTACTCAAACAAAATATTTACTGCAAGAAATCTGCTGAAATTTAATGATTTAAAAGACTTACGACGCTACTGATCTTAGTACTTGTACTCAAACGAAATATTTACTGCAAGAAATCAATTAATACAAAAGAATAAACTTCTACTAAATAAATATTTAGGTGTGATATATATTAAAGAAGAACTAAACAACCCAGATCAATAAAAAGATGAAAATAAAATGACAAAAGTCAAGACCGAAAAAGAATTATCACACCATTATACTAAACCATTCTCTAGTATTTGTAACTTTTATGTTTCTTGTTATTATCTTCATCAACTTTGATAATAACTAACTCAATTGGTTTACTTTCATTGGAAATTGGAGCATCGTAAATCTTGAAAGTTTCATCTTCAACTTTAGCATTCCAAAATTTAGTTGATTTATTTAAAGCTAATAACCAATCACCTTTTTTATAAACAATTGAAAAACCTTTTTTGAAT